>CM076582.1:1049117154-1049717154 GCA_034641835.2 Pinus albicaulis | reverse complement strand
CCCAGCATAAAACCATTTACCGCTTATTCCTAACGCGAAAAACACTTGCGGTTTTCTACAAAACTGCTTATCATCATTTCCATGCCAATATTCAAAATTGCCCAGGTTTTTCCCAATTTCTGTGACGGAACCTTCCTCTGAGAAAATTCCCTCCTCCACATCGCTCCATAACCCCTCGCTAAGCCATCTGAAGCAATCAAACCATAAACACAGAATTTCATAACAATTTTATCATTGTATATAGGTTTAAAATGGTGGATTAATGTTGCAAGCCCTCCCACAACCAAACACCAGTGGGAAAAGCTAAGGATGACGATCCTGAGGTTGAATCAATGCAGAAAGGGATTCATGGGTTGATTATTAATGTTTTATTAGTGTCTCATGAACACTGTGTTGGAAAAATACTGAGAGGGGGGGGTGAATCAGTATTTAGAACTGACTGACAATTTTTCTTTCTTTTCTCTTAAGACGATATGTTACAGAATTGCATCAACGTGTATATCTAGATATCTTAATATGTCTAGAGCATTGCATCAGATAAGAATTAATCATGAATAGAAATAACAGAGCAAACCATCAAACATAAACTACACATATGGACACCAGGATTTAAGGTGGAAACCCAATTTGGGAGAAAACCACCGCTGCTGTAATCTCAGTCTTTAATAATTTATTATAGAGAAAAATTCTTGCAATATATGCTGGTGCAGACTCAAACCAGCATGCAGGCACCCACCTGCAGAAGGCTACAACCTTCTCTCGTTTACCAGCCTCTCCTGGAAGGGAGCCACAACCCCCTAACTGAAGGTTAAACCCCTAGACTCACAGCTGACCACGTTTCATCAATTTTCACACTGGATCAGGTAGTTTCCTTTGTGTACTTATCAATAAACATGTTTTTCCCAAGACTTCATAATGGAATCAGTAATAACCCAGACATCAGAGAATATATACATTCAACATCCAGTGTATCCTTCGTCAGAAACCCCAACTGTCATATGCACCTTTTAATGTGGATGACCAGCATATATGTGCATTACTTGTATAGATCTATAATGATTCGTTTTGCAGAGCAGACTAGATCTATAAAAAGCTTACCCAGAATCATCTGTGCTTGTTAGCAGACATGCACTGGCTCCACATCGTTTCTTCTGTTGAAAGATCTCAAGATTCATCAAATTTGCACCATGGACTCAGAATTATCAATTAAACACGCCGTCTGTCCATACAGAAATTCCGCAGCAGAATTCCTTCTTCGTCAATTATTTTCCCCCACATCCACTATTCCGAATGAATCAATTTCTTCTTTATATAGTTCTCGCCTTTATAAGATCATGGGTCAAAACCCATTCAACGCTAATGGTATATCTTGGACAATATTTCCATTGGTTTTTGGTCCTTGGGGTTTCTATTTATTTTTATATATATTTATTTATTTATCAATTGATAAATAAATATAATTACATCGTTTTTATTCCTTGAGAATAACCCTTTGGACTTTATAAATAATATAATGCTTTCAAACAAATTAAACTTTGACCCCCAGGGCCCACAATTATAGTCAGAAGACCAATCAAATTCCGCTGCGTATGTCATCATTACGTCACTACGAGGGTTCTTGTGGTACGGAAGAAAATTTTTGGCTGGTGCCCCCGTACTTAATCTCCACCATCGATTTCCGGTCAACGCTTGATTGCTTGTTCAACTACGGGGGTACCCCTTCTGAATATTTAAATCTTTATACTGCCCCCGTAATATTATTTTTAATTAAAAATTCAATGAACTTTTAATCCGGGCTTTATATATAAATCCAATGCTTTCGAATAGTTTAATATTAATAAAAATTTGACCCCTGGCCCACATATGCGCCCCTTCGTACCAAAATAAACTTCGTGCAGGTCCATTGCCCGATCACCGTTGGATCGCGAGCCTCCAAGATCGACGGATTTCGCTTGGGCAATTTACACGGGCAATAACGCGCGATGGCATGTCGTACTGTGTTAATCTTCACACACCTTTTTTAACCTTCGCGCATCTTCCACAAATAATGACCGTTCGATGACCCCCTTTCAGATTGACGATGCACAAGAAATTTCGTTAGCCGTCTTGGGTCGATTGTTAACGTGCGAAGGACTATCATTATCGTGCGCTTGGCGGTTTTGCAGAGACGCGTGTCAAAATCTGTATGGAATCGCTTCCAATCCACAAAATACCACGTATCAATGAAAGGTGGTGCGAAATAACCCACGGTTTCGCTCCAACCCGCCGTTATTGTTCCTCTCGGTCACGGTTCCGTCTAAGCACATGGTTCCGTCAAACTTATTGTTTAAACGATTAAAAACCCTGCTTCAGTGTTTTATTTATATAATCGATTTATTCATGGTCCAGGTTCTGTTACACAGACAACGCCGAGACTCGTAGACCTTCCATACCTACACAGAGGCAAAGGCGTATAATTCCACTGTCGATCGTGTTGGTTCCTCGAACAACTAACAGAACCAGAGCACCATTAATCCCTCCATTATGTAGATTTACTTCACTATGCCGTGACCTTAGCAACCTGATATCGTATACAACTTCACGAATCTCCTCCTTCCACAGAAGCGAGGTGGTCTGAGCATCATTCTCATGCTTTTCACAATTCAAGCTGTCTATACGGGCATAATCCCAACTGTCAATAACACATTATTTCACCAATGTCCACAGAGACTCAAATATTCTGCTGAATATATAAGTCATGGAGAGTTTAGAACCAATCCCTCATCACCATTCTCAATTTGCCTCTGTCTCTGGACAACTCTGCTTCAATTCCCTGCTTATCTCTGTAAATGCATTCTTCCTTTGTTCTTTGCTGCTGATCGTTGTTTTCTGCAAATTTTCTATTCTTCTTTGTTGCCCATGCCTTTGCCAATTCCTTTGCCATATCCTTTGCCATCAATGAAAATATTCCAACAATCTCCCCCTTTGGCATTGATGGCAATACTCTTCCTGATAGACACCCTTTGTTGCGTTTCCTCCCCCTTTGACATCAATGGCAAAGAGTTTGATCAAGAACCGTTGAACCGACAGTCTCATGCTGCATCTTAAAACATAATATGACCAACAATTCATCCTTTTCACATGACCAATGCTCCCCCTGAGCCTTTGCATTCAGAGATGCCCAACAGCTCCTCACAACAAATTTAGTCATTTGTAATTAAGTCAACCGAATCCTCTGCATGGCAGAGACTACTCACAGTTTCTTTTTGAGATATTTGAATGCTTCTCTGGGTAGAGGTTTGGTAAATATATCAGAAACTTTTTCTTTGGAGGAAACATATTCTAATTTCACCTTTTTCTCAAGCACTTGTTCTCGTAAGAAGTGATACTTGATGGGAATGTGCTTGGTCTTGGAATGCATAACAAGATTCTTTGAGATACTGATGACACTTGTATTATCACACATAATGGAGATAAGAGGTGAACATTTGATTTGAAAGTCTTGTAGGGTTTGCATCATCCAGAGAAGTTGAGTGCAACATGATGTTGCAGCCACATATTCTGCTTCTGCTGTAGATAAGGCAATGGAGCTCTGCTTCTTGCTAAACCAAGATACTAACCGGGGTCCCATAAAGAATGCACCACCACTAGTGATTTTCCGATCATCAACACTTCCAGCCCAATCTGCATCAGTGTATGCATGAAGAGTAAGATCAGCCTTCTTTGGATACCATAGTCCAAAGTCTTGAGTTCCTTGTAGATATTTGAATATTATTTTCACAGCCTGGAGATGAGACTCTTTTGGATTAGCTTGGAATCGTCCAACAATCCCAACTACATGCATGATGTCTGGTCTTGTCCCAGTGAGATAAAGAAGACTTCCTATCATATATCTGTATTCTGGTTGATTCACGGTGGGGGAATCATCATTAGAGCTGATATTACATCCGGTTATCATTGGTGTACTTACAGGTTTACAATCTTCCATGCCATACTTCTTCAGGATTTGCTTGAGGTATTTAAATTGTGATAAGAATATGCCATCTGTTGCTTGTTGCACTTGCAAGCCAAGAAAGAATGTTAGTTCCCCAAGTAATGACATTTCAAATTCTTGCTGCATATCAGAAACAAATTTTTGACTCATAGACTCTCCATTACTTCCAAAAATGATATCATCAACATATACAACCACAATCAATAATTTGTCATTTTCAGTTTTTGTGTATAAGCTGCTATCAGCAGACCCCTTTGAAAATCCTTGTTGATGAAGATATTTGTCAAGACAATAATACCATGCCCTTGGAGCTTGTTTGAGACCATATAGAGCCTTTTTAAGTCTACAAATTTTTTTTTCATCATTTCCCAAAATGAATCCTTCTGGTTGTTCTATATAAACTTCTTCTTCTAGATCACCATTGAGAAAAGCAGATTTAACATCCCTTTGATAAACTTTGATTTGTTGGAAGCTTGAAAAAGCAAGAAACATTCTTATGGCTTCAAGTCTGGCTACAGGAGCAAAGGTTTCTTCAAAGTCTATACCTTATTGTTGAGCATACCCTTTGCACACAAGTCTAGCTTTATTTCTTATAACATCCCCATTCTCATTTAACTTGTTTTTGAATATCCATTTAGTTCCAATGAAATTTTTGTCATGAGGCCTTGGTACTAACTCCCAAGTGTGATTCTTTTCAATTTGATCAAGCTCTTCATTCATGGCTTGAATCCAACATTCATCTTTGCTAGCTTGACTGACACTGTGAGGTTCAACCATGGACAGAAATGCCAGATTGCTATAAGATCCCACAAGAGTCCTTCTTGCTTGTACACCTGATTCCTTTTCTCCCAAAATTTGAGATTCTGGATGATTCTTTTGAACATATCTAGAGGGAGCCTTTTCAGACAAACCTTCTTCGGGTTCTTCACTGGGTTCACTGTTTGTATCATTATTATTTGATGTAGCAGGATACGTGTCATCATCATCTTCAACTGTAGTTTGCTTTTCTTCTTTTGGAGCTGCAAAAGACTCATCAATAACAACATCAATACATTCAACAATCTTCCGAAGTCTTTTATTGTAACATTTATATGCTTTACTCCTAGAGGAGTAACCAAGAAATATTCCCTCATCTGCTCTAGGTTCAAATTTGCCAATTTTTTCATCATTATTTTTTATAAAGCATTTGCTTACAAAGATTCTAAAATGCTTTACAGTGGGAGGTTTTCCATACCATAATTCATAAGGAGCTTTATCATTGTTTACACGAACATGTGCTTTATTAAGAATATTTATTGCAGTATGTGCTGCTTCTCCCCAAAATGTATCAGGTGTTCCGGAATCATCAAGCATGGCTCTAGCCATTTGTTGAATTGTTCTATTCATCCTTTCTGCTACACCATTTTGTTGTGGAGTGCCTGCTACAGAAAACTGTCTTTTTATGCCATGTTGTTCACAGAGTTCAATGAATTCATTGGATGTATATTCTCCTCCTCGATCAGATCTGAGACACTTTATTTTTAGATCTAATTCATTCTCAACTAGAGCTTTGAAGATCTGGAATTTCTCAAATGCTTCATCTTTGTGTTTAAGCAGCCCAATCCAACACATTCTAGAGAAGTCATCAATGAATAAGATATAGTATTCTTCACCACGTGGAGACTTTTTCCTCATAGGTCCGCATATGTCAGTATGAATGAGTTCAAGAGGCTTACTTGATGATCCTTCTTTGGCATTAAACTGCACTCTGGTTTGCTTGCCGAATTGGCAAGATTTGCATATGATATTTTTAGGTAGAGTGATACTGGGAAGATCACGAACAGCTTTACATCTGCTTAATTTGTAGATTTGAGAGAAGCTCAGATGCCCCAATCTTCTATGCCACAGCCAATTTTCTGAAGATTTAATTAAGTAACATTGTTCTTTGCAGTTCTTTAATATATATAGGTTGTTTGGAGTTCTTTTCCCTTTTATAATAGCTTTTTCCTGTATCAAGATCATGTACCACACATTCTTTTGAACTAAAGACAACTTCAGTTCCTTGATCACACATTTGACTTACACTTAACAAGTTATGCCTTAATCCATCCACATACATGACTTCATTAGCTTTCACATTTTCTTTTAGAAGAGTAGACCCTTTTCCCTTAATAACCGCAGGAGTATCATTTCCAAATGTAACCTTCTTTTCCTTTTCTAGAGTACTATATGCAAGAAGTTTGTCTTTATCACCCGTCATGTGTCTTGAGCATCCACTATCAATGTACCATTGGTTTTCTTCATCTTCTGCAAATAGTGCTATGCCACAATTTTCAATCTGTGATTCCTTCTTTTTCCATACTTTGGAGCTTGGAGGAACATGTCCTTTTAGCTGAATTTTTCTCCTGCATTCAGATTCTACATGGCCAAAGTTATTGCAATAAGCACATTCAACTTCATTTTGAAGATGGGAAAAATTGTTATAAGTATTCTTATTTGTTTCAAATTCAATCCTTTTCTTTCTTGATTCTCTTGTCATGATGGTTTTATATGCAACACATTGAGCAGCTTTATGACCAAAATTGTGACATGAAAAACATTGTCCATTGAAAAAGCAATTTCTGCGATCATAGAATCTTCTATGTTAAGTCCCTATATTAATAGTGTAGCCCCTTATTATGTTAGTGTAGCCCCCCTTATTGTTATTATTGTACCCCTGTAACCCCCATATTGTTATTATTGTGCCCTTACATTATTATTGTTAGGTCAGCTAGGATTACATTGTGGCCCCACTAGGATTATATTATGGCCCCATGGACTCCTATATATAAAAGGAGGTTTTGTTCATTTGTATCATCCAAGAATTGTTCATTCATGTAATGTATTGGAGGTTGCCCCCTCGAAGTGGCTCATTTCTAAGGCGTGAATATCTCTTTTCTTCTCTCTTTGGAGCTGGTTACACAACATTTGGTATCAGAGCTTTGGGATTCTAGGGTTTCGCTGCTCCAAACAGGTCATCGTGGCATTTTCGCTATAACCTTTTTTCTACGAAGCTTCAGAAGCTGAAATTTAAAGGGTGCGAAGCTGAAATCTTGAGGAAGGTTTTCTAAAAATTTCAGATCTTGGTTCGCAATATTTGAGGAGATATCATCTGTGGAAGTTAGGTATTTTTTCAGGCTCATAAACAGGTCATCGTGGAATTTGCGCTATAAATTTTTTTTGTACGAAGGTTCAGAGTCTGAAATTCTTATGGTGCGAAGCTGAAATCGTGAGGAAATTCGTCAAGAAATTTCAGAGCTTGGTTCGCAATATTTTTGGAGATATGATCTGTGGAAGGTAGTGCTTTTTCAGGCTCCTGAATTGCATCTCAAAGAGGTGATCGTGGGAAAACTTCAATAACTCTCTCTCTGGGCATTGGATTGAAGTGCCGTAAAACTTGGTCGCAAGTACACAGACTGAAGTTTCTGAGCTATCAATTTCAGAGACAAAGGACAAAACAGTGACACGTGGCAAGTCGTACAAGTTCTCTCTACTGAACCAGTCCAGAATTAGGTCATTGTGGGAGATTGGACACAAATTTGTCTTGGAGAATCCAAATCAGGTCAGACCTGTGGCATTTGAAAGAAGCTTCAGAGATCTACTACAGAGCTGAATTTCAAATATCGAAGATTTTCAAATACAGAGATAATTCAATTTCAATATCGAGCTCCTAAAAGCTAGTAAAAGGTGTGTATTTTTTCCCGAATTGCATAAGTCTTGTTTGAAGAATCAAGTTGAATTGATTCCAAGGGCATATTGTAGAATAGATATCAATATTGGATTCTAAAATGGCCCCTAAAAAGAATTCAACACCCATCAAGCCTTCAGAAGGCTCTACCATGACTCATGAAGATGAAGAATTGCAACATGATCTATCAAAATTACAAGAACAAGTGCAACAAATTTCACTCTCGCAAAGAGCAGCAAAAAATGAAATGGAAGTTTTGAAGAAAGGTGTGGAAGTGAAGATGGATGGTTTGAAGAAAGGCATGGAAGCCAAGATGGATGGTGTGCAAGCTAAGATGAATGGCATGGAAGCTAAGATGGATGGCATGGAAGTGGGCATGGAAGCTAAGATGGATGACATGAAAGACAACATGGAAAACATGAAGAATGATCTAAAAGCATACATGGAAGGCTTGATGACAAGCTTAAAGCCAGAAATGATTCCTAATGGCGGAAATATAGGAGAAGAACCTCATGATGAGAACAAAATAAATGTTAATCGTGATTTCATAAACTCGAATGTTGGTGGGAAGAACCACCATATTCCAAAAATGGATATGAGGAAGTTTGATGGAAAGGATCCTGTAACATGGATACTACAGGTGGAGCAATATTTTGATCTCCATAACGTGCAAAACACACAAAAGGTACGCATTGCAACTTTACATTTAGAACAAAATACATTTGTATGGTATCGATGGCTTTGTTCCCGTAAAAAAATTGTCACTTGGTCAATTTTTACGGAGGAAATGATAGCACATTATGAGGATACAAAGAGCAACACCTTCTTTACCCAATTGATAAATCTCAAACAAAAGGGTTTAGTGGGGCAGCACATTGAGGAATTCCAAAAATTGAGTATAAGGGTAACTGATATTTCAGAGGACCACATGATTGATCTCTTCTTAGGCAGTTTAAAGGATAACATTCAACATGAAGTTCGTGTTCTGGAACCTGATTCATTAGAGAAGGCATTCAGGTTGGCAAGAAAAGTTGAATGTAAAATTATGGCAACAAGGAAGTCTACTACTCAATTCTATAAAGAAGGAAGTGTGGCTACATGTAGATTTCCACAACCTACAAGGTTGACACCACAACAATTGGAAGAAAAAAGAGCAAAAGGGCTTTGCTACAGTTGTGATAGCAAATACACTAAAGGTCATAAGTGTGCTGAGAAGAAATTATTTTACATAGATTGTGAAGAGGAAGAAGAAAATGAACAAGAAGAGGATATACACCAGGAACCAGCCCCAGAAGAGGAAAAAATGAATCCAACCATATCGTGTAATGCACTGGCAGGAATTACCACTCCTCAAACTCTCAAGATAAAAGGACAAATCAAGAAGAGAAAGGTAATAGTGTTGATTGATTCAGGTAGCACCCTTAATTTTATTCATTGTAAGGTAGCCAAGGAATTAAATTGTTTCCTATACCCAGCACCAGAATGTCAAGTGATGGTTGCAAATGGAGGAACTATAAATTTCTCTGGAAAATGCAATAACATCAAGCTAACCATGGGGGAATATGTGTTGACTATTCCAATGCTTTCCATTCCTATGGGAGGTGCTGATGTTGTACTAGGAGTACAATGGTTACAATCTTTGGGGACGGTAGCTTTTAATTTTCAAGAACTTTTCTTGAATTTTTTTTCAGAAGGAAAGGAAGTCGAATTATGGGGTATTGCAGGGAAGTCAGGAAAGATAATAAGCTCTAATGTCATGACAAAGCTTCTAAAGAAAGAACAACGAGGCGTAATTGCACAATTATGCTCACTAGAAGTTCAACATCAAAATCATCTATTTCTGCAGATCTCCAAAAAGTCTTGGACAATCATTCCAAGGTGTTTGAAGCTCCCAAAGGACTCCCACCTATTCGTGATCATGATCATGCTATTCATTTGATTCCAGGAAGTGTTCCTCCAAACATCAGGCCTTATAGATATCCTTACTTCCAAAAGAGCGAAATTGAACGTATGATTGCAGAAATGTTAGAGGCGGGTATAATTCAACCCAGTCAAAGTTCTTTCTCTGCTCCTGTAGTATTGGTACACACGAAGGATGGATCATGGCGAATGTGTCCGGATTATAGGGAGCTCAATAAGCTCACCATTAAAGATAAATTTCCCATTCCTGTGATTGATGAATTATTGGATGAATTACATGGAGCAATTTATTTTACGAAGTTGGATCTTCATTCAGGATATCATCAAATTAGAATGAAGACTGAAGATATTCCAAAAATAGCATTTCAAACTCATGAGGGTCATTATGAATTTTTGGTCATGCCTTTTGGCCTTACCAATGCACCTTCTACATTTCAAGGGTTGATGAATTCATTTTCAAACCCTTCCTTAGAAAATTTGTGCTAGTATTTTTTGATGATATACTAATCTACAGCAGGTCTTGGAAGGATCATGTTGAACATGTTGACGGGGTGCTCAAACTATTGCAGGAGAAACAATTATATGCAAAAACATCCAAATGTTTCTTTGGAGTACAAGAGGTGGAATATTTGGGTCATATTGTATCTCACGAGGGTGTTAAGGTAGACCCTAACAAAATTAAAGCCATTAAGGAATGGAAAGTCCCCACAACAATAAAGCAGTTGTGAGGATTTCTCGGGTTAACAGGGTATTATCGCAAGTTTGTTAAGAATTATGGGAGAATAGCAGCACCTCTAACAACATTATTGAAGAAAGATGCACTTTCATGGACTCCTGAAGCAACTAAGGCCTTTGAACGTCTTAAAGAGGCAATGTGCCTAGCACCGGTCTTAGCTACGCCAGACTTCACGAAAACCTTTATTGTGGAATGTGATGCCTCAAGAAATGGAATTGGTGCGGTTTTAATGCAAGAAGGAGGACCCATTGCTTTTGAAATTCGTCCAATCAAAGGAAAGTATTTACAGAAACCTATTTATGAGAAGGAAATGTTAGCAATGTTGCATGCACTAAAGAAATGGTGAACTTACCTAATGGGAAGACACTTCAAGGTAAAAACTGATCATGATAGTCTTAAACACTTTTTGGAACAAAGACTATCTTCAGCAGAGCAGCAAAAATGGGTCACAAAGATGTTGGGTTATGACTTTAAAATAATCTACAAAAAAGGAAAGCTTAATGTTGTTGCAGATGCACTCTCAAGAAAGAATGAAGAGGTGGAAGCATTGCTTTGTGCCATTTCTATTATCAAACCAGATTGGATAACCGAAGCAAGAGATGAATGGAAGAAGGACAAAGATGTATGGACACTCATTCAAAAGTTGCAGCAAGATCCTAGTACATCCGATACATTTAGTTGGAAAAATGATTCCTTATGGTACAAAGATCGCTTATATCTTTGTAAAAATTCCCAACTAAAACAAAAGATTCTTCTGGAATTGCACACTTCTCCTTTAGGAGGACACTCAGGATTTTTAAAAACTTACCACAGGGTGAAGAAAGAATTTTTTTGGGATGGCCTTAAATCTGATATTCAAAAGTTTGTGGCGGAATGTTTGGTTTGCCAGCAGAATAAAGTGGAGACAATTAAGACCCCGGACTTCTACAACCTTTATCCATTCCAAGTCAGCGTTGGGAGGAGATTTCAATGGATTTTATCACAGGTTTACCTAAGTCTGAAGGAAAGAATGTCATCATGGTGGTAGTTGATAGACTTACCAAGTATGCACACTTTTGTGCATTATCTCATCCATTTAAAGCAAGTACATTTGCTACTACATTTGTGGACAGAATTAAAAAGCTACATGGAAGCCCAAGGGTTATTGTGAGCGACAGAGATCCCATTTTTACGGGAAATTTTTGGACAGAGTTATTTTCTTCTTTGGGTACTAAATTAGCTCATGGCTCATCTTATCATCCTCAATCTGATGGTCAAACTGAGATAGTAAATAAATGTTTGGAAGGATATCTTCGTTGTTTTGTATCTGATAAACAAACACAATGGGTCAAGTGGTTACCTCTCGCCGAATGGTGGTATAACACTTCCTTCCATACTGCAGCAAAAATGACCCCATTTATGGCACTTTATGGATATCATCCACCATCGATCACATCATCTTTAAGGGAAAATTCGAAGGTTCAAGCAGTGGAAGATCACATCGAGCATCAGCAAGAAGTTCTCCAACTCTTAAAGGATAACCTGAATTTGGCACAAAATCGAATAAAACAACAGGCAGATCAACATCGCAGCGAGAGAAGTTTTGATATAGGAGATTGGGTATTTTTACGGCTACAACCATATAAACAAATGTCCCTCAAGCAAGCTAAGAAGGATAATAAATTATCGCCAAAGTACTATGGTCCTTACAAGGTGTTGCAAAGGATTGGTACTATGGCATACAAATTGGAGCTTCCTGCTTCTTCACGAGTGCATCCAGTTTTCCATGTTTCATGCTTAAAGAAGGTTATAGGTGAAAATCTTCCAGTTCAAACAATATTGCGAGAACTTGATGAGGAAGGAAAAATCATATTGGAACCTGAAGCGGTCATGGAAACAAGAACTCGACAGCTACGGAATCGATCAATTTCAGAGTATCTCATCAAGTGGAAGAACTTACCCACTGAAGATTCTACATGGGAGGATGATAATTTTATACAGAAGCACCCAGAGCTACTCAAGCGTTGAGGACAACACTTTTTTGAAGGAGAGGGCATGTTAGGTCCCTATATTACTAGTATAGTCCCTTATTGTTGTTAGTGTAACCCCCTTATTGTTATTATTGTACCCTTGTAACCCCCATTTTGTTATTATTGTGCCCTTAAATTATTATTGTTAGGTCGGCTAGGATTACATTGTGGCCCACTAGGATTACATTATGGCCCCATGGACTCCTATATATAGAAGGAGGTTTTGTTCATTTGTATCATCCAAGAATTTTTCATTCATGTAATGTATTGGAGGTTGCCCCCTCGAAGTGGCTCATTTCTAAGGCGTGAATATCTCTTTTCTTCTCTCTTTGGAGCTGGTTACACAACATTCTATGTGAATTTACTTGTTGATTGGTGTTTCCATGAAAGGCATTCCTGTTTTTGTTTTTTGAATTGAGAAGATTATGCTTAACCTGCAACGATTCTTTATTCTCTTGCTGAGTGGCAGCATTTTGTAAACTGGCTGTAACTGCTTTTAGATAATTTGGTGCTGAAGATTGAGAAGATTCCCCAGTATATCCAAGGCCTGTCTTTATGAGTGGAGAACATTGTACCTTGATAATTTCATCTAAGGTTTCAGATCCTTTAGCAAATCTAAGATTCAGAGTTTTTACTTTCTCAAGTTCTTTTCTTAGAGTTACCACTTCACACTTTAATTTTTCATTATGTTTCTCCTTTTCTTCAAGATGATTTTTCAGAGTTTCTATAGTGATTTTGTTCTCTTCTAAACAAATTTTCAGTTTATTGTTTTCATCAAGAAAGTCACTATCTTCTAGAGCATCCATAAAAGTATCCTTTTCTTCTCTAGATTCTTTTTCAAATGCCATGAGAAGTCTTAGGTCTTGTTCACATTCTTCCTCACTATCAGATAACCCATCACTATCTTCATGAGTATAGAAACTCTTTTTAGAGCTAAAATGATTCTTATTCCTTCTTGCTACTTCCTTCCCCTTTTTATGTGTTTCTTTATAAGGGCACTTAGCAGCATAATGACCAACTCTTCCACAATCAAGACATTTGAAAGGGAGCTTACCTTTGAACCGTCCTGTCCCAAGTTGAAGTTTCTTTACGAAGTTTATCTCATCTTCCTCTGAGATATACCCTGATCCTTTTGTTATTTGTACTTCCTTCCCTTTTGTAGAAGTTCTAAAGACTGCTTCTTTGACTTCAGATGGTCCTCCTCTTCTCATTTCATATGCAGTTAGTATGCCATGTAGTTTTACCACAGTGAGATTTTGAAGATCCTGTTTTTCTTCAAGAGCTGAAACTTTTGACTCAAATTTTGTGGTTAGAGATCTTAAAATATTTTCAACCAAAGTAGATTCAGTTATTGTTTCTCCCAGATTTCTCATGCGATTTACAGTTTCATCAAGACGTAAAAAGAAATTGGCAATGCTTTCCTCATTATTCATTTTAAGATTCTCATATTGAATTCTGAGGGTTTGCAGTTTAGCACTTTTTACCTTTGCATCTCCTTCATAGCTAAAAATGATCTTGTCCCATATGTCCTTTGCTGTATTCAGCTGCATAACTTTGACAAATTCTGATTCAGTCAGAATTCCTAACAGAGCATTGACTGCTTTTGCATTTGTTTCATAGGTATTTCTTTCTGTTGGATCTTTTGGTACTACAGGTGGATATTGATATCCTCCTTCAACAATAGCCCATACATCTGCTCCCAGAGACTGAAGATAAGATCTCATCCTTGTTTTCCAGAAGATTAAATTGTTTCCATTGAAGAGTGGAGGCCTGATAGATGTTGTTCCGTCTTGATTGCTCATTTTGATTGATCTTCCTTCTAGCGGCTAATATTTTTCAGAAGGACCCCGCATCTGATACCAATTGTTGGAAAAATACTGAGAGGGGGGGGGGTGAATCAGTATTTAGAACTGACTGACAATTTTTCTGTCTTTTCTCTTAAGACCATATGTTACATAATTGCATCAACGTGTATATCTAGATATCTTAATATGTCTTTACTTAGAGCATTGCATCAGATAAGCATTAATCATGAATATAAATAACAGAGCAAACCATCAAACATAAACTACACATATGGACACCAGGATTTAAGGTGGAAACCCAATTTGGGAGAAAACCGCCGCTGCTGTAATCTCAGTCTTCAATAATTTATTATAGAGAAAAATTCTTGCAATATATGTTGGTGCAGACTCAAACCAACACGCAGGCACCCACCTGCAGAAGGCTACAACCTTCTCTCATTTACCAGCCTCTCCTGGAAGGGAGCCACAACCCCCTGACTGAAGGTTAAACCCCCAGACTCACAGCTGACCACGTTTCATCAATTTTCACACTGGATCAGGTAGTTTCCTTTGTGTACTTATCAATAAACATGTTTTTCCCAAGACTTCATAATGGAATCAGTAATAACCCAGACATCAGAGAATATATACATTCAACATCCTGTGTATCCTTCGTCAGAAACCCCAACTGTCATATGCACCTTTTAATGTGGATGACCAGCATATATGTGCATTACTTGTATAGATCTGTAATGATTCGTTTTGCAGAGCAGGCTAATATCTATAAAAAGCTTACCCAGAATCATCTGTGCTTGTTAGCAGACATGTGCTGGCTCCACATCGTTTCTTCTGTTGAAAGATCTCAAGATTCATCACATTTGCACCATGGACTCAGAATTATCAATTAAACACGTCGTCTGTCCATACAGAAATTCCGCAGCGGAATTCCTTCTTCGTCAATCTTTTTCCCCCACATCCACTATTCCGAATGAATCAATTGCTTCTTTATATAGTTCTCGCCTTTATAAGATCATGGATCAAAACCCATTCAACGCTAATGGTATATCTTGGACAATATTTCCATTAGTTTTTGGTCCTTGGGGTTTCTATTTCTTTATATATATATATATATATATATTTATTTATCAATTGATAAATAAATATAATTACATCGTTTTTATTCCTTGAGAATAACCCTTTGGACTTTATAAATAATATAATGCTTTCAAACAAATTAACCTTTGAACCCCAGGGCCCACAATTATAGTCAGAAGACCAATCAAATTCCGCTGCGTATGTCATCATTACGTCACTACGGGGGTTCTTGTGGTACGAAAGAAAATTTTTGGCTGTTGCCCCCGTACTTAATCTCCACCGTCGATTTCCGGTCAACGCTTGATTGCTTGTTCAACTACGGGGGTACCCCTTCTGAATATTTAAATCTTTGTACTGCCCCCGTAATATTATTTTTAATTAAAAATTCAATGAACTTTTAATCCGGGCTTTGTATATAAATCCAATGCTTTCGAATAGTTTAATATTAATAAAACTTTGACCCCTGGCCCACATATGCCCCCTCCGTACCAAACTAAACTTCGTTCAGGTCCATTGCTCGATCACTGTTGGATCGCAAGCCTCCAAGATCGACGGATTTCGCTTGGGCAATTTGCACGGGCAATAACGCGCGATGGCACGTCGTACTGTGTTAATCTTCACACACCTTTTTTAACCTTCGCGCATATTCCACAAATAATGACCGTCCGATGACCCCCTTTCAGATCGACGACGCACAAGAAATTTCGCTGGCCGTCCTGGGTCGATTGTTAACGTGCGAAGGACTATCATTATCGTGTGCTTGGAGATTTTGCAGAGACGCGTGTCAACATCTATATGGAATCGCTGCCAATCCACGAAATACCATGTATCGACGAAAGGTGGTGCGAAATAACCCACGGTTTCGCTCCAACCCGCCGTTACTGTTCCTCTCGGTCATGGTTCCGTCTAAGCACATGGTTCCGTCAAACTTATTTTTTAAACGATTAAAAACCCCGCTTCAGTGTTTTATTTATATAATCGATTTATTCATGCTCCAGGTTCTGTTACAAAGACAACGCCGAGACTCGTAGACCTTCCATACCTACAAAAAGGCAGAGGCATATAATTCCACTGTCGATCGTGTTGGTTCCTCGAACAACTTACATAACTAGAGCACCATTAATCCCTCCATTATGCAGATTTACTTCACTGTGTCGTGACCTTAGCAACCTGATATCGTATACAACTTCACGAATCTCCTCCTTCCACAGAAGCGAGGTGGTATGAGCATCACTCTCATGCTTTTCACAATTCAAGCTGTCTATACAGGCATAATCCCAACTGTCAATAACACATGATTTCACCAATGTCCACAGAGACTCAAATATTCTGCTGAATATATAAGTCATGGAGAGTTTAGAACCAATCCCTCATCACCATTCTCAATTTGCCTCTGTCTATGGACAACTCTGCTTCAATTCCCTGCTTATCTCTGTAAATGCATTCTTCCTTTGTTATTTGCTGCTGATCGTTGTTTTCTGCAACTTTTCTGTTCTTCTTTTTTGCCCATGCCTTTTCCAATTCCTTTGCCATATCCTTTGCCATCAATGACAATATTCCAACACACTGGTGAAGAAAAAAACCCCCAGCACGGAAGCCCAACCACCTGTTAGTGGAAGACTCATCAACTGTGAGTTGACTACTTCTTGCCAAAGGGATGGAATATCCAGGACCGTTCCTAGCTTCATCATCATGGTAAAAATTCCTAGGACTATCTTTTCCACTATGACGTCATCTTCTTTACCCAATATTTTAGCAATACTGCTCAATACAGGCCAGGTCTCTTCGTCGAAAACTCCCATAGTAAATTTTTCACCCTTTGGCTGAAATTGCTTCATATTAGGCCTCAAATAAAACATAAACTGATTGAATTATTCTCCTGCAAGGCTTTCATAGTAATTAATCAGTGAATCTTCTGAAAATTGAACTGATGATTCGGACTGAGGAAAACACAGGGCTTGGCGTATTAATTGGGTAGACACTTGTCACTTAACCGCTGGATTGATTTGACGTGAATAACAACTATTTTCCATTCGGCATTTGACGTCACTGCAGGGTGTCTCGGGGTATGGCTGAAAACTCTGGCTGGTGCCCCCGCAGTCGATATCCACCGTCCATCTCTATTGCCCCGTAGTCAACCCAGTCAACTGCGGAGGCACCCATTTTGTTAACTATCATTCTGGTAGTGCCCGCGGGTTGGGTCATCCAGTTCAGACTTTGAATATCAGCACTCTCTGCCGGTTGAATTGATTGGCCTTTAATATTTTGATACAAAACCCACTTGTACAAAGTTTAAAACAGTTAAACTTTAATACATCAAACTAAAAACATTTTCTTTTTATCCCAAAGTATAAAACTATAATACTTTAACATATTTTCTTTTCTTTCAATTTCATATTTTATTTTATTTTATTTTTAGTATAAAATTAAAAGGATATGCAGATGGTCCACAACACTAATAATACTTTGAAAATATCTTTAAAAAAAATCCTCAAGTTGTACTCAAAGGAGCATGGACTCACCACTTAATTTCTTGGTTTCACTCTATTGAAATCATTCCTAAAAACAACCTCTCAAGCCGTACTCAAAGGAACATGGACTTACCAAAAGGGAGAATCCTTGGTTATACTCTATTGAATTATTTCTAGAATCACAAGCTAGGTGGAACTGGAGGGCAAGTAAGAATCCTCCAATCAGACCTTGCAGGAGAAAACATTAAGACAGTGTAGAGTAAATAGAACTAAGGTGCTTTCAAAAGACATCTATTAGCCTAAAAATGTTACTCTACTGTAACAAAGAAAGATGAAAACATAATGAAAACATGAAATAAAAATAACATATAGAAGCACTTCACCAACAACCAAGCTTAGGGATCCAGTGATCTAGCCTCCTCTATCAACAGACAAATCAGGGCATCCACAAGATCCAAGACATCAATTTTCCTTCAACTTCCAAGAGACTATGTATTACTTCAAAGAGTCATCAAATGGCAACAATACAATGATTCCAAATGCAGTATTTATGCTGCAAATGAGGAGGTGAGGTTAATATAGGGTTTGAGTGTCATTTATTACAGAGTAAGTGCATTCCTGACCTTGAAAAACATGCAAGGCCTAAGGCAAGAATATCTGTAGCTACCTCTCTGTTTCAATAACTCTGTTTTAACTTCTAGGGAAGAATAGGTGAAAAGTTTGACTTTAAGGCTTATCCTTAACTATTACAATAACTACATTGACAGATAAAATATCTTTTGACTATGCAATAACTTCCAATTTCCTTTATGAAAGGAAATCAAGCTATAGGTGGCAATTTGATCTTTTGGAGGGGTAACTGCTTCCCTTTTGAGTTATTCGAGGCTATCTTTGGGTATATTTGTCTTTATTCTAATCATCAAACTCAGTGATAGGCCTTTAACCTTGATTTTGCTTTAATAATTTATCTTATTTTCTTTTCTCTGTTTATGCTTAAATAACTATTTTATTCATTTATCTTTTACCTTTTAAGCTTTAGTCTTTATCCTTTAATCATTGTCTTTAAAGGGATAATCTATGTTTTATCCTTTGATCTGTAATTAGCCCTTTAAGCCTTATGTTCTTCGTTCCTTCTTTTGTTTGTTTGTCTGTGTGAAGGAAGGGTTTCTTTGTACATTGGATGGTTTTATAACCCATTGATAATCATAATTCATCGAGTGTATAACCATATGCAAGCCCTCCTAGCCCTTCTTAGGTGATTTTTACCTCTGGATCGTCATTCAGAGGTTAAAATCATTGGAATGCCCCTGTGGTCAATTGTTGCCATTAAAACCTACAAACACACAAACACATATTAGTTTAAAGCCTGAGGAAGGGGGTAAAACTTCCTTTTTGGGGTTTTAGAGTTGTTGGGGGCAGTATGCAGAGGAAAAGAGGGTGCAGGGTAGTGATCTTGGAGGCGAAATCATAAGGAAATTCAAATGAGGCCGACGAACTTTAAATTCTAGCGTGGGAAGGGAAAAGTGGTTTTGGGAAACCATCGTCGTTTATCGCGTAGGGTATGAGTGGTAAGCAGTTTTGAGTGGAGGCCGCGCAATTCCACTTAGCGTTGAACGCATGTCCGGGCTAATGCCACCTTTTTCGTGTGGGTTTGGAGTGTTAAAGCTCGGTGCAAGAATTCGCGCGATACTTGATCTGGACCATCCAATCTCAAGGGGTGAGATCGATGGTGCAGAATGGTCAGGGGACCAGGGTGCAGATCTCAGGAGTGGAGCCCAGGACAAGTGTCAGAATACGGTTGGTTGGCAGGGGGTAATGGAAAGTGGGGCCCTGCTGGGTAATGTGACAGCTTTGTCGTGTTGCGGGGTTAAGTTGGGAAATGGAATGAAGGATGGGGTCACAACAACCATTGGATTAGGGTTGATCAACGGTGGAGATGGCCTGGGGAAGGGTGAAGTGGGGTGGAGGAAAGATAGGGAAGGGGCTTAGGATAGGTAGAGGGAAATGGTCCTATGGGGGTAGAAGGGACTGGGGGTCAGGAAGGAAAGGGGGTTAGGAGAATGCGGAAGGTCGAGGTCAGGGTTGTATGAGTGAGGGGGATAGGGCTTAAGCGAAAAGGGGCTTAAGGCCTATATTTGTAAAAATGGTGGGTTTTTATTATAGAAACATAGTTTTTATAAGATTTAAAAAGGCCTGATATGTTTAAAAGGTTAGTTTAAACAATGTAAAAGTGACCTTTACATTGTTTTAATGATATTTAGAGAAAAATTATGAATAAAGGGTAATTACAAGGGTTTTTAGAGGGAAAGGAAAAATGGATTTCAGAGGGGGAAAAAAGGTGATGAATGAGGGTGTAGGTGGGGTGATAAAATGAGGAAATTAGTCCCAAAAAATGGAGTTTTCCTTGTAGCAGGGTAAACTTTGAGAAGGAAAAAGATGAGTTTATAGTGGAATCAATTAGGTGCAGGATGATGAAGGCAGTGAGATTTCTAGAACTCACAATTTTTCTTCAAATATTGTTTCTAGAAATCTAGGATTAGAACTTAGTCATCTTTTGATATCAACAACAAGATTTACTGATGACTAACACGATGTACGGTTTCTATTTAACCATGTCATTTCCCAGTTCGATGTACCCAAGGAGTTAGTATCTGACCATGGGAAAAACTTCGAAAAAGAAGTTTTCCAGGAGCTATCTCACTATCTCAGATTCACACATGAATTTGCATCACCATACTACCCCCAATCCAATGGACAGGTAGAGGTTGTGAAAAAAGTACTCAAAACAATGTTACAGTGGATGGTGAATAACTACAAAACAAACTGGCACCACATGCTTTTTCTGCCCTGTGGACATACCACACAGTAGTGAACACATCAACGGGGTTCAAACCCTTCCACTTGGTGTACGGGGTTGAAGTCATGATTCCCATAGAACTCGAGATCTCAAATTTACACACCACCATCGAACTCCTCGATGACACCCAACCTCTAGAGAAACTCTTAGTACAACTAGAGTTAGTCATCGAAATTTGCTCCAGCACAATGAGGTCCATAAAAGTCAGGTGAAAGCATCATTAGATCGCAACATCAACCCTTATTCATTTACCTAGGGAGAGTTAGTCCTCCACTACGATGTCACAAAAGAAGCCCTAGGGCCAAGAAAGTTTGAAACCTTGTGGAGAGGACCCTACATCATAAAAAATTGTCCCCTAAAGGGGGAATACATCTTTATAGATCCAGATGGAACATCCCTGAGAAACCCCGTCAACGGTATTTACCTAAATAAATTCTACTCATAATGGTTAAGAGGGATGTTGAGTCAAATTATATGCTTATAATTTCCTAATCATAAATTTTCAACCCAGGAATGTAAACTTATGAGATGCAGTGCAAAGTATATGCAGGTTGATTACTTCAAGTGTTAATAAATTATACAAACATCAAATAATTCTTATTTCCTATGTCAATACTTTGCAGCAATGGCTATGGGGTGGAATATATCGTCTCTCTACAACACTTAGGATTGTTGATATTGACCATGAAAAGATAAATATCAAACAGCAATCAACCACTCATGCTTCTTTCCTTTATCAATACTTTAGCATCCATGGCTATGGAGTGGCTTATAAAATCCCTCTACAACACTTGGGTTTGCTGATATTGATGCAGGAAAAGATAAAAGATCAACCACAATCAAAAATCCAACTTAAAGAGCATGAATCCAAACATTGATCAAATGAAAAGAACTCATTAACATAAAGAATTAAATCACTTAATCAATTAACAGTTTGCTGCAGGAAATGCATAAAGAAGGTACTAGCTATGTACAAGAATTATTAATGCATAAATAAAACAGAAATAAAACACACACTATGATGTAGGAGTTGTTAGCGAAGGGGGCCCTCCCTCACTCACAACTCCTTCAAAAGTTGAAGAAGCTGCTCAGAAAGGTAAACATAACATAGAATATTTTATTAATCTAGAAACTATAGTCAAGTACAGTCTGATATCTTGCTATTAACAACAATCCCAACCCAACCTCCTTTATAAAGTGAAATACATCTGATTTATAAATTTCTCAAAGCCCATATTTGGCTTGAACAAAGTAGATCACTAATCTAAACCTATATCCAATTATACAAATACGAATTGACAAAGTAAAATTTTGTTGAGTCTAATCCATTACTGGAAGCATGGATTAGATGATTTCCATTGCACGGCTGAAGTTGTTTCTCCATGTGGGCACAAGAGAAGATCTGGAGGTTTGGGTGGTTACAATAGGTGATTCGGAACATTGAATATGACAACTTCCATATGCAACGAATTCCCTTCAAAACCCAGTTCTTTACTCGATTTGGAGATAAGTGGAACATGGTCAACGATTGATCTCGCTGCAAGAAATCAAGACGGTTGCAGGAAATCAATGTATCTGCAGGAAATCTAGAACGTCTGCAGGAATCTCGGCCGCATTAGCTGTCTGCAAGATTTGCGGAACTGTTCAAATCTAGCAAATCTTCGCACCAGTTCTAGACTAGTTAGAGTAGTAATGCAATAAAGATAGAGCTAGATCAAAGAATACTCGAATTTAGATAAAATGACACTTCTTATGATAATTTAGCATACCTTAGGCTTATGGTGCCCTTTTTAGGAAAAACTAGATAACATAGTCGAACTAGGTTTTATTAAAGAGCGAAAAGGGTTCAAAAATAGGGGAGGCAAGGCCTATGATAGGTGTAAAAAATGGGTAAAGTTCAGACTTAACATTTCCCCCACACCAAAATTATTGCATTTCTATATGCAAGAAAAAATGAGGCAGTCCTCAAATAGAAAATCAACTTTTCTCCTGGGTTGCAGGCACTAAAGCCACATGATCTAGCTGGGCCTGACTAGATTCTGGTTGAATCTCTCCCCTTTACATTTCATTCTTCTTCTTCAAGTGGTCGATCTGGGCCTGCTTCTTTTTCATGATGCGGGTTTCTTTCTCATGCCACTCTTCATTTTCTTTCTGCATCTTAAGTCTATTTTCCTTCAGGGTCACATTCTCTGCTTTCAAGGCCCATTCTAAAAGGGTAAGATCCTTAAAGGTCTCTTCCAGCATATGTCGAGACCGTTTCTTCAATTGATTCACCTCTCCCTCATGATTCCCCTGTGAAGATTAGGGCACACTCAAAACCCTCCTGCACTTTCACGGCTTCATTCTGAATTTCTTGCAGTGAAGGATCCTAAAAGGACAAAGTGTCCTTGTAAATGAATGTAGCAGGGTTTACCTTCTCCTTTCCCTTGGCATGGCCATGAGACACCTATTTCTTCTTCGTAAACATTTTGGGTGGTGTACCTTCTTTTTTTGTATCCTTAATGACTAGCTGAGTAGCTTGGCTTCTGTCATATCATTTAGCAGGGGTAGAAGGCCTCTTATGTTGGGATCCCTTCACAAGGAAAGAGCCCCTCCCACTCCCTTGCACCCTATCATCGTCGTTGGTTTTTTTTATAAATGGGGGATCGACTTCATGACTTGCAACCCATCATCATCAGGAAATCACAAATACATTATTGTAATTGTCGATTATTTCACCAACTGGGCAAAAGCTATGCCCACATGCGACAACACCGCAAAAATTGTTGCACTATTTCTATTTAACTATGTCATTATCTGGTTCGACGTAACCAAGGATTTAGTATTCAACCATGGGAAACACTTCAAAAAAGAAGTTTTCCAGGAGCTATTTCACCTTCTCAGATTCACACATGAATTCGCATCACCATACTACCCCCAATCCAATGGATAGGTAGAGGTTGTGAAAAAAGTACTCAAAACATTGTTACAGAGGATGGTGAATAACCACAAAACAAACTGGAACCACATGATTTTCTCTACCCTATGGGCATACCATACGACAGTGAAAAAATCAACGAGGTTCAAACCTTTTGACTTGGTGTACGATGTCGAAGTCGTGATTCCCATAGGACCTGAGATCTCAAATTTACATGCTGCCATCGAACTCCTTGATGACACCCAACCTCTAAAGAAACACTTATTACAACTAGAGTTTGTTAATGATAGTCACTCCAGCACAATGAGGCCCATAAAAAGTAGGTGAAAGCATCGTTTGATCGCAACATCAACCCTCGTTCATTTACTGAGGGAGAGTTAGTCCTCCGCTATGATGTCACAAAAGAAGCCCTAGGGCCAGGAAAGTTCGAAACCTTGTGGAAAGGACCCTACATCATAAAACATTCTCCTAAAGGGGGCATACATATTGAGAGAGCTGGATGGAACATCCTTGAGAAAAACTGTCAATGGTCTTTACCTCAATAAATTCTACTCATAAGGGTTAAGAGGGTTGTTGAGTCAAATTATATGCTTATAATTTTCCAACCATAAATTGTCAACCCAGGAAGGTAAACTGATGAGATTCAGTGCAAAGTATATGCAGGCTGATTACTTCATGTGTTAATAAATTATACACACATTAGCTAATTCTTCTTTCCTATGTCAATACTTGGTAGCAATGGATATGGAGTGGCATATATCATCCCTCTACAACACTTAGGATTGTTGATATTGACTATGAAAAGATAAATATCAAACAACAATCAACAACTCATGCTTATTTCCTATATCAATACTTTAGTAGCAATGAATATGGAGTGGCTTATAACATACCTCTACAACACTTGGGTTTGCTGATATTGATGCAGGAAAAGATAAAAGATCAACCACAATAAAGAATCCAACTTAAAGAGCATGAATCCAAACATTGATCAAATGAAAAGACCTCATTAACATAAAGAATTAAATCACTTAACCAATTAACAGTTGCTGCAGGAAATGCAAAAAGAAATCACTAGCTATGTACATGAAATATTAAAGCATAAATAAAACAGAAATAAAACACACACTATGTTGCGAGATTTGTGAGCAAAGGGGGCCCTCCCTCACTCACAACTCCTTCAAAAGTTGAAGAAGCTGCTTAGTAAGGTAAACATAACATATAATATTTTATTAATATGGAAATTACAGTCAAGTACAGTCTGATATCTTTCTATCAACAACAATCCCAACCCAGACTCCTTTACAAAGCGAAATACATCATATTTATACATTTCTCAAAGCCCATATTTGGCTTGAACAAAGTAGATCATTAATCTAAGCCTACAACCAATGATACAGATACAAATTGACAAAGTAAACTTCTGTTGAGTCTAATCCATGACTAGAAGCATGGATTAGACAATTTCCATTATGCAGCTGAAGTTGTTTCTCCATGTGGGCATGAGAGAAGATCTGGAGGTTTGGGTGGTTGCAAAAGGGGATTCGGAACAATGAATAAGACATCTTCCATATGCAATTAATTCCCTTCAAAACCCATGTCTTTACTCGATCTAGAAATGGGTGGAACATGGTAAACCATCGATATCGCTGCAAGAAATCAAGATAGTTGCAGAAAATCGACGTATCTGCAGGAAATACGGAACATCTGTAGGAATCTCGGTCACATGAGTTGTCTGCAGGATTTGCGGAACTGTTCAAATCTAGCAAATCAACGCACGAGTTCTAGACTAGTTAGAGTATTAATGAAATAAAGACACAAATAGATCAAACAATACTCAATTTAGATAAAATGGCACTTCTTATGATAATTTAACATACCTTAGGCTTATGGTACCCTTTTTAGCCAAAAAAAGATAGCATAGTCAAACTAGGTATAATTAAAGAGCAAAAAGGGTTCAAAAATAGGGGAGCAACGACTAGGATAGTTGTAAAAATGGGTAAAGTTCAGACTTAACATCTCCTCCACACCAAAACTCTTGCATATCCCTATGCAAGCAAAACTAAGGCAGTATTAAAAAAAAAATCAACTTTTCTCCTAGGCTGCAGCTACTGCAACCAGATGATCTAGCAAAGCCCGAATAGATTTCGCTTGAATCTGTCCCCTGTACATTTCATTCTTCTTCTTCAAGTGGTTGATTTGGGCCTACTTATTTTTCATGATGCAGGCTGTTGTCTCATGCCACTCTTGGCGTTCTTTCTACATATTAAGGCTATTTTCCTTCAGGGCCATGTTCTTTGCTTTCAATTCCCATTCTGAAAGGGTAAGTTCCTTAATGGTCTCTTCCAACATATTTCGAGACCGTTTCTTCAATGGAGTCACTTCTCGCTCATGATAACCCTGTGAGGATTGGGGCAAACTCAAATCCTCCTGCGCTTTCATGGCTTCATTTTGAATTTCTTACAGTGAAGGATCCTGAAAGGACAGATTGTCCTTGTCAATGAATGTAGTAGGGTTTATCTTCTCCATTCCCTTAGCCTGGCCACGAGAATTCTCTATCTTCTTGGTAAATTTTTTGGGTGGTGTCCCTTCTTTTGTTGTATCCTTAATGATGAGCCGAGCATCCTAGCTTCTGGTATATCGTTTAGCAGGGGTAGAAGGCCTCTTCTGCTGGGAGCCCTTCACAGTAGTTTCACCGATCACCATAACTTCGTCATCCCCGTCATCTTCTTCCACCTTTGGTACATGGGTCTGTGGTTTCTTCTTCAGTTTCTTTGTGGGATTTTCCTCCCTGACTCCTGAGGAGTCAGAATCTCCATCATCCACAAAATGATTTTCTGTCAGAAATTCCTCCCATGTCTTTTTGTGGTTTTGCGGGACTTCCACCAAAATAATCTTCACCAGCCCATGATGGTAGAGGTTTTACTCTGTGTTGGCAACCCTCTCTTTCATGCCCGTGGACATTTTTTTCAATGAAAATTTTAAATAATAGGGAAAATTTAGGGGCTTGTCTCGGAACTGTCCGAGAAGCCTAATATGAAATAGGAATACGAGGCCAAAGAAACCCTCACATGTAGCATAATTCTGCAGGAAAAATAGTAACTGACTATATCTACTCCTTAAAAACTCCTTCGAAATCCCCTTACTCCAGTCGGGGTTTGAGTGATCCTTCTGCAGGAAAGATGCACACATTTCTTTGTTGAAGCAACAGTTTTTTAAACCATCGCACTCCATCTTATGGAATTCTACATGTCTGTGCCACCAAGGCTTTCGTAAACATGAACTATATGTTTCCAACCTGTGATTTATCCCCATTTAGGTTCAGGAAAAAATATTTTGTTACTTTAGAGTTATGGCCGCTGAACCTCTAGAAGAAAGGCAGCCATCCCACCTTTTCTATTCTCGCCTTACTGAGAGGATCAGCTTCCAGCAGTGTAAGGCTATGTGGCTTGAATTATATGGGGGCTCATAGCTTAGACATGGTGGAGGAGAAAATGGGCGGGCAAGTGAGGAAACATATAGGGAAATTGAGGACAGAGGGAACATAGAAAATGCGAGTTGCGGGAATATAGTCTGATACTTATGCAACGGTTTCGACAGTAGAAGGAACTAAATAGGAAATAAGGGAATTTTACGGCAGCAAGTCGTGATCATGATTTCCATCATGATCAGGCTTGCAGGACAGACCTCGGTAGTAAAACCAGCGTTGACGTGATGATGACATGTCATGGTATTAATTCCGCAACGGCTCATGGCCACAAGGGTTACCATAGCCTTAGTTATGCGATTAAAAAAATAAATTAATGCGTCATTATACCTTTACCTCGAGCATCTTATCATTCGCTATACTTTACCGCTTACCTCCAACGGTCCTGTCCTCGATGACGTAGCTTTCTCTTGCAATGATAACCTATTATATCAAACACATAATCCACAACCTTAACCAGATAATGATTGTTATTACTTTATTACATGATTTTAATCTAATGTTATGTTTAATGATTTTTCTTTTCTTTTGTCTTTTCAGGAAACCCAGGTGTTGTTGTGCCTAACAAATATTCTGCGGGAATTTAAAACTGACTGTCGAACGTTATGCAAGAATTAAAACTACAAGTGTTGAACATTCTGCAGAAATAATTGTTAAATACTCTTTAGGAATTGAACTGCAACTGATGAACATTCTGTAGGAATTGAAATAGTTGTGAACATTCTTCAGGAACTAAAAAATGCAAGTGTTGAACATTCTGCAGGAATTGAAGCTCAATCTGCATGAACTGCTTTCTCCACCTATTGTGTACATTCCATTGTACATGAATGAATGTTTCGATGTCGAATGTGCATTGGCCTCATTGGATTACCAGCCGTTGAGGTCAATTGTTAACCAATGTGAGGTCCATCACCATTAATGAGAGTGAGGACCAAGGTGCCTTGATGCATCCTATCATGTGTGAATTTATGAGTTGTTTTCGAACCCCCTGTAGGATCCAGTAGTAAAGAAGCCATGACGATTCTCCATTACCACCGGTGAGATAGCATGTCATTGGGGAATACAAGCTTCAAGGCATCACAAAGATCTAATCCTGCACCCAGATAATCTGCTGATGTCGATGGGCCAAAATTGTTGGAAGGAGGGCCTTAAGAAATCCCACATCGTTCCAACATGAGAAATCTATAAATTAACTAAAAAAAAAAATTCTATTGAAAGGATCCCAAGGGATCTATTGACCTGTGTTTTTAACGAGCCCAAGGCAGTCCATGCTCACTAGATTTCAATTTTAGAGAGTCTAAAATACTGAAAAATAAGACTCCGAGGGGTTCCTTTTCTGTAAGTAGTCTATTGGGCTAGGAAAAAGGAATAAACCTATACCCAATAGACATTCCTCTCATGGTTTATCGAGCACAAGGAGGAATAGAGTGAGCTCATTGTTGGAACAGGGTCTCCTACAAGCTACAAATCTGGTCCATTTTGTATATTTTTTATTATATTTAGACTAGCGCAGGGGTTTTGGGGCAGATCAAAGCCCCTAATACATTGTAAGAAAGCCAAGGGTAGACCGGTTCGAGGACCATTGGATGCGTAGGCTAAAATAGTTTAAGTAGTTGAAAATTTTTTAGTTGTAAGACATAATTGGATTGAGATTGATGTGAATTGTGAATTAGTAAATCTTTTTGGGTTTTTTTGGGGAAAGGACTCTTGCTGTCTATGTGCACGGAGATCCTCAGTCCTGCTATGTGTGGACCTTGCTGGCTGTGGGTGCAGGTGGGTTTTGGGGGTATGTAAGAGACTTTTTGATAAGTAATATATGCGAAGTATTATGGATATCTGATTATTTTTGATCTATCTGGTTCTAGTTATTATGGAATCGAATTATATATGATTTTTTTACGAACTACGAATGATATGTGTTTATGAGCTGCGAATTATCTGTGTTATGATATCTGTATCTGCAATCTGATTAAGCCTGCTGTGAAGATATTGTTTATGCATATTCTTAGCTGTCCGCACGTGGATGCAAGCTTGTTATATAAAAATGGTAAAACTGTACTCTGGTTAATCATTGAAAGTCCTGCGAATGACCTCTGGCTGCGTAGATCAGATAGTTGCCAAACGGTTTGACTTACCTTCTCTCTCTCTCTCAGGGTGCAGAAACCTGGTTCCAGCACCCACCCATACTGCTTCGGGTGAGACTTTGGCCTGCGTAAGCAGGTCACTGCCAAAAGGGCTAGTAGTATAGGGGTTTGTTGGAAAACCTTAACCTCCGAACCTGGGTTAGGACCCCTCAAGCCAACAAATGGTTCTATTGCTGGGACCAGGAGCATTTTGAGAGAGAGAGCAGGTAAGTCGAACCGTTCGGAAACTATCTGATCTACGTAGCCAGAGGTCATTCGCAGGACTTTCAATGATTAACCAGAGTACAGTTTTACCAGATTTATATAACAGGCTTGCATCCACATGCGGACAACCAAGCATAAGCATAAACAATATCTTCATAGCAGACTTAATTAGATTGCAGATATAGATATCATAACACAGATAATTCACAGCTCATAAACACATATCATTCGCAGTTCATAACAGAATCATATATAATTCAAGTCCACAATAACCAGAACTATATAGATCAAACAACACCAGATATCCAAAATAATTTGCATATATTACTTATCAAAAAGTGTCTTACATACCCCCAAAACCCACCTGCGCACACAGCTAGCAGGGTCCGCACACAACAGGACTGAGGATATCCACGCACACAGCTGGCAGGAGTCCTTTCCCCCAAAAAACCCAAACAGATCTACTAATTTGCAATTCACATCAATATTAATCCAAGTCTGTCTTACAACTCAAAATGGTTCAACTACTTATACTATTTTAGCCTACACATCCAATGGTTCAAAAACCGTAGTTTGCAGACTCTTGGTCTACCCTTGGCCCGCTTACAATGTATTAGGGGATTTAATCTGCCCCAAAACCCCTGCGCTAGATTAAGTATAATAAAAAATATACAAAATGGACCAGATTCACAACTTGCAGGAGACCCTGTTCCAACGACACAAAAGATCTTGAGGGCTGGGTTATGGTGGCCAACCCTGGATACTGACGCCCACGACTATTGTAAAGCCTGCGATACGTGCCAATGAATAGGGAGGCCATCCCGTAGAGATGAAATGGCCCTACAAGCACAAATGGCCCTACAAGCATTTGATAAGTGGGCTATCACTTCATCGGGCCTATCAACCCCCAGGCAAAAAGACGGGTGCGTGCTACATTGTTATGGCCACCGACTATGTAACCAGGTGGGTGGAAGCACAAGCAGTAAATGATTGTACTGTAGATACCATTGCCCATTTCATCTTTGAACAAATCTTGACTAGGTTTGGATGCCCGAAGATTCTCATGAGTGACAGAGGTACGCACTTTGTTAATGAAACAATCCAAGCTTTGACTAAGGAATTCCAGATCCATCATGCAAAGAGCATGCCATATCACCCCCAGGCCAATGGCGTGGTTGAAGCTTTTAATAAAATCTTGGAGCATGTGCTGACCAATGTATGCAATGCTGATCGCAGCGATTGGGACGTGCGCATCCCGTCGGTCCTCTAGGCCTATCGAACAACCTACAAGAGGTTAACAGGAAAGACCCCATTCAGGATGGTTTATGGTAAAGAAGCCATTATACCCATGGAGTATATTGTTCCTAGTCTATGTATCACAGCATTTACAAACATGGCAGAACCAGACATCATGGAAGAGCGATTAGCACAACTTATGGCTTTGGAGGAAGTTTGGTTTATTGCGAATTTCCATCAGCAAGTCGAGAAGGCCCACGATAAAGCCTAGCATGACCGACACATCCACCAAAAGAATTTTTTGGAAGGCCAATTGGTCCTCTTGTATGATAGCCAGTTCGCAAAGCATCCTAGGAAGTTATGGTAGCATTGGCTTGGTCCCTACACAGTTAAGGAGATCACGGATGGCGGAGCAGTTAGGCTTGCTACCCTACGCAGAGATATGCTCCCAGGCTACATCAATGGTAGCCAACTTAAACCATATCATATCAAATGACTCTATGGTTGGATTAGCCATACAGGCGTAGGTGGAGACCCCACTGCCACAAGTGACTTGGGATGAGTCACAAGATTGTGTTGGGGGACTGTTGGAACAGGGTCTCTTGCAAGCTGTGAATCTGGTCCATTTTGTATATTTTTTATTATATTTAGTCTAGCGCAGGGGTTTTGGGGTGGATCAAAGCCCCTAATACATTGTAAGTGGGCCAAGGGTATACCAAGAGTCCGCAAACTGCGGTTTGCGGACCATTGGATGCGTAGGCTAAAATAGTATAATTAGTTGAACTTTTTTGAGTTGTAAGACAGAATTGGATTGAGATTGATGTGAATTGCGAATTAGTAGATTTGTTTAGGTTTTTTTGGGGAAAGGACTCCTGCCAGTTGTGTGCACAGAGATCCTTAGTCCTACTGTGTGCGGACCCTGCTAGCTGTGTGCGTAGGCAGATTTTGGGGGTATGTAAGAGACTTTTTGATAAGTAATATATGCAAAGTATTGTGGATATCTAATGTTGTTTGATCTATCTAGTTTTGGTTATTGTGGACTCGAATTATATATGGTTCTATTACGAACTACGAATGATATGTGTTTATGAGTTTCCAATTATCTGTCTTATGATATCCTTATCTGTAATCTGAATAAGTTTGCTGCGAAGATATTGTTTATGCTTATGCTTGGATGTCCACACGTGGATGTGAGCCTGTTATATAAATATGGTAAAAATGTACTCTGGTTAATCATTGAAAATCCTGCGAACGACCTTTGGCTATGTAGATCGGATAGTTGCTGAACGGTTCAACTTACCTGCTCTCTCTCTCTCAGGGTGCAGAAACCTGGTTCCAGCACCCACCCATACTGCTTTGGGTGAGACTTCGGCCTGCAAAAGCAGGTCACTGTAGAAAGTGTTGAGAATGCAGAAAGATGATGGAGCTTAGTGAAATTAAGTCGCCTTCACTAAGTGGGCCCGCAGGCAAATTCTGGCGCAAAATCTATTTTTAGACTATGTCTATTTTTAGACATATGGAGCATGGTTCGGGGATTCCAGTTTGAGATTCTTGGAGTATGCGACATGTTGGTAAAAATAGATGAGACTCATATTTTAGGTCGAAAGAGGTCGAAGTCTATTTTTAGACTGCCTCTCCTAAAAATATGGAAGTCAAATATTATTTACCCTTAATAATATTTGGACTCTAAACAGCAGTTTACTCTCTTGGAGCACTTCAGTTCGAGCTACAGAAGTGGCTCATGCATATGACAGAGGAATTACGCTATTCCCAAGGGTTTTATGGCATCATGCATGGTTGACTTCAGTTAGGACTTCAGTGGCAGAAGTTTGGTGGAGTTAATGAGACAGCTAGTGGAGTTGTGTTCTGTTTATTTTAGTTGAACTAGTTGAGATTGGTTTAACTAGCTAATCAATTAGTTATGAGTGGAGTGAATTAAATATTATTTAATTCATTAATTAGTAACTCATTATTCAACTCAAGAACACATCAGTTCACTACAGTGCATGATCAGTTCAGTGGAGACCGGTGAAAGAGGTAGATGAAAGGGTGGAGTTAGCTATCAGTGGCGACATCAGTTGTGCATGAGATTTGCACCACACTTGGAGGATTTGTCCATGACAATTGCATAGTCAAGCCAAGGAGATTTGAACCTTGGATCTCTATATAGACAGGCCTGGATTGCGCAATAGAGGCAAGGCAATTAGCGGTGAGTTTTGAACCAGTAACTTGTTCAAAACTGAGCTAGATTGTGTGTGACTTTATGAGAAAGTACTGAGTACTTGTGAGGAGTATTGTACTTGTTTTGTTACATGATTTCTCCATTATAATATACACAATAGCTGCGGGGTTTTCAGCTATAGGCTTTCCCCATACATACTGAGTTAATGTGAGATTGATTTGATGTGCGATCGCTTCTATTATTTCCGCATGTGACAATTAATTGTAGATGAGATTATGTGTTATGCATGCAATTCGAAATTGATGTGTAATCGGGTTAATCTCCATTGAATAAGTGATTTATTCAGCTAATTTCTACAGAAAGGGCCAGTAGTATAAGGGTTTTTTGGCAAACCTTAACCTTAGAACCTAGGTCAGGACCCCTCAAGCCAACACTCATTATATCAGCAGGTAAATCAGGAAGATACAGTGGAAGGAAGGATCCCTTCCCTTACCATCTCCAACTCTTTCTTCTTCACAATTTCTTCCACAAATTCCTCCCTAGATTGGGGTTTTTTATATAGCTTGAGTATGTGCCCATTCACCAAGAAGGTAAAATTATCATCATCAATAGTTTTAATCCGAACAAATCCATTATCAAAATCTCTTTGTTAGCCACCCATAAAAATCTTTCATATTAGATGGTGGCTAAATGATGTTGGATAGCCTTCAAGAAACAATTTCGTTATTAAAATTGTTGATACTTGAAGACTTTTGATAATATCCTATCCTTAGGTAATATTCACTACTGTTTCCCTTCAGAACTCAGAATCCTGCTGATTCCCAAAGCCAAAATACTACTGCAAACATCCCTTTCCCCTTCCTTCTCCTCAAAACTAACCTCCTCTTATATCCCTCCATTCCCCATGAAAATCCCTCATTTCCATGTTTCTGCTATTTCCCCTCATCAAAATCCATTTTATAAGGTCTAAGACCCCTTCTTAGCCTTACCAAAACCTTCATTTATTTTTAAAAAACCATAGAAAATGCATATTTTCTATGTTCTGGGCTTAAGCCCCCTCGGGCTAAGCCTTTAACCTTTTTTTCGTCCATGCGCTCGAGCGCCAGAACCAACTGCTAAACCCGTCAGGTGCTTATCCTTTTAAATTAAAATTTCTCCACCAAACCATTAAAAACCTTTGTAAATTTGTGTTTTTGGGTTTTTAATTTATTTCCAAAGTTTTCCGCCGTGTAAATTGTGGAGCAATCTCGACCGTTGATCCGCTTCACAGATCAGACGGAGCGGAGCACGCCATTCCTGTGGACCCCTCATCATCCATGCGCTATTTTCCAAACCCGCGTGGTATCTTCTGCACCGCCTTTGGGCGGAGGGTGGTTTTTTCCCAATCGGCAGTGATTCCATACGCTTGCCACCATGCGTCTCCCGTACCTTTTCCAAAACCGCCGTCCCCGAGCATTAAAGTTATCCCCCGCGCATTAACGTTCGGGCCAGGGCATGCAGCGAAATTTACAACAACAGTTCGATCTGGACCCACTGATCCGACGGTGAGCGCTAGCCAAAGTTTCTCGATGGATAACAAAGGTAAGCGCGCGATAAAATAGGCCATCGTATAGCGGTAATCGCCACCACTGTCGATCTGATCTACAGATCGACGGTCCAAAATCCATCACCTAGATTCCCTCTGTTTGACTTTCAACATCTCCTGATTCCATCTTGACCGTCCAAATTGATCCAGATCAACGGCGTAGTTTCATTGCGGGGGTATACCCCCAAGATTTTTCCTCCGTACACCCGGACCCCCCGCAATCATCCCTGACCGTCGATCTCGGCATGAATCGATGGCTCTGATCTAATCCTCCTTCCCCCATGCTTTTTCGACCATTTCAAGATTAAATCTCGACCGTTGGATGATGCCATCCAATGGCCCTGCTTCCTCCACACATCCTCCGATGCAGATTGACCTATAAACGCAGGATTTTGTAACATTTTTTTGTTTTTGTAGGGTTTAATGTTTTTCCGTTTAAATGAAGAAATTCCATAGGCCGAGGATGAAGATCCTCTGACCTTCGAATACATCAGAAAAATTGTCCACAGGGTATAGATACACGTTTTCCAGCAAGGTTTCATGAGCCTTTGGTGCCGTATGCCCTTGTTAAACCTAAAAACATCAATGAAGCACAGAGAAAGAGTATCAGTTGCAGAAGACAGAGCGCAGCAGAACGATGACTGAAGATAGTTTCATGGGGATTACGGCTAAGATAGTTATCAAAAGCCTAATCCCCAATCTAAAACACAGTTTTAAGGAAAACCTAAAGTGTTTTTATCAAGAAAACCCTCCACCGCCACAAATGGAGGCAAATTGATTCCTCCCAGCGACTAAAGTGCTACCTGCGCCTCAAAGTATTCAATCAGGAACAAAATTTATTGATCAAGATCAGATATTTCTGCCTCAATGGAGCCGAAGAGTTACTTCTGCCAGGAACTTCAATGCAAAGAATATCTGTAGAGTTACTTCGACAACACACAATGCCTCAAAGGTCAACAAAACTCCTACCAAGCTTGAAATCATTATAAAAATCATTTAATATAGAGGATATGTATGTGAACCTCCTCATTGAACCCCTCAAAGGCCATGAGCCATTTAATTCTGTATTAATTGTAATTGAGATCTTTTATCAGATCTCACCTCCTCATCTTTCTGTATATACTACAACAGAAGATGAGTGAGTGTTGGTTGTTGTTTGATTACAAGTTGTAACATTGAAACTCTCTGAAATAAATATACATGTCTGTTGAAGTTGAAAACAAGTTGAAGTCTTGGATATCTTGATGATGTTGTTGCATGCTTGTTCCTGAGAAGGCTCTATCATTGGATCCATGAGCTTGGCTGTTGGTGAAGTATTCTGAACTGTGCTATGTTTTTCCCCTATTTTCATTATGTTCCATAATTCTTACTACAGTAGGTTGAAAGTTTTAGGCTAAGAAATGACTCCTGGAAGCACCTTAGACCTGTTCATCCTTCACTATTTTATGTTTTCTTCTGCTGAAGTATTTTAGAGGCTTTGAACTTTCTCTTTAGTCTTCATGCTTGTTTATTTCTATAATAGCTCAAATAGTTGATTTCAGCATGATTTATGGTTCTCCCTACTTGTCTACTATCACTTGAAAGCTGTTATTGAAGTCTCCCTTTGAAGTACCATTGTTTTAAGTTAATCAAAGAGGTCGGTTTTGATCTTACCCTTTGCCATTGCTTGAACAGTTGTTTTGAAGGTCTTTATAGTTGTAAGCATAGATGTTATTTAGGTGTTCCCTCTTCTATGAATGCAACTATTAGTGAATATTTTATGTTTTCTAGATCCTTTAAAATAAAATCTTTGAGGAAATAGGGAGTTCCCCGAATCTTAGATTTCATTTTAAAAGTTGTCTTGAAGTCATTATTTGCTTAAAGAATGTTTGTAGAATTTATGGTTAGCCCTGTCTATCAAATATTTCTTTATTTTTAAGTTATGTTTTCAAGTTTCCCTTTGTTGAGAATTAAACTTCTCTTTAAAAATCATTAATGTTCACTTCATTCCAAAAACAAAAGGATCCTGTGGCCAAATTAGATTTTCCCTTCGATATCCCATATCCCTTGAAGAGTTTGTCATGACCTTATTTAGACTCCATTTCCCAATGAACCAGATATTTCCTCTTTCTGTCTATCTTTCCTAGACCTTTCATGTTTTGTTGTATTAACTCAACCCAACCAAACAAACATCTGCACTTAATAACTAGTCTAAAATCCATACTCAAAGCACACAAGATAAACCTTTGCAAACAAATATTTGAGAGATCCCTCTCTGAGAATAGGAGGACTAGATCCTGGAACTCTAAATATTGGTTCTAATGTTGCCTTGTATTTTGATTTTCCAAACTGTCAAAACACGGGACACCAACACTTTCTCAATCTCATAGGGGCCTAGCCAATGTGTGTTAAATTTTCCTTTGAAGTTTTTAAATTTAGAATCATACAACAATGCCCAGTCTCCCACTTTGAATTGCTTCTTCTTGATGTATATGTCGTGCCATTTAGCCCTTTGTTGTTGGATCAAGTCAGTATGCTGAAAAGAATCCTGCCTAATCTCATCTAACTCATTGAGCTACAAGATTCTATGTCGTTGTGATTAATCAAGGTTTATACCCAAATATGATGCCATTCTTAAGGTTTTGATCTGAAATTCAATGGGTAGAAAAACTTGTTTTCCATAAACTAGTTCATACGGAGAGAAGCCAATGGTACCCCTCCATGTAATCTGGTAAGCCCACAAGGCCTCAAGAAGTCTGTCAGAGAAATAATTCTTGTGTAATTGCACTATCTTGGTAAGGATTGGTTCCAACACCTTGTTGGTTGATTCCACCTACCCATTGGCCCGTGGATGGTTACGGGTGGACTTCTAGTGGGTAATATGATATTTTTTCATAATTTCCTGCATAAGCTTAGACACAAACTGAGCACCCTGATCAGTATCTATTTCCATAGGTACTCCAAATCTTACAAAAATAAAAGAGAAAATAAAATTTGCCACCTTTTTTTTCTGTTGCTTTAGGTAGTGCTCTTGCCATTGTTAGTCATCAATAATTTTGATCTTATCTAAATACGACTAAGTTGAAAATATCATATTTCTAGAAACAATATTTGTAGAAACATTGTGAGTTCTAGAAATCTCACGGCCTTCATTATCCTAAGTCTATCAATTCACTGAAGATCTTCACTCAAATCCTCCAAGTTATCCTGCCATCTCAAAAAGAAATTGTCTTCAGGCTATATTTCCCATTTTTCACCTCCATCATATTTGCCCATTTTCACCCATTTTCACTCATTTTCACTTATCCAAACAGTCATTTTCCCCTTGCAAAAAAGGTTTTCTTCCTTTCTCATTTATCCTCCATTCTCTCTAAAAAACCCCTTTGAAACATGGTAAACACCCCCATTGTGTCTTAATCACCTTTTTTCACCTTACCGAAAACTCTAGAAAGGCTTAAAAACCTCCTTTTAAGCCTATTTTCCACACATTTAAAAATCTTTGGCCTTAAGCCCTTTTAGGCTTAAGCCCCTAGCCCTTTTCTACATATAACCAAGGGCCATGACCACTCTCTATTCCTCGAGCCCTTATCACCCCATCCCCTGGTCTCCTCCACTCCCACATGACCTTACTTCTTTGCCTCTCTTTTTCCCCTCCGGCCCTATTATTTTCATACCCCCAAACCTTATTAAACTCCCAAAACCTTTAAAAAATTCAAAGGCAGGCAATTTTTCTCCCATACCCCGCCTTACCTTTTCTTGGGCCATCTCAGCTGTAGATATAAGCCTTGGGCCCCGATCCAATGGCGGTCGCATCCTGTCACTCATCTCATCTCCCAACTCGATCCTGAAACTGACCAAATGTCACATCATCCTCCAATCCCACCATTCCTCGCAATGGCACACCTTCCTCCAACGCGTTCATCATCCAACCATAGATCTAGATCCCCCAAATCCAACGACCCACATGCAATGTCTTTTTCATTGCACTGTCGCTGTTTAACAAGCCTTTTTCAGGCGAGAAAAGAAGTTTTTCTCGGGATGCGTGGCGATCCCTCAGTGGAATCACGTTCATTGGCTCCCAAACCACTTATCACCAATCGATCACGCGATAAACCGTTGGTGGTTTTTCAAAACCACCTTTCTCATTTTCGCGCCAAATTCAAATTCTGCCACTTTCCTCCTGTTTCGACTATGGAAACCCCTCCTCCACACATTTTCCTCCCGAGAATGCAGGTTTTATTAATGTTGTTTATGGTTTAGTTGCATGTTTAATGGCGGCCAAATGTGCAGGCCCTCCCACAGTCAAGCTATAGTGATATGGCCTGGGATGATGATCCAAAAAGGCCCAAAAGCAAAGAAAAAGGAATCTAAGTATAAAGCTCCAAATTTAAATCGATGCCTCATGAGCATTGAATCATTATAAAACCTCCCAACACACCGAACTGCATCCTACACACAAAAGTAGAAAATAATCAGTAAATTTGAAGACTAAAGGAAGAAGACATAGATTAAAGTTTAATTAAAGATTAAAGGATAAAAGCACGGTTAAAGACAGATGAACAAAGGTTTAAAGAAGTCAGTAAAGAGATAAAATCAACAAAGATTATTAAGAAAGCCCAAAAGCAGATCAGGCTTTAAAAACAATTTAAATGATTAAGTTAAGGAAAGTTAGGCTAAAAGCAACCTAGAATGCATCAACAGAGAACAATTATTTCACTCAGAACTCAAAAATATCTAACTGACACCTTTGGCCTACTTTATATATATAAAGGAAAATAAACAGTTATTACCCAAATATAATATATTTAAACTGTTAGAACAGTTATTGTAAAGATAGGATAAGCCTTGAAAGTCAATCTTTTCTCCTATCTTTCTAGCAGAAGTTAAGATAGAGTTATTAAAACATAGAAGTAGTTGAACATCTTTCTACCTTATGCCTTGCATGGTTTTCAAGGTTAGGAATGCATTTACTCTATATTTAATGACTCTCAAACCCTAGATCAGTTCCACCTCCTCATTTGCAGCATAAATACTGCGTTGGAACTCATTATATTGTGGGCATTTGATGACTCTTTGAAATAATACATAGTTATGCTGAAGTTGAAAGAAAATTGATGTTTTGGAACCTGTTGATGTTTTTGACCTGTTTATTGATGGAGAAATCTTTGTCATTGGATCCTTGAGCTTGGATGTTGGTGAAGTACTCTAAATCTATTATTTTTATTTATGTTTCACCATTCTGTATTACAGTAGAGAAAAAATTTTAGACTAAGAAATGTCTGTTGAAGCACCTTAGTTCTGTTTACTCTTCACTGTCTTAATGTTTTCTTCTGTTAAGATATCCGATAGAATTCTTAATTTCTCTCTAGAACTTTTATGCTTGTTTATTTCTTAAATAGTTCAATACAGTTGGTCTCAAGAATGATTTATGGTTTTCCTTGCTTACTTGCTGCCACTTAAAAACTATTTCTGATGTCTCCCTTTAAAGTAACATTGTTTACAGTCTGCCAAAGAGGTCTGTTTTGATCATACCCTTTGTTCTTACTGAGATATTTGTTTTTAAGGTCCTTATAATTGTAATCAGAGATTTTTAGGAGTTCCCTCTTCGATGAATGCAGTTACTTGTGAATCTTGAATGTTTTCTTATCCTTTAAGGTGAAATATTTGGATGAAATAGAGAGTTCCTCAACTCCTATATTTCATTTGAAAAGTTTGTCTTGAAATTATTATTTGCTAAAGTGTGATTTGTAGAATTTATGGTCAGCCCTGTCTATTGAATGCCTCTTCATGTTCAGATAATGTTTTATGTTCCTTTGTTGAGAAGTACATATATCTAAGGATTCTTAATTTCCCTTAGTTCTACTTTTCATTCTAGAAACCTTTGATTTCCATTTCATTCCACCTGAAAGACTTTGTAGATCCACTGGCCTAGTTAGATTTTCTCTTTGATACCTATGATCTATTGATTGACTTGTCATAACTTCTATTTGACTCCATTGCCCAATGACTTATAAATTTCCCTTTTCTATCTATGCTGCCTAGATCATCATGTCCCACCAAACAATCAAACAAAATCATGCTTAATAACTAGCCTAAAATCAACCTTTTTACAAGAAAACAAGTCATATCTTTGCAAAAAATTGAGAGATCCCTCTTTGAGACTAGGAAGGCTAGGTCCTAGAGCTCTAAAGACTAGTTCTGATGTTGCCTTGTCATTTGGTATGCCAATCTGCCAAATCATAGTACCCCAACATAATGGCGATCATGGTGGGACATTTTTGAGTAAAAGTCCCTAAACAAGACACTCAATACTCATTCAAGTGAACTATAGCTTTCTTCAAAGCACTACCAGCATAATGGTAATCATGATAGGACCTGTCTAAATTAGTGGCAATCTAAGTAACCCTTAGGATTATAAGAGACCCTTATCAAACCTTGAATAAATTAGCTGATAAGCCATAGAGTAGACTCTGTTTGTTTCATCACCTTAGCTAAGTGTTGAATCAGGTATAGGCCACTCTCACAACCATAGAAATAAAAAAAACACAGAAAACCCAAAACATTTCAGATTGGTTTTTAAATAAATCATTGGTGGTGGACCATAAAACATTTTACCTTTAGAAAATCTAAAAATTTCCACCTGGCGACTCCACTAGCCCCAGTAACCCTATTACTCCTCTAGATCTCTAGATTTCCTTAAAACTGTGTTAACCAGCTTTGAGGAAGTTTATAAACCTAGTCCCCTATTATAGAAATCAATGTGAGAGGAAAAATCTTGAAAAACAGTCCTAAAAACCTCAGCCTCTCTAAATTTTGGAGACTAAAATATGGCTTCACATAGGGTCAATACTAGATCCCATCCAGATCCTAACCCTCCTACCCTAGTTGACAATCCAGAAAGGATTTTGTGGCAAACTTCTAGATCTGGAAAACCAACTATTGATAGGACTATCCCAAGAACAAGATCTATCCCTGAAAATCTTACAGTCTTAAAATATCCTCACTTTGACTTACCTCATACAAAGAACCTATTCAGAAATAAGTCTCAAAGTGATTTAAACCAAGCTAACTTTGAAACCACAGATTTGCAACATAGTTTTAGCAGAGAAGCTTCACCTTCTACTCCACCTGACTCTCAGCTTCTTCATCATTTCAACTCCTTCCATAACAAATCTGCTCATCATCAACTTGCTGGTCCAAGTGTTTCTTCCACTCCTATACACACATACACTGTTCAAAGCACTCTAGGTCAGCCCACTTTCCCTCTTGTAAATCCCCCATTATTTCCTATCATGGCAGCATGGTATGCTCTACTAGTGTTACCACAACCTCTGGTTCCCTTACCCAATGATTACAAATCCAAAATTCCCCATTTCACTGGAAATGAACCTACTCCCCAACATCATGTAGATAAAATGAATGATGCTTTTGATTACATGGAAATAGAAGAAGAGACCATTAAGATGAGAATTTTTGCTCAAAGTTTAGGAGGAGAAGCTAAGAAATGGTTTAAGGGTTTAACCCCTAATAGCATAAATGATCTCCCTTCTTTATATCAAACATTCATAAACAAATGGGATTTTAGGAAGAACCCTCTCCAAATCCTTTCGAAATATACCAACCTCAAAAAAACATTGGGGAAAGTGTACAAGACTATTTCACTAGATTCAATAGTGTTTACAATGCGCTTCCCCCAGACATGAAACCTCCACTAGGCTTAGCCTTGGCTAAATTTCTAGAGGGCTTTGATCCTGAAATGGCCTACCAGCTAAGAGAAAGAGACCCCTCAACTTTAGAAGATATGCAGAGGGAAGCCTTAGGTGTAGAAACAAATCTCATTGAGAAAAGAGCTAGTTGAAAGAAGAAAAAAGAGTTACATACAAGGATGAAACAATGGCATCAACCTCATGATCCGATGCCAAAATTAACAACTTAGTAAGGGTAATGGAGAGGATGCTTGAAAAAATAAATATGAATGATAGAGTGCCTCCTAGAGAAAACCAAAACAACTCCCAAAACAGAAATAGAAACCCAAATTTCAGAAGAGACCCTAATCAAGATAGGCAAAGATACAATGACCAATAGATTAGGCCTCCCTTTCAACAAAACTATGTTGATCAAGAAGAAGAAAGGGAAGTTGAAAGGTTGGAAGAAAATCATGTAAAATTGATTGGATCTGACAGTGAGACAGATGTTTTTCTTGCTGAAGAAGAACAAGGATTCTTCTCCTCAGAACAAACTAAAAACAACCATGAATATTCTAAAGATCACAAATTGGGGTTTGAAAATGCAATCATGGATCTACACAAACAATATAATCTTAGAAGCAAAGGGAGCCCAGAGATTTCCAATGACAAAAACACTAGTACTTTTGTTAGGAAAACTTTAGAAAATCAACCTAAGAAGACAGCCAGTAACACCAACACTATGGCCAAGAAAACTGATCTAAATAAAGACAAAAATAGTAGGAAAAGTGTTGAACAAAGCTGCCCTAGTACTTCTGCTAGTGGCCCTAACAAATCTGTCCCAAATAACAGTCCAAATAAAGTTTAGCAAATCAGAATTGTTGAAAGAGTTGCAAATGAAAAAACAGATGTAAATATGTCAAGAACAATAGTTCCTTTTAGCCTTGAAGGGGAAATTGCCAAGATCAAAATCACCATACCCTTAGCTAAACTAGTAACTCGGGATGTATATAAAAATCAAATTTTGAAAGCTTTGAATATAGACAGTGACACTGATACTTTAAACTTGACAGACGATAAACCAGAATTATTGTTTGGTCCTGAAGTTGAATGAAAATATCAAGAAGGGGATGTCCCTCCCTTCTATGTCAGCCTAAATATACATAACAAAATCTTGCACAATGCCATTCTAGACTTAGGTGCTTCTCACAATCTTATGACAAAAGTATTAATGGAAATCCTAGGCTTGGAAATTACTAAACCATATAAAGACCTATATTCCTTTGATTCAAGCAGGGTCAAATGCTTGGGCCTAATCAAATATTTATGTGTCAATTTGGCACAGATTCCTGCTAAAGGTCTAGTCATGGACATAGTAGTAGCTTACATTTCCCCCTAAGTATGGCATGCTTTTATCTAGATCATGGGGAGCCAAACTTCAGGGGAGCCTTCAAATGGACATGTCCTATGCCACCATCTCAGTGTTCAACCAAACCAGAAGACTATACAGGGAGTCTCACATGAAATACATGGTGAGCAACATAGATAGGCCAAACAATGCTCCTGTTTATTCTATTCATTCAGATTTAGATTCCGTTATCTTGTATAATGAAGATGAAATCAACCAACAAGAAAAGGAAAACAAAAAATAATTCAGTCCACCAAAATAGTCAAAACTGCCATCAACTCAAGAAAAGAACAGTTCAGACTTTAGCAGCCTTGAACATCAGAAAGAAAATGAAAATGAGATTGAAATACCTTGGAAAATAAACTTTGATGGCTCTTGTAGCAAATTAAGTTCAGGGGCTAGTGTATGGATACAGAACACAAAAAAAGGATTTTCCTATAAACTAGATTTTCCATGCACAAATAACATTGTTGAAAATGAAGCCTCCTTATTGGCCTACACTTACTCAAATATTTAGAAGCTAAGAAAATATCAGTTCAAGGAGATTCCGAGCTAATCATCAAACAAATTAAAGGGGAGTATTCAACCAAAAACCAAAAAATCAGAGAATATAGAAATGATTCCCTTGATCTCCTAAAACAATTTGAAAAATATGAACTCATTTTCATCCCAAGAGTTCAAAATCATCTAGCAAATGAACTTGCCTTTGCTGCTAGTAATTGCCAAATACCACAGATAAATGAGCAATTTAATATAAAGGTAAAAAATAGAGCTGCAATACCTGAAAATGAAGATTATTGGCAAGTGTTTGAAGGAGACAAACACATAGATGATTTTTTGCAATCAAAGAATGACTTTTCCATACCAACATCTACTTCAAGCCATGAGGAAAATTTTCTAAATGAAGAGCAAATCCCTGAAATAGTGCTGCCATTTTATGCTAATATAAACCATTTTGAACACCATTTTAGAGCAGAAATAATTGATAATACAGACCAAAAATACCTGGAAGTTTTACAATGTAAAAATGATACAATTCCAAGAGGTCTTACACCATTAGAGCAACTTTTTGATTTTAATGATGTAGCCAAAGAACCAATAATGGATCCTATAGAAACAAACATAGAAGAACATAACATAGGAAGCCTAGCATAACCCAAAATGATAAAGCTATCCAACACTCTCCCAGCTCATATTAAATAGCAATACATAGAACTTTTCAAATAATTTAGAGATGTGTTTGCATGGGGATACAAGGATCTGAAATCATATGATACCAACATCATTCAACACAAAATTCCTCTTAAGGAAAATCAGCAACCTTTCAAACAAAAACTAAGAAGGATAAATCCTGTGTTACTGCCTTTAGTTGAGAAAGAAATTAGAAAAATGTATGATGTTGGGATCATAGTTCCCCTCATATATTCAGAATGGCTTTCCAACTTAGTATCTGTCAGGAAAAATAACGGGGAGATCAGGCTCTGCATTGACTTTAGAAATATAAATAGAGCCTCCCTGAAAGAAAATTACCCCTTTCCTAAAATGGATCACATACTCCAAAGGGTGGTTGGGTCTAAAATAATTTCACTATTGGATGGGTTCTTAGGTTACAATCAAGTGTTAGTACTCCCAAGTGACCAACATAAAACTGCTTTTACTACACCTTGGGGTACGTTCATGTATGTCAAAATGCCATTTGGTTTGATGAATGTAGGGGCCACCTTCCAAAGGGCCATGGATATAGCCTTCTCAAAAGACATAGGCTATTTTATAATCATTTACCTTGATGACATTACTATTTTCTCTAAAACTGATGGAGAACACTTGATTTATTTAAATAAAGTTTTTGAGAAATGTAGAAAATATGGCTTATCTTTGAATCCCAAAAAGACACTCTTTGGTCTCCAAGAAGGGAAGCTTCTTGGCCATATAATTTTTGAAGAGGGAATCAAAGTAGACCCTAAAAGGATTGATGGCATATTGAAAATCAACCATCCTAGAAACCTCAAAGAATTACAATCTTTCATTGGGAAGATAATTTTTTTAAGGAGATTCATCCCCAACTTTGCTGAGATATTAAGAAATATCACAAACATGCTAAAGAAAGAGAGATGTGCTAAATGGAAAATACAGGCTAAACAGTCATTTGAACTAGTAAATAAAGCTTAAACTCAAACACCAGTTCTTATTAGTCCTGATTTCACCAAATATTTATACATCTTTTCTTTTGCATCTGAACATACAATAGCTGCAGTATTACTACAAAAGAATATCATGGGGAAAGAACAACCAATATCCTTTTTTAGTAGGGCCTTAAGAGATGATCCAATCAAGTATAACGTCATGTAGAAACAAGCCTTAGCCTTGGTAAAAGCATTGAAAAATTTTAGAGTTTACATTTTACATTCTCACATCATTTCTTTTGTCCCACATACTGTTGTCAAAGATATTCTAAGTCAAGACCCTGATGGTAAAAGGGGTAAATGGATTGTTGTTATTTTAGAATATGACTTAGAAATCAGGCTTACCAAACTAATCAAAGGCCATGGATTAGCAAAACTCATGGCTGAGTCAAACTTCCAAGCACTAGATATGAATATGGCTGATGTTTTAGAAGAAACAGAAGAATTCATAGCTCCATACATTGAAGAAAATTTTGTGAATTCACCTTGGTATGCTGATATCATATATGTGCTGCTTTATCTGAATACCCCTCCTTCTCTATCTAAAACTAAAGCTAGAATTTTAAAACAGAAGGCTTTAAATTATTGCATATTAGATGGGGTTTTATATTGGAAGAATGTTGTTGGAATTTTGCTTAAATGTTTTCTTGAGATTGATGCAGGAAAAATCATGCATGAACTGCATGAGGGAGAATGTGGAGGACATCTTTACTGGAAGAATACAGTAAATAAAATCGTCATATCTGGTTATTATTGGCCCACCCTTTTCCCAGATACCCAGAAACTTGTCATGTCTTGCCATAAGTATCAAATCTTTGATGGTAAGAGGAAACTCCTGCCTTTACCTTTACATCCCATCAGTGTTGAAGCTCCCTTTCAACAATAGGGCTTAGAATTCATTGGGGAAATTCACTCATCTTGTTCAGATCAACACAAATGGATCCTCACTGCCACTGATTATTTCACCAAGTGGATAGAAGCCATACCTTCTAGGAATGCTACTGACTCTGTCATTATCAAGTTCCTTGAAACCAACATACTATCCAGATTTGGTTGTCCTAGAAAAATTATCACAAACAATGCTGCTGCCTTCAGGTCTAAAATAATGGTTGATTTTTGCTATAAATACCATATCACCTTGGGTCATTACACTGCCTACTATCCTCAAGGAAATGGATTAGCTGAATCTTCCAACAAAATACTTGTCAATATTATCAAAAATTTGTTGGAGAAGAATTAGAAATCACGGCATAGTAAGCTTATTCATGCTTTATGGGCTAATAGATTAACCACCAAAAAGTCAATAAATATGTCCCCCTATCAGCTGGTTTATGGCATGGATGAAATATTCCCAACCTCTCTCTAGGAGTTCCAGTCATGAAACTTTTTCAAGAATTACAATCTAAGGAAAATGATATGCAGAGAAGGATAAATCAGACCATTCATTTACAACAGTCCACAGAGGAAGCGTATAAGAGAACACAAACAGTCCAAGAGAGTATCAAGAAATTATTTGACAAAAGGACTAAAGAAAATTATTTCCAAGTTGGAAATATAGTTCTAAAGTGGGATCCTAGAAGGGAAGAAAAGGGAAAACATGGCAAATTTGAGAATTTATGGAAAGGGCCCTACAACATTCATTCTATAAAGGGCCATAATGCATTCTTTCTACAAGAACTGAATGGAGAAGATTTATTTGGAGGTCCTGTCAATGGTAGGATTCTCAAGCACTAATTCTGTCAAGAATCCTAAATTCAAAGTTTTTATTCATTGTACATAACACAGTTGAAAAGAAATCATGAAAAATACAAAAACAATAAAAGAATAGAAAAAGAAAATAGGGCAGATTCAAAAAAGGTACAACCCCATACCAAAAAAAGAGAATTTCTGAAAGTGAGCAAGTCTAAGTGCCACCGCTGATTAAAAATGATGTATTGCTCAGTCATCTAGCCTAATCATGGCTGAATATAATTTAAATTTATGTTGATAAGTTAGTAGAAGAAATGATTGTCAATATTTTTTTAGACTTGGCTTATCAGTAGAATAGATTAGGATAGAAAAGAAATGGTTCCAACAAGCTTAAAACCTGAACCAAAGAAAGAAAGAAGGATGTTCATAATTTTCAGATCTTAAGCCTTCACAGTTTTGTTTTTAATTTTATGCAAATAAAGTCTATGTGCAGCTCATACATAAATGCCATAGCCTCTATAGCAAATCAGACTGTCTAATCTTGATTTGATTGTGTTTAAATTTCCTGTCTTAGAAATATAGAATAAAATCTGTTAAACAGCCTGATCTTGACAGATATATAGTTAGGTAGAGAAATAAAGACATCAACAGATTAATCTGGACTCTTGGAAGAAATAAGAATAGGATTAGATAGCTTATTTATGTTTTCAAAATAAATGTCAAAGAGTTTACTAGTTCAAATGCACTCAAAGAAGAGAAAATTTTAGGACAAGTAGGATTGGGTAGGTAGAGATGTTGTTTTGAAAGAGCTTCACATATTGAAGATTGATAAAAGTTGTCTTTTTTAGAGAAAGATTAGCAAGAAAAAAGAGGAATCTACCCAATGGATAAGGCACTAGTCTGTTGAAACTCAAAGATTTATATTCTGAGGTTTTGGACACCTTGAAAGAAAATTTTCCCTCCCTAAGTGAAGCTGTTAGTCATCAATAATTTTGATCTTATCCAAAGATGACTAAGTTGAAAATATCAGATTTCTAGAAACAATATTTGCAGAAAGATTGTGACTTCTAGAAATCTCACGGCCTTCATTATCCTAAGTCTATCAATTCACTGAATATCTTCACTCAAATCCTCCAAGTTATCCTGCCATCTCTAAAAGAAATTGTCTTCAGGCTATATTTCCCATTTTTCACCTCCATCATATCTGCCCATTTTCACCCATTTTCACTCATTTTCACTTATCCAAACAGTCATTTTCCCCTTTCAAAAAAGGTTTTCTTCCTTTCTCATTTATCCTCCATTCTCTCTAAAAAACCCCTTTGAAACATGGTAAACACCCCCATTGTGTCTTAATCACCTTTTTCCACCTTACCAAAAACTCTAGAAAGTCTTAAAAACCTCCTTTTAAGCCTATTTTCTGCCCATTTAAAAATATTTGGCCTTAAGCCCCCTTTTAGGCTTAAGCCCCCAGCCCTTTTCTGCATATAACCAAGCACCATGACCACTCTCTATTCCTTGAGCCCTTATCACCCCAACCCCTGGTATCCTCCACTCCCACATGACCTTACTTTTCCGCCTCTTTTTTTCCCCTCTGCCCCTATTATTTTCATACCCCCAAACCTTATTAAACTCCCAAAACCTTTAAAAAATTCAAAGGCGGGCCCTTTTTCTCTCGCACCCCACCTTACCTTTTCTCGGGCCATCTCAACCATAGATCTAAGCCCTGAGCCCCGATCCAACGGTGGCCGCGTTCCATCACTCATCCCATTTCCCAACTCAATCCCGCTATCGACAAACTGTCACATCATCCTCTGGTCCCACCATTCATCGTGTTGGTGTTCCCATGTTTTGGCCAGATTGGCAAGACCAAAAGATGAGACAACATCAGAACCGCTTTGGGGCCCTAGGATCTAGCCCTCCTGGACCCGGAGAGGGATCTCTCCAAATAGAGCAAAGAATGATGTATCTTTGAAGCTCGAATTGAGATATTAGGCTAGTTATGAAGCACAGAGGGGGGTTTAAATAATTTGGTTGGAGGGTTGCTGGGTTGGTTAGGAGATCATGGACTGGGAAAGAAATGGGAGAAAAGGAACAAAGCAGCAGGATGTTTCAGCAAGGAGAATGGGCCAAGACCGTGCCATCCATTGGGCTATGGAGTCATGAGAGGGAAATTACTTGCATCCACTAGCCAAGGCTTCCAAAGGGCAAGTCATCTACACTAAAGGATCTTTTAGATAGATGATGGAATGGAACATTAAGGAGAGAAAGTGGGAGAAGGAAAGACAACCAATTTTCTGTCTATAGATTAGGTCAGAGGTCATTTAACTCCAGACCTGCTTGGACATACTCACAGGCAGCTCTCAAAGAGACAAAGGGGCAGCTTATAGATCAGACCAGAGGTCATTTAGCTCCAAATCTGCTTTAGCAACTCCAAGGGAAAAAACAGAGATAGATTTGACAAAGAAGCATCCAAGTGGAAAACCCCCAAGTTCATACATCAGCCAGCAGGCAATAACATCCGCTGCACTGGTTAAACCCATGAATTTACTCTTGGATAACACATTTTAGCAGAAAACATTGATGGCAAGGAGAGCAGATAGCATAGGGCACCTAACAAGGGTGAATCCTATACCATTATTCTGATGCAAGCCCAGAAGAACATGAAACAATATGAAAATGTAAATAACAGAGTTAAGAAAAACATCACCAATAGTAATAGACCAGGATCCTGTGAAATGTGCTTTGATTAATTGATGCAAAACTAGTCATGTACAATATGGCTCAATGGCTAATACAGTCCCAACTTCTCCTCCCAGCCTATTACATACAAACTACTCTGCAACTTCCTCCCAAGGTTGTTCTAATAGTCAAACGAATCCCTCTAATAGCAGATGCCCAGCAAGGCAACAACAACCTTTACATTATGTTCTCGGGGATCTTTATAGGAGAAGAGGAAGAGACAGAGAGTAGATAGATAATTAATCAATCTCATTAAGACAGAATCGGTGGAAGTGTCCACGCCCATACTGCTTAATGGCTCTGCAGTGCTGTATGTACTCTGTAATCTGGTTCAGAGATCTCTGTCAGGCCGAAATCGACCTCGGATGTTTCTTTGGGATCCTTTTTGGTGCTTGGAGCTCTGTGCTGCCATTCTGGAATAAATGAACTGGTTCAAAGGTCCGTCTGTCCATCCATGCTTCATTACTGCGGCCTGACAATCTTTTAAGAAGCTCTGTCAGTGTTCTTGACTTTCCTGGGCTCGAGAAACATGGAGGACACTGCGGGAAGGTGTACTTCTGGAGGAAACATGTCCTGCTGTTAGGTAGCGCAGTAATGGTGTTGCTGGTGCGCTCATTGGTCTTCAAACAGTGCCTTAAGCCTTTGAATGCAGGGTTAACATTTGATTTCATTAATAACAGGCACCAACCCCCTTTGAATTCCTTCTGCTGGTCACTGGCAATGCTGAACTGGCCATCTCTGTACTACCTGCATAATGAAATGAACTATTACAAGCCCGGGCAGTGGTGGCGGAGAAATGCTGAGGAGGCGGAGGAATGGTGGCAGAACGGTGGCGGAATGGTGAAAAGAACACAGAGCGGCAGAGAAATGATTAATATTGTAAACGCCCAAAGGTCGAACACTTGGGCGTAATACGAAGGAAACACACAAAAACAGCGAAGTGACGCTATGGATGTGGGACCCAGCGGAGGCGGAGGGCGATCGAACCAGAACCGTCCGATTTTGGAGGAAACGAACGGTCACGATCCAATCGCACCATCGCAATCGGAGGTCAGAGCGAAAGACAATCGCAACGCTCGTTCAAAAAGTTCCGATTGCGATTGGGAGAGATGGAGCGATTAAGCGATGGCCGTCGATCTGGGGGAGGAACGGACGGTCAGGATGCAATCGGGAGACAGCGGGGGAGGCTTGCGATTGCGATCGGGTGGGGCAATGCGATTGAGCGATGACCATCGGATCGCGGGAAAATGGACGGCAGAGATGAAATCGGAAGGGCAGAGGGAAAAGCATGCGATTGTGCGATCGGAGAGCTGTTGCGATTAAGCGCCAACCATCGGATCTGGAAGGGAACGGACGGTGGGGATGCAATCCGGGGAGAAACAGAAGGACTTGCGATCAGCGATCGGGCGGACTTGTGATTGGCGCGGGACCGTTGATCAGCAGGGAGATGGACGGTCGGGATTAAATCGGGCAGAGGGTAGGGAGGCTTGCGATGGCCGTCAGATCTGCGGGAGGATGGACGGCTATGATTAAATCGGAGCATCGCAATCGGAGGTAGAGAGATGGGACTTGCGATTGCGATCGGGAGGGGGAATGCGATTGAGCGCTGGCCGTTATATCGGCGGGACAGATCAACGGTCAGGATGCAATCGGGGGATTGCAATCGGAGGAAGGAGCAGAAGGCTTGCGATTAGCGGAGGATCGTCGGATCGCGGGGCAAATCGACGGCCGGGATGCAATCGGGAGACGGGAGGAAGGACTTGCGATTGATCGGAGGGCACATGCGACATGTTGTGATTGCGATTGACGGGGGGTTTGCGATTAGCGCCCAGCCGTTAGATCTTGTGATAGATCGACGGCTCAAAGCTCGTCGCGGGACTTATGTTATAAACAAATCGCATCGGGGTTTTTGCGTTTACAAAGGAAAAGGACCCCTGCCGATCTTCCGATTGCAATTGGCGCTCGGGACCTAAGCACTTGGTCCTGGCACCTGGGCACATGTGGGGAAGTGGTTAAGGGGAAGGGGCTAGGCCTTAGAATAAGGTCGGAAAGTGGGTTTTAGCCCCTCTTAATGGATTTTTAAGGCTGGGGAAGGGGAACGATAGAGAAATAAAGGGGAGAAGAGGCCAACAAAGGGTAGGGAGAAGAAATTAAAGGGGATTTTAGGGGATTTGGAGGGTAAATGGGGAAAGAAGGGGAAATAAAGGGGAGAGAAAATAAAGGCTTTGGGGGATTAAATAAGAGGGAAAAGGGGGGACTTTGGGCATTTCTTCACATAGCAGAGAGGCTTTATAAGGGGAATCAATAGGGGGGATTTGATCAAAGGATAAAAGGCACATAGAGGCTTCAAGGAGACTGTTTTTTCAGGGGAAAAGCATTCCTTGAAGACTCAACAACAATTTAGCCCCCTATTTTCTTGTCAAAAATTTCATAGGGGGGCTAACAGTGGCTCCACATGGGGATGGCTTCTTCTTGAAGGAGCCAAGAAACCAGAAGATGATCTCTTGGTGTAGGCCAGATTCCTGCTGCTTGAACCATCCATCTCTTTCTTTGATCTGCTACCACAAACTATGAAGACAACATATCAGCAGTAAAATTCTCCCACACAACTACCTACCCACACTATAGTCCTAACATTTTTTCTTCTTGGGTGCATTTGGACTTGCAGACCCTTTACATCATTAAATTTTACAAACAGGAAAAATAAACCTAATCTACTTCTACCCTTATTACTCCATGAGACCAGATTAGACTGTTGGTCTCATATGTTTCTCTACCTACACTACTACCTGCTAGGATTAAACTGTCTAGCAGGTTTCTTCTCTACATTCTAAGATAGAAAATGAAACAACTAACCTACTTGCTCATAGGCTAAGCTTTATTGAGCTTTTCCTACCTACCCTACCCTAACCGGAATATTTACAATCTAGCTTACAAACATGGTCTTCCAATGCAACCAGTCCACCAAATGATCCCATGGCTGGTCCTTCTTGCTCAACTCCTTGAGCGTGCTGGATAGGCAGGGCAGCTCCCACTCCTTTTGTTCAATAACAGCAGCTTTGAAAAATTTGCTTCCTGTCTGCAACATGCTGCTCAAAAAGACCTTTGATCCTTCTCCAAATGTATGCAGGAAATGTGCATAAGGATCATGGAAAGATACCTGGCTATGAATATTTGGCAGGCTGGCCTCGACCAGGACCTCTTCTTCTTCCATTGGATCAAGAAGAAGACTCTCTCTCGAGAGAGAATCTCCCTCATCTTCTGAACTGGAGGACTCATCGTATATCGGGGTTGAGTCCTCTCGGAGCTCCGATATGTTCTGCTATGAGGTGCAGGGCTCCGTGAAAAGATCCATGTGTTCTTGAGCAGGGGCGTATTCCTTTGCTTCCTCTTCTTCAAGAGTAAGCTCACCGCTCCCGCTCATTAATAAAGACCTCCCCTTTCTTTCCTCCTCATCTTGAAAGAAAGAAAACAACACAACGTCTGATCTCTGTGCCTCATGTCTTTGGTCTTTTCTGTAACACTTACCTCGATCCTCCATGGATAGCGGACATTAATCACCATTGCGGGCACCACGACAAAATCTTTCCGTTCCGATCCTGGAGGTCTGCAAAATGAATCTATAGCTCAACTGACAGGCTGAGCGAGGAGCAACATATAGAAGATGTGAAAATTGGAGGCTATTAGTTTAATATCAGAGTCGTCCTTCTTGCCTAAGGGATTTCCTCGTCAGAGACAGAAAATTGTAGTCTCTCTCTTCCGTGTATGGTTGGGCGGGAAATCAGGATGTGTTTGAACCTCTTCTTCTTCATCAGATTCTGCCTCTTCCACGTAGTCGTCTGCTTCCTCAAGGCAGCTTTCCCTATCAGCCTTTGCTAATAGGTCCTGATACTCTTTGGTCATCGTAACACAAGGCATAGGTAAGCAATCGGGCAATTCCTGATCACTTTCCTCTTCATCTTCTACAGATTCTTGAGCATCATATAGGTCCTGCTCATCTTCTAGATCTTGAGTTTGTTCTTGTTCTGAAGACGACATGGCCTGCCCTAAATAATCATCGTCTGTATTCATATTGGCCATGTGCGTCTCCAGCATTTTGCCAAGCACTTCTGTTATTCTACATACTTTTTTATACAAAGCATTATACTTTGCATCCCTGTCCATGCTTGGATCAGGAAAGTTGAAGACTAAAGGAAGAAGACATAGATTAAATTTTAATTAAAGATTAAAAGATAAAATCACGGTTAAAGATAGATGAACAAAGGTTTAAAGAAGTCAGTAAAGAGATAAAATCAGCAAATATGATTAAGAAAGCCCAAAAGCATATCAGGATTTAAACACAGTTTAAATGATTAAGTTAAGGAAAGTTAGGCTAAAAGCAACCTCAAATGCATCAACAAAGAACAGTTATTTCACTCAGAACTCAGGAATATATAACTGACACCTTTGGCCTACTTTTCTATCTATAAAGGAAAATAAACAGTTATTACCCAAATATAATATATTTAAACTGTTAGAAAAGTTATTGTAAAGATAGGATAAGCCTTGAAAGTCAATCTTTTCTCCTATCTTTCTAGCAGAAGTTAAGACAGAGTTATTAAAACAGAGAAGTAGTTGAACATATTTCTACCTTATGCCTTGCATGGTTTTCAAGGTTAGGAATGCATTTACTATATAGTTAATGACTCTCAAACCCTAGATCAGTTCCACCTCCTCATTTTCAGCATAAATACTGCGTTGGAACTCATTGTATTGTGGGAATTTGATGACTCTTTGAGATAATACATAGTTCTGCCGAAGTTGAAAGAAAATTGATGTTTTGGAACCTGTAGATGTTTTTGACCTGTTTATTGATGGAGAAAGCTCTGTCATTAGATCCATGAGCTTGGTTTTTGGTGAAGTACTCTAAATCTGTTATTGTTATTTCCTGTTTCATTATGTTTCACCATTCTCTATTATAGTATATTAAAAATTTTAGACTAAGAAATGTCTTTTGAAAGCACCTTAGTTCGGTTTACTCTTCACTGTCTTAATGTTTTCTTCTGCTAAGATATCCTAGAGAATTCTTAATTTCTCTCTAGAACTCTTATGCTTGTTTATTTCTTAAATAGTTCAATACAGTTGGTCTCAAGAATGATTTATGGTTTTCCCTGCTTACTTGCTGCCACTTAAAAAATATTTCTGAAGTCTCCCTTTAAAGTACCATTGTTTACAGTTTTCCAAAGAGGTTTGTTTTGATCATACCCTTTGTTCTTGCTGAGATAATTGTTTTGAAGGTCTTTATAATTGTAATCAGAGATGTTTAGGAGTTCCCTCTTCTATGAATGTAGTTATTTGTGAATCCATAATATTTTCTTATCCTTGAAGGTGAAATATTTGGATGAAATAGAGCGTTCCTCGACTCCTAGAATTCATTTGAAAAGTTTGTCTTGAAATTATTATTTGCTAAAGTGTGGTTTGTAGAATTTATGGTAAGCCTTGTCTATTGAATGCCTCTTCATGTTCAGATAATGTTTTAAGTCCCTTTGTTGAGAAGTACATATATCTAAGGATTCTTAATTTCCCTCAGTTCTACTTTTCATTCTAAAAACCTTTGATTTCCATTTCATTCCACCTGAAAGACTTTGTAGATCCACTGGCCAAGTTATATTTTCCCTTTGATACCTCTGATATATTGATTTACTTGTCATAACTTCTATTTGAATCCATTTATCAATGACTTAGAAATTTCCCTTTTCTATCTATGCTGCCTAGATCATCATGTCCCACCAAACAATCAAACAAAATCATGCTTAATAACTAGCCTAAAATCACCCTTTTTACAAGAAAACAAGTCATATCTTTGCAAACAATTGAGAGATCTCTCTCTGAGACTAGGAAGGCTAGGTATTATAGCTATAAAGACTGGTTTTGATGTTTCCTTGTCATTTGGTATGCCAATCTGCCAAATCACAGTACCCCAACAACCTCCACCCACTTTGTCACATAATCTGTACAAACCAAAATATACTTCTTATCTTTGGATATAGGATTAATGGGACCTAAAAAATCAAGAGCCCACCTCTCAAATGGTTCTATGACTTGAACCTGTGGGTGCAAAGGCATCTCATCTGATTGTACAAGCCACCCCATTCTCTCGCAGCTATCACACTTCCAAACATACTCCTTTGCATCCATAAAGTGATTTGGCTAGTAATAATATGAGCGAAGGATCTTATAAGTTGTTCGATTGTATGCAAATTTTCCTCCACACGGGTCATCATGAAAAGATCTTAGGATTTCATAGATATCATATTCTATGACACAAATGTGGATAATCAAATCAGGTCAAGTAAAAAAGAGATCTCCCCTAATCCAAGAATAGTCAACACTTTTCCTAATGACTTTATTTTTCTGATTAGATGAAAAGTAAGGTGGAAACTTTCTTGTAGCAAGATAATTGGCCATGTCTGCAAACCAAGGTGTTTTAAAATAGATGGAAATTTATTTTTCATCTAGAAAGTTATCATTAATAGAAAAATCCTTACCTGCATGGTTGAGCCTAGACAAGAAATTAGCTACCTGATTTTATTTTCCTGGTTTATCCAATACCGTGATGTCAAATTCCTGCAACAACAACAACCACCTAGTAATTCTGCCATTAGTGACTGGTTTATTCATGAGATAACGAATAACATAATGATATATATGTAAAAAAACTTCATAACTCGTGATGTAATGTCTAAACTTGTTAATAGCATAAATCACAACAAGGAATTATTTTTCAGTTACCGTGTAATTCAGTTCTACAGGAGTCATTTTTTTACTACTAAAATAAATAGCATGGGTTACAAGATCCTCCTTTTGACCCAATACTGCTCCTATGGCTGAATCAGAAGCATCAGTGGAAATATGAAAAGGAAAATTCCAATCTGGGCCTCTCAAGACAAATGCTGAAGAAATATTTTCCTTGAGTTTATCAAATGCAGCTTAACACTTATCATTCCAATGAAATTCATATTCTTTGGTCAATAATTTAAAAAATGGAGAGGCTAACTTTGTAAAGTTTTCAACAAAACTTATATATTAACCTGCATGTCCAAGGAAACTATGAACAACCTTTTGATTGGTTGGTGGGGGCAGATTTACAATAACCTCAATCTTTGCTGGATCGACATTAATTCCTGCAGCAGAAACATGATGACCAAAAACAATATCTTTAGTCATAATCATAAAAAAAAATTCATTACTTAACGAAATATTAGTTTCTCTACATCTATGCAAAAAATTTTCAAGATTATGTAAAGCTTCTTCAAAAGTATCACCCATAACTGTAAAATCATCCATATAAAATTCTATGCAATCATGTAAAAGATCAGAGAAAATACCAAGGACCGCCCGTTGAAATGTGGCTGGTGTGTTGCATAGACCAAATGGTGATACTTTCAATGTATAGGTACTCCAGGGACATGTAAATGTTGTATTTTCTTGATCCTCAGGGGCTATCCTAATATGATTGTATCCGCTGAATCCATATAGGAAGGAAAAGTACGTTTTCCCTACTAGAGTATCCAATACTTGGTCTATAAACGGTAAAGGGAAATGGTCTTTTAATGTAGCTTTGTTTAATTCCATATAATATACACACACTCGCAATTTACCATTTTTCTTGGGACAATGACTAGTGGGGATACCCATTGGCTATCTGAGATAGGATAGATGAATCCTACATTTAACAATTTTTGTAATTCATCTTTTACAATTTCCCTTAAAGCAGGGTTCATCCTCCTTTGTGGTTGTCTCAAAGGCATAGAATTTTCTTCTATATAAATATGATGAATGCCTCTCATATCTGTATATTCCCATGCAAATGTATCTGAATTTTTTTTCAATGTTTGAATTAATTTCTTTTCTTGTTCATGAGTTAAGGTAGAATTAATGTTTAAATATTTTTCAGGATAAATTTCCACTACCTTACTCCCCCATTCAGACATTGAATATGCAGGAAATGCGGATAAGAGGGCTGAATGTAATTCATAAGTTGAACTATGCTCATAAATATCATGCATATTAGTAATGATATCTAAATTATGACTAGACTGTCCCTCTAAATGCTGCAGGAAATCAGGATTAGAAATACAACAATTTATCAGATTTTCCTCATAATTTTCCTTAAGACTCATGGCTTGGGCTATTGTTAAAAATGGTTGGGTACTTTCTGAATCATGTTCTTCTTCTTCTTCAACCCAATGTGTGTTTTATGATCTCAAGAGGGGTTTAGTGGGGGGGAGACAAGTTGATATGTTTTGTTTCATCCCCATGAGTGATAGTCATGTTTCCAGATCTACACCCTCTGTAGGCATCAGTCGTGGCTAGCCACGGTCTCCCCAAGATCAATGGGTGCCCTCCCAAGTTAGTTTTAGGTTGAAGAACATAAAAATATGCAGGGTAATCCCAAGAATCTAATGAGATGACAATGTGTTCTAAAACCCCCTATGGCTTTACCTTAGACCTATCTGCTAATTCTAACATGGTATGTGTGGGTAATAATTCAAAGGATCCTATATGAGATAAGGTTTTCATAGTCATCACATTGATGGATGCACCTAAATTGATCAAAGTGTTCTTTATGGGGTATCCATAGATGAAGGTGGTCACCACAGGGATTCCAGGATCCACATATTTTTCAGTAACAAATCCGGTAGACATTAAACTTGCAAGCTTTCCACCTAATTGAATTGTTGAGGGTTCTTTCTTTTGTCTCCCTGGTTTCTTGGTACATAGTTCCCTCAATATTTTGGCATATATTGGGATGTCCTTTATTGATTTTAGTAATGGGATATTTATGCACATATTTCTCAGTTCAGACATAAGATCAAATTTGGGTTGTTTTGTTTTAATTTCCATTTCCAAGCTCTTTGGAAAAGGAGGCTGGACTATATGAGATGGGGAAGGTTCTTGTGACCTTGAGGTGGATGGTTTTGTTAGTTCAGGTATGGTTTCCTCTTCAGGCATCTCTAAGGTGCCTTCCTCTACAATCTCCTCAATTCTTTCTGGTTGATTCACCACTTTTCCCAACATAAGGTTGATTTCCTACAACTACACAGGAAATTCCTGCAACTGTATAGGAATAGACATTTCATGCAGAGACGCAGGAAATTCCTGTAACACAAGGTAAAAAACTTCTTGCAGCAGTTGAGGTTCAATACAGTAGGTAGGAAAAGTGGGATAAGTGACAATTCCAATGTTGTGAGTGGATTAGACGGTTTTATCGTTGGGATTAGACACTGTTTGAGAATGAAGTTGTGTGGGATGAGGTTGATTTGGTGGGGGAGTCAATTGAAGTTGTTGTTGCGGTTGTATCATTTGTTGTGGTGTGGGATGTGAATAAAACTTTTGAGTTGGGAAACTGTGTAGTATGATAAGAATATTTCCCCTGCTAATGTTGTTGAGGAAGCCAAGGCTGGAAGGTCATTGGAACATTCCACATCTGATTTTGAGCATAAGGAAATTAAAAATTTGACTGTGACATACCTGCAGGACGTGGCTGCCATGGTCTCTGAGGTTCATTGCATAAAGTGCACTAAAATCTCCTTGATCTGCTATTTATGCTGCTTTAATTTTAGGCAGAGAAGGACATTGATCAATGGAATGCTTAGCCTCACAAATTCGACATACCTTGATACTATCAATAGGGAATTCCCTTAGAGCATGTTTCTTCCTGCATTTGGAGCAGAACACCACCAAGGCTTTCTCCAGTTCATCATGTTTCTTCTGAGCCTGCAAAACATCCAATTGTGAAGATAAAGTGCTAAGAATATCAATTTTAAAATTTTCAAATAAATTACCCATTTCAGCTTTGGTTACTCTAGCTCTGGCAACTGATTTGACAGGCTTGGAAGAAGGATCTCTTGGTCCTCCTCCAACCTTGGAATTTTCTCTTGAATATCTTTAACAAATCTCACACACATCATCATAAATTAGCTTTGATACATCACCTACTCCCATTATATTTAAGACCTCTAGATATTCTGGTCTGATTTTCCTAAGAAAAATGGTTCTCTTGATCTCTTTATTCAATTAATTCATATTAGATCTCTGCAAATTGTATTGGAATCTTTCTACCAAATCTTCAAGGCTCTCCCCTTACTTGTAATTCATCCCAAAAATTTATTCTCTGAGGTCTCTGGTCTTACATTAGTCTTGGTACTTTCTCAGGAATACCTTCTTCATTTCATCCCAAGTTGCAATGGAGTTTGACCCCAACCCGATAAACCACCTGAGAGTTTCATTCTTCAATTTAGCAAGAAACAACTTCAGCTTCTGATCATTGGAAGAATATTCATAGCTCCAACACAACACATCAAATTCGAATAGGAAGGCGTATGGATCCTCACTAGAAGCACCACGAAAATTAGGCAAGGCCGAAGGAGGGATATTTTTCATCTGAGTAACTCCACCAGTCTCCTTAATAGGGAATTCAAATGTGACCAGTTTCTCCTCCTTCTCATCAAAGCCTACATTGGTATTACCAGTGCCTTCTTCATGAGCCATATCAGTCCAAGAAAGAGTGGAACCCTTGAAGGATATAGATTCCTCAAAGTCAATGGTATGGAACTCTAGTTCTTTAATAGGGTTCAAAAGGAACTCTTCTTCAGGCTGACCACTGAGCAGATATGTTTTCTTCCTTGAAAGGGGAGATTCTAGGTGGGAAAGAATAGAATATTTTCCAACAGAGTGTTCTTCTATGGAAGTGTCAATCTACTATGGACTGCAGACCTCTTGTTCAAATTCTTTTTCCTTCTTGTAGACTTCATTTTTCTTTCCAGTGCATTAGTAAATGAAGTGGTGCTCACACCACCACGAAAAATATAGAAAATATTGGACCCTATTTATCTAGTATTAAAAAAAAATTAAAAAAACTTACCAAACAATCAGGACACGGCTTTGGTGAGTGTCTTATCTCTGTGGGTGCATGGGCTTTGCCCTTTGTCTTTGCACTTCGACTCCCCCAGTCTTGAAAAAAAAAATCAACAAAATCAAACTAAAACACTTTCAGTATCATCCCTTAGCACCTCCCTGGAAACAACGCCAAAATGTTGAGTCAAATTATATGCTTATAATTTTCCAATCATAAATTGTCCACCCAGGAAGGTAAAATGATGAGATGCAATGAAAAGTATATGCAGGTTGATTACTTCAAGAGTTAATAAATTATACACACATCAACTAATGCTTCTTTCCTATGTCAATACTTGGGAGAAATGGCTATGGAGAGGCATATATCATCCCTCTACAGCACTTAGGATTGTTGATATTGACCATGAAAAGATAAATATGAAACAACAATCAACAACTCATGCTTCTTTCCTATATCAATACTTTAGCACCAATGGCTATGGAGTGGCTTATAACATCCCACTACAACACTTGGGTTTGCTGATATTGATGCAGGAAAAGATAAAACATCAACCACAATCAAGAATCCAACTTAAAGAGCATGAATCCAAACATTGATCAAATGAAAAGAACTCATTAACATAAAGAATTAAATCACTTAACCAATTAACAGTTTGCTGCAGGAAATGCAGAAAGAAATCACTAGCTATGTACATGAATTATTAATGCATAAATACAAAATTAATAAAACACACACTATGCTGCAGGAGTTGTGAGCAAAGGGGGCCCTCCCTCACTCACAACTCCTTCAAAATTCGAAGAAGCTGCTTAGAAAGATAAACATAACATAGACTATTTTATTAATCTAGAAATTACAGTCAAGTACAGTATGATATCTTGCTATCAACAAAAATACCAACCCAACGTCCTTTACAAATAGAAATACATCAGATTTATACATTTCTTAGAGCCCATATTTGTCTTGAACAAAGTAGATCACTAATCTAAGCCTACAACTAATGATACATATACAAATTGACAAAGTAAACTTCTTTTGAGTCTAATCCATGATTGGAAGCATGGATTAGACGATTTCCATTGCACGGATGAAGTTGTTTCTCCATGTAGGCATGAGAGAAGATCTGGAGGTTTGGGTTGTTGAAAAAGGGGGTTCAGAACAGTGAATAACACAACTTCCATATGAAGCAAATTCCCTTAAAAACCCATGTCTTTACTCGATTTGGAGATGAGTGGAATATGGTCAACCATCGATCTCACTACAGGAAATAAAGACAGTTGCAAGAAATCGGCGTATCTGCAGGAAATCTAGAACATCTGCAGGAATCTCGGCTGCATGAGTTGTCTACAAGATTTGCGGAACTATTCGAATCTAGCAAATCTGCGCACGAGTTCTATACTAGTTAGAGTAGTAATGCAATAAAGAAACAACTAGATCAAAGAATACTCTAATTTAGATAAAATGACAGTTATTTTGATAATTTAACATACCTTAGGCTTATGGTACCCTTTTTAGCCAAAAATAGATAACATAGCCGAAATAGGTATAATTAAAGAGTGAAAAGAGTTTAAAAATAGGGGAGGCAAGGCCTAGGATAGGTGTAAAAAATGGGTAAAGTTCAGAATTAACAAGGGATTAGCTCTAGATTCAACTTACATGCACCAAAATTTTAATTTTTGATCAAATACTTGTTACAAAAAATGCTCTAGTGTCACAAATTGATTTTCAACCAAACCATTACTTTGGATTCGTTGATGGAGCAACGCAATGGTCTCAAATTTTAGCAGCAACCACCTAGGTCATCTACCACCCTGAATGATCACCATTATTCACCAATGGCGTCTGCATAGGTTTAGCGACAAAAAATTAGGTAGAATATGATGCCATCATTGGGCTCATGTGCGACGGCTTCAATCAAGGCATTCACCACTTGCATATTTACCAAGATTCCTAGTTAGTGGTTTCACAGTTAAACCAAGAATTTGAGGTACCAAATTCACATCTGTTTAGAAAATATTTACATGCAAAAATATTAAGCCATAAATTTGATCACATTACATTCACACATGTGCCAAGAAATCAAAACCATACAGTAGATTGCATAGCTAACCATATCCTAAACTGGAATGCATCTCATATAAACCATCATACATAAAAAAAAAACAGCATAGAAAACATGGATATCCATCAGCAAAATGCATTATCCATAGACACATATCAATAGTAGACACACCATATAGAGCCGCAAAAAACATCTCTGTCATATATATATATCAAAAAATGTATGTCTGAGTACAAAGGAGGAGTCATGTATCTAAACCATAAGTCAGTCGAAAAATAGATATGTGCAAGTCGAAAAAAATCAAGGAACCATTCTCATAACAGGTGCTTTCCCTATGTACAAGAAGCCTTCAGGGTTGTGCCCCTCCAGGTTGAGCACTTGGACACACGGTGGCTCCCGGTACAAGCACTGGGGTAGCTCTCAAGACTAAGGCTGCCACCTGGCGCAAATTCAGTCGATAGCCCCTCTCTCGAGCCATCAGTGTCTCTAAACATATGTCATCAAGATCATCCAGCCAGGAGCAGGAGCCCCTCAAACTCTTCGGGGCGGATGATGTCCTACCAACCATGCGATAGGAAGCCCAACCTTTCCAACATCTGCAAGAGTAACAAAGATGTCAGTGTCATCATAATCCACATATAAACCATAAATAATCAAAAGTAGATCATACATGATGGCCCCCATACATATCCAGCAGGAAGTCCCATGTCTGGGTCTCCTCAAAAGTTCATCCCAGTGTACGGGTAGGGGAGGAACATCTGAGGGTTGGCCTCAAACCAAGCCTCGATAGTGGTGTTCTAGTAATGCCCTACCTGGCCTTCCCCACTGTGAGGCATAATAGGATCCCACCTCCACATGTGAGAGTCTCGAGGACCCCCACAGGTCGAAGAAGCATCACCCTCTCATACATGATGCTGCAGAGGATACCGTAATAAGCAAATAACTTAGATCCATCATGGACCTTTGAAAGCTGAGCCACCATCCTGTCATAATAGTGACGAGCAAAGTCGAAGAAATGCTCGGCCCTCAGTGAGCGCAGGACACCTAGCTACGACCCTGACGCCCTGTCTGGCGACGATGACCTCATCTACCGAAAAATCATGGGCAGAGCACATCGCTCGGCCAAACTAGTCACTGACTCAATCAAGATTCACCCCTTCATGAAAGGCTCCCTGCCACAGTGAATCTCAGTAAAACGCCAGAGGTCAAACCTCCTTGGAGGCAGAGGGTATGGAAGAACCTCACCTTGAGGCAGTAGCCCTGTCACAAAGTATATATTTGTCTTCAGATGGATAGTCAAGTCACACCCCCTCAAAACCATAACTCTATGTCAGCTTTTCCAGTAGCGAACCGGGTAACACAGTAGTCGATCTTGTGATTGTAGGAGGTCATTCTCAAGAAACTTGAGAAGACCCCATCTTGCCAACTACTAGCGGGTGTTGAATTTTTTTTCCAAAGCTACCCAGAGGTCGGGCCAGTCCCTCTCTCTCCACAACATCCTGTCACCAAAAATAGACACACATCAGTGACATCGAAAACACCACAAAATTGAGAAAATTTCCCAAAAAAAATAAAAAATTTCTTTGGCCTTTTGACATGCCTATTTTCCAGAAAGATGCGTTGTTTTCATCCCTGTTTATCATAAAGTCACGAAGGTCATGCGCACAAAGCCATTATAGGCACAAAATTTACGCAAAAAACCTTAGTTGCGCATGTAAATTTCACGCATATGCCTTGATTGCTCACGTGGTCAATGCAAAAAATTTCCTGGGTTCTATACAAACCCAGTTTGTATGGGCCCTGACCCAGTAATATTGAAAAAAATAAATGCAAGAAGTTATGGGGCCTACTTGGCTCAAGTGGCGCGAGTCTCGAGTGCATAGGCTGACTGCAACGACAAGAAAACCTCTGCAACAGTCTCTAACCTCTCACAACTCTCAAACACTAAAATGTTGCAAATGAGATGAAATGAGACATGTTGGCCTATATTTTTCCCTTTTGAGATTTTTTGGAGGACCATAACGAGATATCAGAGGGCTCAATTGCAGAATTGAAAGCAACATAATGATCAACACCTCGTAACGCCCAAAGAGGCTCCACACATTCACACCTCCGAAAAAATCATTTTTTAGTGTGGACAGGTATGCCCTCTCTTGTCTTCTGTTCATTCAGCACATGTTTTCAATAATATTTGAATGACAAGGTGCTTTCACTTGGGGTATTTTGTTGCAGGTATTGTACAAACCACCCATCATCCCATGTACTAAAGGTTCTAGAGCATGTATCATTCTACCCTCAGCATGATAGAGTCCCAGAAAAACTCTGCATATCCTAACATCATTTATCCATAGGAAATTAACAATAGATTCCAAACACCTGACCATGTTTATCATCTCCCCACCTTTCAAATCATAAACATCCCCCCCCCCCACATGGCATATTTCACCCAAAGTAGACTGCTCATCAAGAAATCATGATGCCATGGCCATACCACTTCAGTTCGAGAAGCACTTCATGCCCATTCATCCACCATTTATCAATTCAAGTTTTAACGTATCGAAATAAAACCATTTTTTGCAAGCATATCGAAATCGCACCACCACATCTCGCATTTAGCCTACAATCCCTCCATCATCATAGCCCATCTGTGATATTTTCCATCCGCTTGATAACCCCCACAAAAGAGACCAACCAATGGGACCCCCACCCTCAACAAAAACACCCTCCTCAGGTCATTAGTGAGTGAACATTTTCATGTTTTGGGTCACCTGTCTCTATTTTTTGTACAATTCAATCCCATTGTTTCATTCTTTTGGTAAGTGTACAAATACCTCAAACGATAAACAGTCCCCCACTCATCCATCCATTTTTCTCCCATGACAGTAGTCCCTAGTCACCCTTAGTCAGAGCATCACACCCTTCACGCAACACCACCATGACATTCATAACCAATATATACCCACCTTGGACGTCCTACCGACTCCAGGGATGCCCTCATCAGAAATAGTTATGATTTTCGTCAAGATTCTTTTTTATGCTCTGAACTTGGGCCATTGAATTTCCATCATCAGTTTTCAGTCACCCCTCACCATCATACCTATGTTAAACCTATCAAATATAAGAACCTGGTCCATGCATCAATAGCTCTCTCATTCAGTTGAGGCTTCCTTTTTTTCGACTTCAACTCACATTCTCCAAAAAGGAAGCAGTACCTTGGATGGATCCTCACCACAATAAGGACATTCTCAGGTGGCACTGTGGGAATCATCATTTCCCATAGATTTCATCAATCAACCTGACATTCGACTACGACGCAAGCTTTCATGTCAAGATGGTATCATACTTTACAACCACTGCACTTCGTGCAAATTCGTTGAAGACCCATACCATTATAAGGATCTTTGCCAACAATGCTTACATGGGAAGGTCCCAATCATACGCCCATGTGCATAATGAGAATTTATATGCCATACCAAGATTACACGTGTGGGCACCACATTCCACCTATTGTCAAAGAAAAGACACCCCTGAGGGTGTCAACAATCACCGTCATTAACCAAATCAGCAGATCACTACCATATCAGTGACATAGATAGAGCCTTTATTTGTCAGATAGATTTTTTTTAGCGAGCCAAAGAATCACGAGCATAGGACATGCCCTCCTGGTAGAATTTTTTTATTTATTGTATTATATTATTTCTTGCAGCTTTCCCACAGAACATGGTCACTCTTCTACCCATTGTAAGGGGTTTCCAACCTTCAGTTGTATGTGACTCTCTCTCTCCCTCCACAAAGTACACAGAAAATAAACTATAATGTGTTTTGGTTATACAGTTCTTCCTATACCTCACACATCAAGGGGAAATTATTATCACTGGAAAATTAGACAAGAAAAGATGACATTCTTAAATGTTAGGAAGAAATATTTACAAGGATGAGGCACATTAGAGGATCTTAAAATTTAAAAAATCTCTAAGGTTAAGAGGAAAAAATCAATTGCGCACCAAGAACACGGGTGAAATGCACCTTTGTGTGCAGTTTCCTTCGATAGGCGCATTGTTCTGTGTGGCTTTCCCTCAAAAAGCCGTGCAGTCCTGGGAGTGGCAGAAGTCACTTTCTGGGACCACTTGACACACTTCAGGAAATGATCCTACACTTGAGGCTACCTAAGGACAGCCGTCTAAGCCACCTTGGGACCTCAAGGGAGAACACAAAGGAATCAAGTGGCACACAAAGGAATCAACCCTCTCTCTTGGGTCACCATCCACTAATGTACCAAGAGAGGGAAGGATAATTTGAATTCACCTATAAATGGCCACCAAGATATGAGAAAAAGGAGAGAACATTGTTATGCTGGCCAAATTTCCAATGAGAAATTTTGTAGTTTGAAATACAGAGCAGCAGTAGAGAGAAGATTCATTTGTTGGCCATCTAACAACTTCAATCCTTTGGAGTAGAGAGAGAGACCTTGCGATAACAGCTAAAGGGTAAAAACTTCCTTGTAATGGTTCTTAAAACTCCATAGTTCTAAGGGTCCTTTAGCAAGAGTGTAACGTAGTATCTTTCTTCCTAACATCGAGCAATAAGAGGGGACTTTGATTCCACCATTTGCATTATTGTTATGTTTGACTCTTTATGAGCTTTTTTTTATGTTTAGTTTAGTTGTGTTTTCTCTCCATATATGCATACTGTTTCCATGATTTAGTGTGTTTTATATTTTATATCATGTGTTCACTAACTTTCTAACCATCTTTTCTGCCTGTGACCATAGCTTGGATGCAGTGACCACTCCTCCTAAGCACCAATGGATTGGTACACTTGTGCACCAAAACCACAACCACCCATATGACATGAGTTTCTTCCCACATTAAATTGAATGATAATCATCCTTACTAGTTTGATGGAACAATAAAGTAAAGCTTGAAAATTTATCCAATTAATTTTTGGAAAATAATACCAAGGTTTGGTTCCTCCATGTGATATTCATAAGTGTGGGTTATGTTTAGGTACTGATAGAAGCATTACTGCCATTGTTCTCAATGCTGTGAACTATTTACACAACGAGTTTTCAAACATCCAAGGAATTTTATTAAGTCTCCAAATCTCTTGCCATTTATGTCAAAGGGGGAGGTGACAAAATGTATGTAGAATTAAAAAATTTCAATACAAAAAGGAGGAAAATTGTGTTCCCATAAATTCCAAATGGGGATAATGTTGGTAATTTTGGCATTAATTTCAAATGGTTATGAGTTATGTTGATTGATGTCAAGTCGTATTGTGATGTGCAAAGGGTTGCTTGATTCTATTGTTGATTTCAAAAGGCCAATTAAAGTGATGTGATAAAGGTTGATTAAAGTGATGCGATGTGCAAAGGAATACTAATGTACGTTGAAAGGATGACATGTAAGGCTAACACAATGGTGTGTGAGGTTGATAAAATAAAGGTTGATCCAACGTTACCATAAATATTTCATAAAAAATTAAATATATGGCACATTTAAGTTGAAGAACAACGTTTAGTGAATTTAATATTTTCATTGAATATTATATGTTGAATTTACATCTCATAGCCATATAGTGAAATCATTGTTGTTGGCTTGTATTATTTCACATTTTCTTAATATTACAAAATTCTTGAATTTAATTTCAGATTTGGAAATCAAGAGGGAGATTGTGAACAACTCTAGAAGACCAAGGGATACCTATCCAATTCAAATTCCTACATGGAATACAAATATTCAGTAATTATTTGTATATAAAATATGTCATTTTGAATTAAAATGAAGTTTTGTGAATTGATCATTTGTATGAGAGAGATTGTGAATATCTTGTAAGGAGAGAACAAAAAGAGTATCAGAAAAGAAGTAGTTTTGAAGAAGAGAAGCAGAGAGGATAACCAACAGAAGTCAGGACATAAATTTATTTTAGAATAGTGACAAGGACTAGGTAACCAAAAAAAATGTTTTTTAGTATGATTTTGGTATTGTAGTCTCCTTTCAAGTTGTAGCTTGATAAATAATAGGTTGTAGCTAGTTGAGGAAGGAGCCTCCTGTAGGTTGTAGCCTTTAGAAAATTTTTGGGAGTTAGAGATTCCTGGAGGTAGCAGCCTCCTGTAGGTTGAATCCTATATAAAATTTGATGTAATAAGAGAGTAGGAGCTTTCCTTCGTATTACTTTTAGCCAAGAAATTTGTGAATTCCTATATTTTTGGGTTTCCACATATATCTAGTGTCTTCATGGGTTGAATGTTGAATGTATCCCTTGTGTGAATGCTTTTTAATTTTGATTATATATGCCAATTTCTCTCTAATAACTACAAAAGAAAAAATTAATATTTGAACTCATACATAGTCCATAAGCCAATAGTTGCAAAGAAAATACTTGACAAAGGAAATCAAATTTAATTAAATAATTTAAGAGACACAATTACTAATTCACCCCCCCTCATATTAATTTCCAGGTATTTATCACAATCATTTTGCTACCTTTGGATGAATCTGGATCCAAATAACTCATTAGCATCTTAGCTTGCTATAGGCTTGTAGGCTTAGATACCCAAATGCCTCCTTTCCCCTACAACATTGATCACTTTGGAACCTGGACCAATCCTTTTTCTTGAACTTACACAAATCCATATCTAGGCTAGTTGTTAGTGGCACATGAAATGCTCACCTCTTAATGTTCGGATTCCTGGATGGTATTTTTCCTTGGGACTCAATTTTTTTTTTTTTTTTGGTTGAAATTCATTAACATTGTTGATGGCCCTTAGTATTACAACAACAATGCTAAAACCTCAAAAGGTCTCAGTTTTAACTATCAACTCAGGGTCCATACAAACTTAAGAGGGGTCAAAATTGTATGTGTAGAAATCACTATATGTTCCCTCTTTCAATTCTCATATAGTTCAGAGGTAATGGAGTGGAGGTTTAGATGAACAAAAACTAACATAAGTTTATGGAATAATATATACTATAGGAAAGTATATTTGTATAAATTACTTACAAAAAATAAAATGGCACACACACCTATAATATTTGCATCAAATGAAAATCATACTTGTTGTTAATAAAGGAATGGAAATATGATACCCAAATTGATAACAACAATCAGAAAGAAATTAATAAAAGCATCTATAGAAAACTTAGTGAGGTATCTATATTTATAATTTACACCATCATGATCCCAAATATGTTGTAATACATCTACGAGGTTAAACCAAATGTTTATTTCTAAACTAGGCGAATGAAGGGGATTGTTTACAAGCTACTACATGATTCTCTATTTTGCTATAGAAATAGTCTAGTGAGCCTATGAAACGATTAGAAAACAACCCCAAAGTGAGGGAAAGAGTTTTTAATATTGGAGTATGGTTTCATTCAACTAGTAAAAGCTTAAGGAAACTTGATTCAATATTTATCATCATGAAACCGAATCTTGTTTGTCTCATGTAGCTACAAAATCAATTGTACAACAAAATAGCAAATTGTAGAATTTACAATAGCAAAGGAAATGGAATTTAAAAAGACTTAAAATTTCATTGGTAAGTGATATGATTAATGACATTGATCTGAAATTGGAGGAGAACTTCTCCTTCCTAAAAATGATTGTTCACTGATGCTTTGCAAGTAAAAATGGTTCTTAACACAAAATGAATTTTCCAAAGGTATCTTCAAGTTATGAGTTAGTTTTCACATGTAAACTTAAACATAAGAAACATCACATCACATAACTCATACAAGAATTCATGAAGAGAATAAAAAAGGATTTGGATATGGAGTTCACCCCTCCTAGGCTACATATCCGGTCCTGCCAAAATAGCTAGACTGCTTCATATATTCATTGTAAAAGGAGTACACAAAATTTTGCTGCTAAAACATGTGTCTATTTCCCCTTCAAGGAAAATTTCTCCTGAAAAATAACTCTCACATAAACATCATGAGAAACTATAATCATCATGAAAACTTCAGGAACACAAGGTGTCCCCTACAAAGACCCTATACTCCAACTGAAAATGAGCATACATGAGCATCAAAGCACTTCAATTCCACATTGAGGGAAAAAAACAAATCTATCCTCAACATGACATAGTGAGAAAAGTGAAGATGAGTTGAACCATGCAAGTAATAGTTGTTGCAGTAAACTTATAAAGGTAACAAAACCCCTACAATGCCTTCTCCATGCTCAAACACCTTCAAGAAATACTCCAAAACATTGATTTCTCCATACACCCTTAGAATTGAACCTACAAAAAGTCTCCTTAGATGTGCTCAAATCAGAAAATAGAGATAACCGAGATAACCATTGGATCCAGAATTTCCAAAAACCCCTAAGTGGACTCTTCTTTAGCTCAAATTGACCAAAAACACACAAATATATGGCTCTACAAGCTCTATATGTAGTTTTGTTGTTATTTGTCCTACAAATCGTAGCAACATACTAACCATCCTACAAAGCATCCCTATTTTCCGCAAACAAGGCGACAATTTTACCCTTTTATAGTGCAATTTGTTGGAAATTTAATTCATCCAATAACTCCTAATGGCGAAAAACTAGACCACATGGGCCATGTGGCCACAGACTGGACCTTAATGCCCACCCATGCCAACCAAGCACCTTGAAACTTGGTGCATTTTCATATTAAAGCCATGGGGTTAAGGGTTGGGCCAATGGCCCGCCATTCCCATCGATCCCCCATCATCTAAGAATCGAGTCACATCAGTGTGATGGGACCAGGGGTTGGTCCCCTACATTAGTGTCCTCTGTAAGTGCCCTTCAACATGGTCCTGTGATTGTGTGTGACCAGGACTTGGAGCTTCTGTCAAGCCCTAATCCATTATGTCGAGGTCTCGTGGGCAATTGTGACAGAGGGTCATATGGTTTTGGATGCAATCGAGGGTCGGGGTTGTGGGCCCGACCCCTCCTCCCAAACTGCGGCATCACATAAGACTTAAATACATATTTTGGTCCTATGTATTATAAGATCCATTGTGAGCCTAGTGGTAAGGTGTTGTAATATTAATTGGGAGGTCAGGGGTTTGATCCGCCTAGGCCTCTGTTCGACCATACTAAAATTTTGATACTCTAGAGGGTGCCATGTGGCATCTGGTGATTGGGCCAGATGGCACCATTTCATTGGTCCACTGTAAAACACCATAAACCAATCATATTAAACTCAAAATGATGAACTAGAATATGCCAGGTGTTAGCACCCAATTGGTCCATACCTGCATAGTCACCTTGTGTTATGTTAGCAGTACGAAATCCAAATCAGCTGCCTAGTTAGGAGACCTACTCATTCTTTAGTTATTGGTCCAAACAATCATAACAAAATAACTTGAGCATAAGATGTCGGATTTAGGTGAAACGAACATCGTTGGATTTAGAAAAATGAGCACTTCGACTTGACACCACTTTCAATATTTTTAGGCAGTTTGGTTTTTGAGCTAAATTTTTATCACCTGATCACACCTCCCCACTAGGAACTTTTAGACTCAAAAATTTTACTTCCCTAGTAAATAAAATGAGTTTTAAACTCAAAATCACCCAAAAAACTCAATCCAAAATGCTTACTTTTCAATTGGTGTCCTTCAAGCCCCAATCAAGGAGCTTCACCTATCTTCTTCATGAATACCTATTTTCTTATTAAGAATCAAGCCAAAATTATTATCGTTGATGTAGGGACAAAACATTGATGAGTGGAATCTAAACATTCTATTTAATCTCATATTTTCATGGCTCAAAACAAATTCATATTGATGTTAAAATGTTGAAGACAAACTTGACTCCATATAGGAAATCAAAATCAACAAAAAATTTATTTATCATCCTCAAATTGAGCTTGTACATAAAAGTACACTGCTGCAAAAATTCAATAACATAATTTCCTTTTCCTAAAAAAACATATTCATCTTGTACAATATTAAAAAAAATATTATATTCACAAGAAGTTTCATATTGAATACTTGCATCAGTAAGTACATGACAAACTTTTAGACAAACTTGGATGAAAACTTGTACATTCCAAAATTCCTTAAACATATGGACTTATAAACAAGCCAATACATAACATCAATGAAAAACACATACTTTTGGACATGTAACTATTTATTGCTCACTTCACAAAAGTAATGAAACAAGTAAACAACAACAAGTAATTACAAAATTTACAAAGAAACTTTACATACAGTCTACCCAATCTCTGCCTCGCCTAGGCTTATGGGTTCTCTTTTTGCATCAACTTTTCCTTTAAGGTTTCCTTAGGATTTCTACGAGTCCTCTTTTCCATATCTTAATTCCCTTTCATTAGGTTTCACAATATCTTTTCCCTTCTTAGAACGAAGCTATTGATGTAATTTCCAACATCATTCATTTTCATACCCATGCATCTTACAATGAGTGTAAAATAAATTTCTCTTGCTTGCTGACAAAGAACTTCTCTCATGCAAAGGAGATTTATCATGCTTTATTCCTAGATTCTGATCCATTATTTTAACCATTACCATGTGTTTCTCGTAGACAGCCACACAATGGTCAAATTCATCACAGAAAGTACAAGGGTACATATTCCACAACTAGTGAAAATTACCATCATTTGGAAAACACCCATGAGATTTATACATGTCTGTCAGGCTACAACATTGACGATGTGGACCGAACGATGAAATTCATGATCCTTTCAAGCATTATCTCACTTGGGATAAAAATGAACATTGTCACCACCATCTTGGCATGAAATCTCATCCCCTGATGATTGATGTGCCTTAAAGCGTCTAGAGAATTCTCATAAATCCCTTGACCATATCCCAATCCATTATACTTTGGTCTCTCTTGTACCATTATTGAATTGGTGATCCGTTTTCCATTGATTTTTAGGCCTCCTCCTTCATAACCCATTTTAGTGAGAATATTCATACCAATGCCTTTGGTGTGTCTCTCAAATTCTACAAAATAGGAGTTATGAACATAAATAGAAGGAATTTTACTTGAAATGCTCATTACCTCCTTGAAATTTCCATTCATATTTTCAAATTTTGATGATCATGGAGACATTGTAGATGACTCTAGCCACCCACTTTTACCAACTGGAATATGATGAGAATCTTTTATATTCTTGCAAAATGCACATGCATCATATTTCTCATAAGTTCCATAACGATTATTTGAACTATGCCCACATATCGGTTTCATTTTGGAGGTGTCCTTTGCTATCACGGGAGTGGAACTTTCAACAACTTGTTCCTAAGGCACATGTTGCAACTGAAGGAGCATATTCGTCTTCTCCTCTTCATCCATTTCAAGCATTCTTCTCAACTCATTGTTCTCCATACAAGGAGCCAAATTCATATCCTCTAGCTCTTGGAGACTCTTCTTTCCCATCCTTGCAATTTGGTGAGACCTTGCTCTAATACCACCTGATATGAAATTGGAGGAGAATTTCCCCTTCCTAAAAATGACCATTCATTGGCACTTTGAAAGGAAAAATGGGTCTTAGCACACAAGTTTTCCAAAGGTCTCTTCAAGTTACGATTTATTTTTCACATGTAAACGTAAACATAAGAAACATCACATCACATAACTCATATTGGAATTAATGAAGAGCACAAAAAAGGATTTGGTGATGGAGTTCACCCCTCATGGCTACATCGTCGGGCCTGCCAACGTAGCTAGACCGCTCCATATATTCAGTGTAAAAGGAGTACATAAAATTTGTTGATAAAACATGTGGCTATTTCCCCTTCAAGAAAATGTTCTCCTACAAATAAATCTCACATAAACATCATGACAACCTGTAATCATCATGAAAAATTTAGCAACACAAGGTGTCTCCTACAAAGACCCTATACTCCAACTGAAAATGAGCATACATGAGCATAAAATCACTTCTATTACAAATTGATCTCAAATTGGCCAAAAAATCACAAATATATGGCTCTACAATCTCTCCATGTAGTTTTGTTGCTATATGTTGTACAAATCAAACCAAAAAACTATTGGCTTGAGGGGTCCTAACCCAAGTTTCAATTTATTGTGCAACCAACAAATCCTCCAACTACTAGCCATTTCGGCAATGACCTACTTGCGCGGATCAAAGTCTCACCTGAAGCAGTATGGGGAGGTGTTGGAACTAGGTTTTTGCACTCTCAGGAAGAAATTGATGTGGTGGTTCTAAACAGAATTATAACAAAACTGATCATATATTATAAGTAGATGCATGCATAATAGATCAAAAAATTATCACATCAACTTTGTCGCAGTTTGCATAAACAACTAACATAATCACATATCTTCACATATTATTCCATCATACAGTGTGTATAGTATAATTACACACAATAACAAATACACTTTAAACAGATATATTCATGATATAATTCATACACTTCATTCATTCATGCAGATTAATTTGATCATAAACAAAAGTAAAAGTGATATTAAAGCAATAAACAGAAGAAGTTCGCAGTAATAAGATAGATAACATATCAATCACGTTTAGACTCAAAAGTATTTGCATTAATAGATTCAACTGTTTAATACATTAGGATTTCCCTTAAAACTACCCTTCCACACACATAACCATAGGACTCCACACACATGTAGGATTATGTCTCCATGCACACATCCAGCAAGATACTTTCTACCCAAACCTATACTTAGAACGAATCCTTCGAAAACGATCATCAACATAAGCATGAGATTATTAACTGAACTACTTTACTTGACTCTATCTATCTATATTTATATCAACTTAGTGCACATATACTATGGTCTCAAACCATGGTTTGAGGCCCATAGTTCTCCCTTAAAACCCATTTAAATAAATTTGGGACTTTGATTCACCCCAAATCCCCTTTGACTCTTCCTCGTAGTGCACATACCAAAAACACATACAAAAACTTTACCAAAATTTACTCGAGGCGATCCCGCTCCAATAAACCCCAACAAAAACTCGTGACTTGTCCCGAGTCACTATGGGGTGGGCTCCTGTATTTTTTCTTTGAGCGTAGTGACAAATGTCTTCAGTGGAAAAACCAGCTCAACACTCTCTGCAAAAATTCCCCGTGCTTCATTCAACAACTTATCTGTTGTCAGTCCTTTAGCTACGAGGTCAATGTTGCATTGAGTCTGTTAAAGGGTCTTCAAGGCTCCACGTAATGTCTAAGACAGCTGCAAGGCTTCCTCGACACATGGCTGCATCCTTGCTTCCAGTAAGTTCTCCAACGCAGGTCTTCTATCTCCGTCTGAATAACCCATCCCTCTTGTAGGCAGGCAAGGTGTTGTGCGATCACTAAGGTGGGCACCTCCATCCTTAGATCTGCAAATTGCTACTCCTTGACATGAAATTCATTACGTAGTTGTTGCACCATTGGTTCATTCTAACTCGAAGTCCAGACACCCATCACCTCATCAAGTAATTGGCCACATTCTGTGACTGCGGCAACGATGTTGTTTGTTGCTGCCTTTACCTCTGTATCCCATTGAGCTCTAAATTCCAAAGGGGTAATTGGTTGTAGCTTCATTTTCAGATTTGCAATCTAGTGCTCAAAATATGCTCTGACTGTTTGAATTTCCTCTCGCTATTCCTTTAGTGCAGTGTCCAACCCTTCCAATTTTTATACTAGGGAGGCTGAGGCAGGGACTGCTAGCACATTACTAAAAACTTGGTCAATTTTTGCTTCTAAGTTAGTGCATTGAGCCTTTGCTACATGACAAGCTTCTTCAGTTGAATGTTTCCTCTGCTGAAGGTTGACCTACTGCTGTTGCGCCTCAATGGAAGTGCAATAAGGTCAGGCTTCGTTGAACTGCAACTCATCCATGATCATGTTGTGGACCGTGTGAATCTTACCTGCAGGTATCACAGCCAAATCAACATTTATTTCATCATAGGCTCTGAGCTGTGCATGCAGAATCAATGATTCTATGCAGTTGGTAGGCTTGGGGATCTGAATTAAGCGACTCTCCCCCATCGAAGGAAAAATTGTAGTGATTGGTTGCGCACTAGTAGTAGGCATGCTCACTTGCATCTGGCTTGCTTGGGCTATGCTCGCTTGAATTAGGCTCGCTTGAACGTTTAACTCCTTAATTCTGGTCTGCACATCGTCGAGCACATCCTTGTACTGTGCCTCCAAGTCGGTCCACATATCCTTTGTCACAGACATGACAATGTTCTCTATTTCATTAAGGTCGTCCTTAGTTAATGTCATATCTTCTTCTCCAGTGGATTTTGATCCTTTGCACTTCTTTCTCGAACCTCCTGTAGCTTGAGAGCCTTGCTTTGTTCCTTTGGTGGTCTGTGCTTCGACTTGATCAGAAGTCTGAGCCTCAGTCTCCTTAGTTCCAGAACCATTCTTTTTAGGTGCAGTTTCCTTCTCCAAATCAATGGTCTCGCCGGTTGTGGTCAGCATGGCCTCTACTCCAGTGATTTTTTCTGTCATCTACGTACCTGTTCGAGGCTTGGTAGGTGATCAAGAATCTTGTGTTATGCTCAAAATTGAAATTTCTTGAAACTTTACTGAACCTGAGCGACCGAAAAGGTCTCGTCATTGCGATTCCGACACCGTGAACGGTTCGAAAAACCAATGTCGTATGAGGAAGATATCGCATTTTTTTCGTTTTCCAAAAAAAATAATTTTTTTATGAGGGTGACTAGGATGCCTAGTCAGCATGCGAGTACAATCAGTAGGTGGCATATACTGGGAATATTCCCTTTTCCTAAATCCAATTAGATCTCACCACGTGGTGCAACCAGGACTGTTGGATGAAGATTTATGTGTTTATATTTGGTTCGTTGGATGGGTGACACATGGCCAGCCCGGAGGCTGCCACGAGTCCCCAGGAGGTTATTGTAAAATTTTGTGAGGTCCGAGGGGTTTGACACCGCGATCTCTGACATGCCACCAAATACTTCCACCATCTCCGATGTACAATGTTTCTTACCTTATAAGTCTTCCTCGTCATTTTAAGTTGTATTGCTTTAATATTTGGAAGGGGGACCGCCAGCAGTCCCAACCCAATGGTGTCCGCAAGGTTGTGGTCACATGAAATTTTAAAAAATGCAGCATTAAACCGTCAAACCGGTGGCTATCTAAGCCACGACTCGAGCTGCAATCCTGGCAGTCGCATGTCACACTGTGACATTAAATTTTAATACGATGGGTTCTTGTAACATAACCTTCAGCGGTTTATAATGCATTCACATGCAAGGAGGTAACAAATTATGCGACAGTTGCAGGTCCAAGGTTTATCCAACCATAGCATTCAGATTGACCTATCACATGGTGGAAGAAATTTTGGTCGCGTTTTAAATGCCATGGTCAAGGAACTATGTTGACTCCGAGTTCCGCTCCAATACAGAGTTTCAAAACTTTAAACCACGGAGTTTAAGGCGGGGGGTCGGCATGTGACCACCCCACCCTAACCACTTGCATTTAAATCAAATGGTATATTTTGGTGATATTTGTGGAGGTGCCCTAAATTTGGGTGTTTTAACCAAAATTAACTCCATTTATGTACAGTTCTCCACTTTTAGTGGAGTTTTTCTAGCTGAGATTGGAAAAAGGCTTTGGGAGGTAAATTTTTGACCAATTTGGGTGAAAAAAGAGTCTACCTAGACTAATTTGAGCATTATGGAGCCACTGGTGTAGAGAAAAGAACCATTAGAGGCTTGTAAAAACATGTATTTTGTAATATTCCAAAATTAGCATGCAGCTAATTGGAATATTGATTTTTGCTGATTTCACTTAGGAGATGAATAAATGGGTAAGGAGGCCCATAAATTTCAGAAATATGAATAAAAACCCTCATAATGTGAAAAGGTATCATCATAAGAGTTGTATTTCACACCCTCATGTGTGAAAAGGGGCATTTGCATGGGGACAAGGTCATGTTTGACCAAGCCAACAATGCTGGGATAGGAGGTGGAGATCATCTTTTGAGACAGTGCAAAGATAGTGGGAGGAATATTCCTTGGTGGAGGAAACCCTAATGAGTGGGACCCAAGATGAGAGGGCTTCCATTTGTATAAAAGGAGGGAAAGGCAACCATATGAGGACATGATATGGATTATCGATTTTATGGTCTGGTTAGACTTTTGTGCTTTCTTCAACTGTTTAGTTGAGATTGTTGTGCTTCTTAGCAAAAGGAATTCTTGTTTAGGAATTCCTTCTCCTTTCTTGAGAGGCCTCTTGAAGGAGTTGCACTTCATTTCTCCACATCCAGGCTCAAGGCCAAGTCACTTCCTTCAGCTACAACGTTATTCCTGCTCAAGTATAACATTGTGTTGCACGATGTTGTAGTGGAGGTTTCACAACACCACTTCTAGAGCTTATTTTTCAGAGGAGGAAGCTTTCTTCCCTTTGGGAGATCAGTGAGGAAGCCTTTGGGGTAGATTTCAGATCTTGGCACTTGTCCAACCCAGTTTATATCTCCTACAGTGCAGTCCCTCTCCTTGACTGTGTTATTTTCAGTGAGTATCTGCAGTGGGGGTTTGCAGTGATTGTTGGAGGGTGAGATCTTCAGTGTTAGGATCAACCTTTCACTTGGAATATCCATTGGAGGAGGTTTATTCATCTTGTGCATCATCTTCAGCCATATCCATCCATATCTTGAGTTTCAGCTGCTACTTAGTCCCAGGATTGCAACTCCAACATTTTTTCCATTTTGCATATTTTAGAAAATCCTTCCAGGATTGTCTTGGAATTGTATTTGGGAGTCTAGATCTTCACTCCCATAATTGTATGAGTCATACATTTGTATATCCATGTATTGAAATTTGATAGCAGCAGTTATATCTAATAAACTGCGTTGTCATAGCCTTGGGAATTTTCTGTGTAGTAGTATACATCATTTTCTATGTACATGTTCTCTTGAGGCTTGGGTTGCCTATCTTGAGTGTCTATTTCCTCAAGATCTTGTATAATTTTTTCTGCTATAATAATAATATAATGGCTATGTGTTATTCTCACATTTTATGAGTTTACTTATCATTGATACTTCCAATTTTATGTTCATGTATTGTTGCATCCCCATTTTGGGATATTACAGTGGTATCAGAGCATAATCTTTGCTCAGCCTGTGGAATCTCAGCCAATATTCTATCAAGAAGACAAGAAGAATTAAATATGAATAGAAAAGACAAAAATAATACTCCATTCTTTAGAGGCAGGAAGGAAGAGAATTTCTCAAAGATTATTTCTCAAACTATGCAGAGCATTAAGAGAGATCTCAAGGAGATGAGAAGGGAGATGTATAGAGAATCTCCAAGAGAGTTTGAATCTGAAGCAAAATATAGATTTTCATATGATGAGTGTGAGCATGCAGCCACACATCATGATGCACAACGCAGTCAAATGCCCAGATTTTCTATGAGGGATATAGAAGAAGAAGGAATGCCTAAGAGGGAAACTCTTAGTGATTTACTGTAAGAATATGAATCTCAAATGGAGAAGTTTAGAGATCATATCACTTTTCCAGATTTTTGCAAGATCAAGGTGGAGAGAAGCAAGCAACATATTGGGAGTAGGTTTTTCCTATCTAATTTTGATGGTTCACCTACATATTCAGCTAGAGCTTGGGTGGAGGAGCTAGACACCTACTTGCAGCAGCACCAAATTTCTGAAGATGAAGCCATCAAAGTTACAGCGCTGCATTTTGGAGGTAAGGCCTATGCATGGTGGATATTTGAGTGCTTTTATTTGAAAAATGAAAATATTTCTTCTTATGAAAATTTCACTAAGAGGATAGTAGAAATATTTTATGGACAACTTTCTAAGACATCCTTGGTGAAACCAAACAAACCAAAACAAACTAAAACTTTGCATGTGTTGGAGGAAACTGTAAACTCAACTCCACTCCAGAAAACCATTGAGGACGCTAAAATATTGCATCATAATTTTCTAGAGGCAAGACCTCTATCTCATACTCTTGAACAAGAGGGCATAAAGATTCCTTTTTCAAAAGAGGATCCAATTCTTGGAGGGTTTCCCATTCATTTTGGAGAGGAATAAAAGGTTGAGGGAAACATCATTGTCATTTCTAGAGCTTATCTAGCACCTCATGCAAAGGAAGAAGGAGCTCTTGCTCCAACATGGGGGATTCTTGTATCATTGCAAGGAATTCCCTAGGATCTCATATGTGGAGATCAATGCACAACTCATGACCAACATGTACCATTGATGATTGATGGTGGAACCATGCAGACACAAGGAGGAGGTAGGGAGGATGATCAACATCATTTTATGAGGAGCACACACCCCTATCTATTTTACAGTTTTTATGCACAGAAGAAGGAGGTTGGATTGCGCAGTGAAGGAAGGGGCAAGTCTATCCATTCATATATGCAGTCTACTCTTGATGTTGATGTCTCATTGCATGGAGACATTTCACTAAGGAGACCACCAGATCAGTAGATAATGAGAGATGCTTCACATTTTGAGGCACCACTCATTGATTTCAGAGGATTGGAGATCTTGGGAGGTCATTGTACAACGTTGAGAGTCTTGGGTAGACTCAAGGAGGAGGGAGATATTCTCCCAACATCATCATTACCCACTCTCACTTCAGATTCTGCGTTGTGGTAGAAGCAGCAAGAGAAGGATAACAACCTTCCAACTTGAATATTTAGCATGGGAGATTTCAAAGAAGAGGACAACCATATGACAGATGTTCTTCATGATACTTCATCAGTGTTGTCACTATGGAGGATAGACCCATATTGGAATTCCCAGTTATTGGTGGAGTATTCCAAGGATCTTTTTACTTGTATGATATTGGATGACCAATTTCATGAGGAGGGATATTCAGTTAGAGATGGGGTCATCTACTGTCATGGTAGGATATTATTATCTGGATCTTCCAAGCTCAAGTATAAGTTGCTACTAGCAGCTCATGAGGATTTTCTCTTTAGCCACACTTATTCTATGAGAGCATACCACACCATCATGGAGGGGTACATTTGGGAAGGATTTTAAGAGGAGATATATCAACATATGAGGAGATGCATGGATCATGTGGAGATGGAGGAGATACATAACTCTTTGGAAGAGTTAGCACAACCACCTTTTTTTTCTTTGAGGTTGAGAGGAGACTCATCTATGAGCCACTCCGTTTGCATGGGAAAAAAAAGTGGTAAGGGTATTGTTTGTTTGCATAATGATTTGTATAATGTATATGTGCAACCCTTAACCATATATGTGCAGGATATTGCTCAAGGAAGGAGCATTATTCCTTCTAGAATTCATGGTCTTCCTGAGGCCATAAGAAGTATTGGTGATGGCCACTCCCTAGGAGGACTTGGAGAGATTGTATCTTTTTCAGAGCATGCTCACTTTGCATCATACACCATACACTTTCTCCAAACTTGTGAGGAGATTGGGGCAGCAAGCAAGTGGTGGGGAGGCCACCCATCATTTCATTTTCTGTTGCAGTTAAGAGTCAAACTGCTTTGGTTGCATTTGAGGGACCATTTTCCTTCTCCCTTGCTACATATGGAAGAAATTATGATTCTCATTATGGTTCCCTATGTTGCTATTGTTCTCATTTTTATTGGGAGCATGATTGGGGGAGAGACGCATTGGATGGATGTGTCATTTGGGGAAGAAGATTCACACATTGTTTGCATTACATGTTCTAATGGGAGCATGGGAGGTGATATGGCCACCACAGCAAAATGCGTGTTCCTTTATGAGGTGGGCCATGAGATTTCTTGGAGCAGTTGGGCTATGACTCTCTTAAATAATTGGGAGAAACTTTTCTATGAGTTGCCATGTCATGTTGTGCAACAACAGTTAGGAAAACTGTGATGTGACCACTTGTGAAACTGTTGGTACCTTTCAGCTCTACATGAAAGCTTCAGTATTCCACTCACTTGGATGCTATATGATGGTGATTTCTTATTCATCATATATGGGATGGTTTGGGCCAGCATGATTCACAACGTTGGAGGGAAGATCTTTGGAGATCCAATTTCCTTCTTGCCACTTGGAGGCAACACTTTTGCAGCCCAAGAGTAGTAGATACTCTACAATTATCATAATTAGAGAGGAGGAAAATGTGGGGTAGGCTATTTTGTCTACCATGATTATATTTTTAGCCCACCTACATTGCAGGAGCTCAAGGTGGAGGATGATTTGTATGAGTTACCATTTTGGAGGGTGGCTCATTTTGTATGGATGATAACTTGGGGATGGGAGATTCATATGGGGATGGTAGATCCCAATATATATCAGACCTCATGCCTAAAGAAGGCCTTTATATAGCCCATTGTTGCCTCCATGGATGTTTTACATGATGATAGCTATTTGGGATGCACACCAAAAGCTAGCTCGCATATTTGGGAGGGACAACTTGGAGATATATTGATGAGATAACATCTTGATCCTTGGAGGATTTTATCATATGGGGGTGCTACAGGTGGAGAAGAGGAGGCTATTTAGTTCTATCCTTGAAGTTGATTGAGGACAAGAAACATTTGGGAGGGGAGGACTGTAATATTCTAAAATTAGCATGCAGCTAATTGAAATATTAATTTTTGCTGATTTCACTTAGGAGATGAATAAATGGGTAAGAAGGCCCATAAATTTCAGAAATATGAATAAAATCCCTCATAGTGTGAAAAGGGATCATCATAAGAGTTGGATTTCACACCCTCATGTGTGAAAAGGGGCATTTTCATGTTGGCAAGGTCAAGTTTGACCAAGTCAACAATGCTGGGATAGGAGGTGGAGATCATCTTTTGAGACAATGTAGAGATAGTGGGAGGAATATTCCTTGGTGGAGGAAACCCTAATGAGTGGGACCCAAGTTGAGAGGGCTTCCATTTGTATAAAAGGAGGGTAAGGCAACCATATTAGGACATGATACAGATTATTGATTTTGTGGTCGCGTTAGACTATTATGCTTTCTTCAACTGTTTAGTTGAGATTGTTTTGCTGCTTCGAACAAGGAATTCTTGTTTAGGAATTCCTTCTCCTTTCTTGAGAGGCCTCTTGAAGGAGTTGCACTTCATTTCTCCACATCCAGGCTCAATGCTAAGCCACTTCCTCTAGCTACAACGTTATTTCTACTGAAGTATAACGTTGTGTTGTAGGGTGTTGCAGTGGAGGTTTCACAACGCCACTTCCGGAGCTTATTTTTCAGAAGAGGAAGATTTATTCCCTTTGGGATATCAGTGAGGAAGCCTTTGGGACAGATTTTAGATCTTGGCGCTTAGCCAACCCATTTTTTGTCTCCTACAGTGCAGTCCCTCTCCTTGATTTCGTTATTTTCAATGAGTATCTACGGTGTGGGTTTGCAGTGATTTTTGGAGGGTGAGATCTTCAGTTTTAGGATCAGCCTTTCACTTGGAAGATCCATTGGAGGAGGTTTATTCAGCTTTTGCATCATCTTCAGCCATCTCCATCCATATCTTGAGTTTCACTGCTACTTAGTCCTAGGACTGCAACTTCGACATTTTTTCCATTTTGCATATTTCAGGAAATCCTTCCAGGATTGTCTTGGAATTGTATTTGGGAGTCTAGATCTTTACTCCCATCATTGTATGAGCCATACATTTGTATATCCATGTATTGAAATTTTCTAGCAGCAATTATATCTAATAAACTATGTTGTCATAGCCTTGGGCATTTTTTGTGTAGCAGTATACTTCATTTTCTATGTACATGTTCTCTTGAGGCTTGGGTTGCCTATCTTGAGTGTCTATTTCCGCAAGATCTTGTATACATTTTGCTGCTATAATAATAATATGATGGCTATGTTGTCTTCTCACATTTTATGAGTTGATTTATCAATACTACTTCCAGTTTTGTGTTCATGTATTGTTGCATCCCCATTTTGGGATATTACATATTTTCAATTTTGAGCATAATGACAAAGAGGGACTTGCCATTGGGAGCTAGAACAACATATGTAGCCCAGGAGGGTTGAATTGCTTCATCATGCATGTTGTGTAAAACTTACGTGTGATGTTATTTCTCTGTTATACACTGTTGTACAATGTTATTTGGGCTTATTTTCATGCTTAAAACTCACAAATTCATCTATGTTTCAAGGTTAAAAAAATTCATTCCTTAAGAAAACAAATGGAGACAAATTGTACATGTTTTTATTACTGAAAGGACACTTAGCACAGCAAACTAATACACTCCTTTTAGATCAGGTTGGTATCAGAGCTAGATTTTAATCTCTGTCATTGTTATGTGAAAAGATGTTTTTAACTGTTTGCAAAGGTTTTCATGCTTACTAGGCTCAAGTTTAAGAGATGAGAAGGCAAATTGGTGGAATCAAGAGGGTCTCAAAGTGAGCCATAGAAAATGAGGGCAATATTTCCACGTTCTCCACCACCTAGTTCACCTCCAAAAGAAGCAGAAAAGCAATAAGCATGCCTCTAGAGGAAGAAGAAATCCATGAAGAGGTGGATACAAAAGAAGAAGAAAGAGTTTTCAGGAAAGAATTCCTCGACATGTCTGAAATGGTGAGAGTCATTTATCAAGAAAGGAATGAAAGACTAGAAGGAGAAGGATACAAACTTCACAAGGAAGGTTAGGGATCATCAGGAGGTCACAATGATGAAGATAAATCAAATAAGGGAAATGGAGGAAATGGAGGCAGTGGAAAGTCACCATCCTCAACCTCATCATCATAATCCTCAACTTCATCTTCAGTACATGAGTCACATAAGTCGAAGAACACTGGTAAAATTTCTTTTCTAAAACTTGATGTTAAGTTTGAATTGCCAATGTTTAATGGTGAAGTCAATGCAGAAAATATTGATAATTGGATTAGGAAATTGGAGGTCTATTTGAGAATTCAGAACCTTCATGATGATGATACCAAAATCCAGCTAGCTTCATTGAGGATGGAAGGTGCAGCTCTTTTTTGGTGGGAAGCCAAGACAAAGGAGGAGATCAAAAATCATGGTAAGATTATTCTATCATGGACTGATTTCATTACTACAATAAAACAACAGATTTATCCATTAGCTCACATGTAGAAAACCATAATGAACTGGGAAAATTTTAGACAATTGAAAGGACATAATGTACAAGAATACACCAAAGAATTTAGGAGAAGAGCTCTCTTATTAGGGGTTGATTTGCAGAGCCAAGATACTTTGATCAAGTACATAGGAGGCTTACATGGCTACGTAAGACATAATATTCTCATGTTTAACCCTACAAGATTAGATGAATTTTGTGTTCAGGCCACACATCTAGAAGCTAGAGGGAAAAACATTACTGATGAGAGTATGTCCAGTTAACTACTTGTGAATTAATTAACTAATTAATTCACTCATCTTTCACTAGTGTATGTCTAGTTACAACTAGCACAACTGAGTTTAACTCACTGAACTGAGTTAAACTAAATAAAAACTCCCATAACTACTCTTCCAACTCTGTTACAACTTTCCACTATTAGTTATAACGAAGTTCTCCATGCATGAGTCACCAGCCAACCTTGGAATTCGAAATTCCTTCAATCCACTGATGTGCCACATTTTTTCGCTGAAATAAAGTGCTCCAAGAGAATAAGTCACTATTTATTATTTGAATATTATTAAGGGCTAATAATAATCGACATGCATTCTAATTTTAAACAAGAGATCTATAAATAGACTTCGCCCATACATCTAAAAATAGAAAATCATCTAAAATAGATCTTTCTCAAACATCTAGAATCATCCTCCTGCTAATTTTAGATTTTTCTCATCATGTCTATTTTTAGACATACACCTAAAAATAGCCTGTGTGGGCCCCACCTAGTTTAGGTGCTTATTTTTCACTAGGATCAAGGATGATGTTTCCGGATGCCTCTTTCACTGTTTCTTGTTGCAATATTCAACACTCCCTCTCAACAAGAAAGGTATGTCTTTGCATGCGACATGCAACTCCAAGCATTCGCCCTGCAATACTTGCATGCGATATGCAACTCCAAGCATTCGACCTACAATACTTGCATGCAACAGTTCCAAAAATGAATAACCTCAAAACAAATGAATAAGTATAATGCATCTATCATCAAAGTCTTCTGAATTATGTTTAGCTACTGCACATATCTTCAGGGACCACTGTGTTGTTTAACTCTGCACCCATGCACTCTGCACTTGTTGTCAACTCTGATCCGTGCTCTAGTATCCGACACTGTCACTTTGATCTCACTGCATCAATCCAACTGATCATGCTACTACTGCTCTGTGGGCACCTCGTAGCTAGGTTCAATTCATGAGATCCACACCATATTAATGAATCCTGCCCAGAAATCTCCTCTTGGGATTACTCATGCACTCCCTCTGCCCATCTGGCATGAAATTTCTCTACATGAGTGGTTGCTCCCACTCCATGATCCTCATCTTGTGGTTGTTCTGTATCTCGTGGTTCACTCTTACCTGCATGCAAATCCAGCTCCCTCTCACGATTCAATTGCATGGCTTTCTCGCACTTCCCAATAGTAGGAAGCTCCATAGAAATCCCATCTACTTCAACTCTGTAGAGATTCTTAACTCGAATCCCAACCTTCTTGGCTTGCCTTGTTGCTTTGTGTTGCAGGAAAAATTTTCCTTCACAAAAGACAACATCATAGCCTCTATCCTCTAACATTGTGACTGAGATTAAATTATTCTTTAAACATGGAACATGCACAACTTCTTTTAAATGAAAGAGTTTACCTAACGCCCTCTGAAAGGTAGTGGTACCAATTCCAGTCGCACTGTATCGTCCATCTTCGCCCAAATCAACATGCATCTAGAGATATTTCTCCACCAAGTCACTGAACAATTTCTCATCTCCCGTCATGTGAAAGGAAGAACCACTATCAAATTACCACCCTGATCCTAATGGACTAGACACCATGCATGCGATCAATGAGAAGTCAAGCTCAAATTATGAGGCAAGGGCCTCACCAGCTACAGCTCTAGAAAATATCTTTTTCTTCTTCTTATGTGGACAATTTGTGGCAATATGTCCAAACTCGTGACAGTGAAAACACTTCACTTTGGACATGTTGTGCTCCTTGCCATATTCTCCGGCCTCAGATCTAGAATGGAATTTCCTCCCCTTCTTCTTCTTCGCCTTGGCAGCTAAAGCATAATCCTCTTCATCATCATGCTTTGATGAAGAGCCATCCCTGGTGGTTCGCCTTATCTCCTCCTGCAATATATCCGACCACAGTCGCTCCCAATCTGACAGTTTCTCTCGTCCATTGATAGAGTCTTGATAACTGTGCCAACTCTTCGGAAGCCCAAGGAGATCCAAGCTCACCAAGTCGTCATCCGCAACATTGATTCCTACACTCCCAAGCTCATCCTTGCATTGGAAAAACTTTTTCAAGTATACCAGAATAGTGTCGTTCTTCTCCATCTTGATTTTTCTGAGTTTATCCTTTAGCACCAATTGCCTATGGTCGCTGCTGCTTTGGAAAAGATCTGTTAAAGCCTTCCACATTGCAAATGGAGTGGCTTTCCCATGAAGTCTTGACACAATATGGCCTTTCACACCTTCCAATAGAATACTCCTTGCCCTTGCTAATTTCTTTTTCCATGCGTCAAGTACTACAACATTCGCCGAAGTGGGCTTAGGAACATCGCTATCGATGAAATCCTTCAAGCCATTATATTCAAGCACTGCCTCCATCCTGTCCTTCCAGGCTATGTAGTTCAAGCTTCCCTCGAGTGCATACTCCAACCGCAACCCATTGAAATCCATTTCAATGTATACTCAACTGTCGCACCAAGAAATTCTTATAGTAGTTTTGAATTGTTCCACCAGCACAAAAAACTCAGCACCGCTTCAATATTGCAATCTCCAGTGATTAACACTGCTCTGATACCATGTAGAAATTTATCAATCCACATGATTTATTTCCAGACTCTCTTGATCTAACAATTTTAAATCTACTATTAAATACAAAATCCTTCCACTTAATTCTTTGCGGAAATTAAATCGCCAATTGCAAAACACATATGAAGCAAATCAATCACACATAACAAGATGTTTTACCGGGAAAGCTTAAAACTAAAAACCCTAACTATCATATATTATGTATATCAATGGAACATGTAATAATATCATACAAAGCTCAGCTCTTATAGCTCTCAGTACAATATACAATCGTCACACACTGTCATGAAAAAATTTGCATACTATGCACCAATTTCTTGCCTCCTGACAGCCTGCCTCCACTGTGCAATCCCTGCTGAAGAAGACCCCTGAATGAATTTGACCTTACCTTTCCTTTACTATGCAATACTCATAGGAATATCCAATTTTTTTGTAGATGCATTTAATGCATCACTATAGTCACAACAGATAGTCCATCTCACCATTTCACCTATCTCTCCACTGGGTCTCCACTGGATCTGACATGCAAGTAGTTAACTGTTTTATTTCTTCAATTGCAAGTAAGACACTACTTGTGAATTAATTAACTAATTAATTCACTCATATTTCACTAGTGCATGTTTAGTTACAACTAGCACAACTGAGTTTAACTCACTGAACTGAGTTAAACTAAATAACAACTCCCATAACTACTCTTCCAACTATGTTACAAATTTCCACTATCAGTTATAACGAAGTTCTCCATGCATGAATCACCAACCAACCTTGGAATTCAAAATTCCTTCAATCCACTAATGTGCCACATATGTTCATTGAAATAAAGTGCTCCAAGAGAATAAGTTATTATTTATTTTCTGATTATTATTAAGGGCTAATAATAATCGACATGCATTCTAATTTTAGACAGGCGATCTATAAATAGACTTCGCCCATACATCTAAAAATATAAAATCATCTAAAAATAGATTTTTCTTAACCATCTAGAATCAACCTCCTACTAATTTTAGATTTTTCTCATCATGTCTATTTTTAGACATACACCTAAAAATAGCTTGTGTGGGCCCCACCTAGTTTAGGTGCTTATTTTTCACTAGGATCAAGGATGATGTTTCCGGATGCCTCTTTCATTGTTTCTTGTTGCAATATTCAACAACCCATAGTATTGATTCTGAAGAAATATGGGACTTGGCGCATGTGTGTTGACTTCAGAGCTTTGAACAAGATAACAGTAAAGAATCGATACCCACTCCCAAGGATAGATGATTTGCTAGATTAGCTGAAAGAAGAAAAGTTTTTCACTAAGTTAGATTTAAGAAGTGGATATCATCATGTAAGAATTTTATAAAGTGATATATGGAAGACTGCATTCAAAACCAAACAAGGACTCTTTGAGTGGCTGGTTATGTCGTTTGGTTTGTGTAATGCACCGGTGACTTTCATGCATGTTATGGATAATGTTTTGTATCAATTTCTTGATGAATTTGTGATTTTGTATTTAAATGACATACTCATTTTCGGAAAAAAAAGAGAAGAACATGTCTTGCATGTGAAAATGGTACTTGATGTTTTGAAGAAAGAGCAATTATTTCTTACGATGTCAAAGTGTGAATTTGGAAAGACTTCTCTGGTTTATTTGAGACTCATTGTAGGAGGAGGAAAGTTAAGAATTGATCCTTCTAAAGTGGAAACCATTATGAATTGGCCCAATCCCAAATAGTAACTAAGGTAAGAAGTTTCTTAGGCATAGCTCAGTACTGGAGAAATTTTATTGCTATATTTTTTGCCATAGCAGCTCCTATGCATGCAGTGACAAGTGTGAAGAAAGGCTTCCAATGGGGAGGGAAACAATAGCAAGCTTTTGAAGCTTTAAAAGACAAGATTAGTTCAGCTCTGGTCCTTTCATTGCCAAATTTGATACAGCCATCTGAGATACAAACCGATGCTAGTGATTATGCCTTAGACGCGGTAATTTTGCAACATGGTAAGCCTATTTCTTTTCATTCTGAAAAATTCAATGGTGATGTAACTATTTATCCCACATATGAAAAAGAGTTGTATGCATTGGTACAAAGCGTCAAGAAGTGGAAACACTACTTAATGGGTAAAGAGACAATTATACATACCAATCACCAACCATTACAGTACTTGTATTCGCAAACAAAATTGCAGCAATCACGGCATTTTAGATGGATGGGATTTATTCAACAATTTCACTTGGTTATAAGGTACAAGAAAGATATTTTCAATAAATTTGCCGATATGCTTTAAAGTCCAATTATAATTTATTCTAATTTACTTAGAAATGATTCTATTGTACATGAGAGTTACATAGAACAATATGCATCTAATATTTATTTTCAAGATGTGTATGCTAGTTTGAGTGAAGGGAATCAAGTTGAGGAAAATTATTATCACTTGCATAAAAAATTTCTATTTCAATTGGGCAAGTTGTGTATACTACAAGGAGAGAGACTTGGTGTCATGAGAGAGGCTCATTCATCTCTTATTGCTGGACACGTTGGGGTAAGAAAAACAGTGGTGCATCTACAAAGGTATTCCTATTGGCCTCACATGATAGATAGTGTGTCACGTTTTATAAGAGGTTGTTCTATGTGTGCAACAAGCAAGCCTAGAAATAGGAATCTTGGGTTGTACACGCCACTACCGGTACCATCAAGGCCATGGGAGAGTGTCTCCATGGACTTTTTTGGAGGTCTACCTATGTCAAGAAAACAACATGATTATCTTTATGTAGTTGTGGATAGATTCAGTAAAATGTGTATACTTATGCCATGTAAGAAAACCATTACTGCTGAACAAACTGCTAAACTTTATTTTCAACATGTATGGGTTCATTATGGTTTTCCAAATTCTATTGTTAATGACAGGGATTCCAGGTTCATTGGGATTTTTTGGTCCAACCTTTGGAAGATGATGGACACAAAGTTGAAAAAGAGTATTTCTTTTCATCCACAAATTGATGGCCAAACCGAGGTGGTGAACAAAACCATTATGCATCTATTGAGAGGATATTGCAGCAAACATCCCAAGTTATGGGATGAAAAACTGCATTACATTCAACATGCTTACAACCGAGAAAAGCACTCTTCTACAAATACTTCACCTTTTGAAGCCTACTTTGGGTATTTTCCGAAATTGCCATTAGACTTCATCTTTGAGAAGGATGTTGCAATTGATGGGCATAATGATATTGAAAAGGCTTGAAAGTTCATTGATAAAATTCAGATTATTCATCAGCAAGTTCAATAACAGCTTGATAAGAGTCAAAGAAAATACAAGGAGAGGCATGACAAACATAGAGTTGATCACAAGTTTCAAGAAGGAGATGAAGTATGGTTACACATAAGCAAAGAAAGGATGCAAGGAGAAGGTAAAAAGCTCAAGCCCATTCACTATGGTCCCTTCAAAATCATCAAACAAGTTGGTAATAATTCATTTCAACTTGACTTTCCTTCATATATGCAAATGTATTCCTTTGTCAATGTGGAATTTACGTTTGTATGAGCCTCCTTTGATTGATGATCAAGGGAGTAATATTCAGCTGCCATCTACAGAAGATTTCTCGCTGGAATTTTTGGATGAGCTCAAGGAGGATACCATCCTTGACAGGAGGACATGCACTTCTAAGAGGGGAAGTCTCGATTATCTTCGAATTGGGCTCAAGGGCAGCAAACCAAGTAAGGTAAGGTGGATGGAAGTGGAAAAGGTGAGGGAGCTATACCCTCATCTTCTGAACAGGTAATTAAAGTCTTTTGGGGTCCAAAAGCTTCCTAATGGGGAGGTGTGATCAAGAGATCATGTTTTATGCTCAAAATTGAAAGTGCTCAAAACTGTACCAAACCTTATTGACTAGAAAGGTCTCGTCGTTGCGATTATGGCGTCGTGAATGGTTCAAAAAATGGATGTCGTATGAGGAAGATATCACATTCTTTTCGTTTTCCTAAACAGCTAAAATTTTTGTGACAGGGTGACTGGGATGCCTAGTCAACATGCAAGTATAGTCAACAGGTGGCATAGACTAGGAATATTCCATTTTCCCAAATCCAATCAGATCTTGCCACGTGGCACAACCTAGACCATTGGATGAAGATGTACATGTTTATATTTGGTTTGTTGGATGGGTGAAATGTGGCTAGCCTGGGGGCTGCCACGTGTCCCAAGGAGGTTATTGTAAAATTTTATGAGGTCCAGACATGCCACCAAAGACTTCCACCGTCTCCACTGTACAATGTTTCTTACCTTATAAGTCTTCCCCGTCATTTTAAGTTGTATTGGTTTAATATTTGGAGGGGGGACTGCTAGCGGTCCCAACCTGCTGGCGACCCCAAGGTTGTGGTCACATCACATTTTAAGAACCGCAACATTAAACCATCAAACTGGTGGTTATCTAAACCACGACTCTGGTGGTGATCCCGGCGGTCACATGTCACACCGTGACATTAAATTGTAATACGACGGGTTCCTGTAATGTAACCTCTGGTGGTTTATAATGCGTTCACATGCAAGGAGGTAATAAATTATGCAACAATTGTGGGTCAAAGGTTTATCAAACTGTAGCATTCAGATAGACCTGTCACATTGTGGAAGAAATTTTTGTCACAGAACAATGTTGACTCTGAGTTCCGCTCCAATGCTGAGTTTCAAAACTTTAAACCGCGGAGTTTAAGGCGGGGGGTCGGCATGTGACCACCCCACCCTGAGCACTTGCATTTAAATAAAACAGTCTATTCCAGCAGGATTTGTGGAGGCACACTAAATTTTGGGGTTTTAAGCAAAATTAACTCCAGTTATGTACCATTATCCACTTTAAGTGGAGTTTTTTTAGCTGCAATTGGGAAAAGGCTTTGGGAGGTCAATTTTCAACCAATTTGGGTGAAACAAGAGTCTAAATAGACTAATTTGAGCATTCTGGAGCTATTGGTGCACATAAAATAGCCATTAGAGGCTTGTAAACACATGCATTTGAAATTTTGAGCATAATGACAAAGAGGGACATGCCATTGGGAGCTGGACCAGTAGATGTAGCTTGGAAGGAGTGAACTGCTTCATCATGCCTGCTATGTAAAAATTATGTGTGATGTTATTTCTCTGTTATACACTACTGTATAGTGTTATTTAGGCTTATTTTCATGCTTAAAACTCACAAATTAATCTATGTTTCATGGTTAAAAAAATCATTCCTTAAGAAAACAAATGGAGACAAATTGTACATGTTTTTATTATTGAAAGGACACTTAGCACAACAAAATAATACACTCATTTTAGATTAGTAGGCACCTTTGGAATGGATGTAAATGCACCCTATGTGGTGCGCCGATCCAACCAAGCTGGCAGCCACTCTGTAGTGACATGCACTAAATCGTCTTCAGTAACAGATATGGCAGCTCCTAACATATGCCCTCCATTGCACCTTTTTCGCACATATGAATGTTGTGGAATGTTGCTTTGAAATCAATGATCAAATTGTACTGCTCATTCAAGGTTGGAGACAACCATAGCTTGGATTGAATAGCTTTAAATATAACAACATCAAAAAGGACCCAAAATATTTTGTTCTTCGTGATGCGTGCAGGGATTGAGGAACTCCAGAGCGTGGCGTACCACGTGACTTCACACATCTCAGGTTCAATGTATGGGAATTGCGTCTCCTCTGATGTCTTCCAACTCATGAGCACTATCAATAGCAAGAGCCAAGCATAATAAAATTTCTTTCCCTCTTCTTTTGCCTCACGCACATTCTAGAAAAATTCTCTACAAAGATATTGGGCCCAATTGTATTGGACGCCCTTTTCGCATTGCCCTGCGAATGAAAATAATTGGATTGGAACCTCTTTTGGTATGCATTTACACATCTTTTGCATGCGAAGATGAGTGTTCCAAATAGGATAGCTGGGTCATTAATCTCGCTCACCACAAACCCTTGGCTGTGGTGCATGACTTGGTAGTCATTATTGATCTTTTCTGCGACTCTTTTCACTTGGCCTTTGCCACCAAAATTGGCCACAGGGTCCAAAAGTTGATAAATAAAGCTGGTGATCCATTGGATTAGTGCAACATCAATAGGTATGCGTTCTCCCAGCCAAAAAGACTCGTCATGGACTAAGGAGAGCAACTGGCGCACATAAATGTCATTGATTGGGTTGCGCCCGAAATGTGGGATCTGCAAAAAATTTAATGGACCTGCTTTGTGCAGTTCCAACACCCAACACTTCAGTTCGACATGTACAATACCCCCCTCATAAGACAATTGGTATAAATAGCTTTCAGGTGCAAGCTCGGGAAATTTGTCTGTGTCTGCGAGGTCCCAGTTCTCCATTTTCAACAATGGCACTTTGGCGAACATATTTCCTTCCATTGGGATGTTTTTTTGGGATCAAGGGCATGTTGATATATGCCCGCACTTTTTCTAGGTCATTCGGGACCTTCACTGACACTTTGTGCGCTGCAAAATATGCTGGAAACCATGACATGGAAGAAATTTTCACCACATCTTCCTCCTCCATAATCATCTCAAGAAACTCTTTTATGGGTTTCGTCTAACACTCAGTCGTAGTGGAGCCAGACTTTGGGTGTTTGTCTCTAGGGGATCTTCGATACCATGAGGAATGTCCCTTCTTAGTCTCAACTAGCGCAGGTGTCTCAGTAGCCTGCGCAGCAGGATCCTCTCCTGGACGGGTGGCTGTCATACTGGGTGGAATTACATGTCCCGAACCTCTACAGCGCAACTCCTCCTCAAACATCGGATCAAGACCAAGCATAGAAAATAAGTAGACTTTAGAAATCAGAGAGATCAAGGCACAAAATTCACACAGAAGGCAAAGCGAACTAATGCGACCCCTTCAGTCGTATTTATAGCTTGGGCACATCCCCAATGGTCCCTTGTGCATTAATGTGTCTCCATAAATGAAAAAACAGTTCCAAATCGGGAATAATCTCTTCATTAAATGCAACTTAGATGCTCCTCCAAATGAGAATAAAATTGTGCTTTCTGGATTTAATATTCCAACGGCTATATTCTGGCACTGTCATGACCCAGTCAACCTCCATGCGCAGCAACCACGTACATGTTGCACCTGTCTGCGCATCCACCATCCCTTCTGCGTAGATCTAATTCTCCAGCCATATAGTCATTTGGTGTGCGCAGGGAGAGGGTCATCCCTGTACGGCTTCAATTGGATTCCATTGAAATACCAAGGAAGATATTGTTTACTCCATGTGGCCAAGTGCACCACGCCTCCGTTAGTGATATCCTTAACAATGTATGGTACTAGCCAATGCATCTTGAAATTCCCTAGGTGGCGTGCAAACTTTCTATCATACAACAAGACCAAATAGTATTCCTTAAAGACCTTATATCTGATATTCCTATCATGCCATACCTTTTTGCGTGCCTTCTGCACTTGGTGATGGAAATTTTCAATAAAGTGATCCTCTTATAACGCGACCAGTTGAGACAACCGTTCCTCCATAATATCCTCTTTCGCCATATTTATGAATGTTGCAATGGGCAGACTGGGAACAATGTACTCCATTGGAATCATAGCTTCTTGCCCATAAACCATCCTAAATGGTGTCTTTCTTGTCATCTTCTTGCATGTAGTTCGATATGCCCAAAGAACTGAAGGTATGCGCACACCCCAATCATTTTGGTTAGCATTGTAAATATTTGTGATCACGGTCTCTAATATTTTATTGAAAGCTTCTACCATGTCATTTGCCTATGGGTGATATGGAGTGCTCTTTTGATGATGAATCCATAATTCATCTACCAAATATTAAATGGTTTCATTCACAAAGTGTGAACCTCGATCACTCATCAAAATATTAGGGCACCCAAACCGAGTCAATATGTTTTCAAAAATGAAGTGCGCAATTGTTTCCACACTACAATCCTTCACTGTCTTAGCTTCAACCCAGTGGGTTACATAGTTCATCGCAGTGACTATGTAATGTGCACCTCTCTTCTTTACTGGAGGGTCAATGGGTCCAAAAAAATATATGGCACATTTATCAAACGCTTGCAATGCCATCTTTGGATGAAAGGGCATATCATCTCTGCGTGGCAGCTTCCCTATTTTCTGGCATACATTGCATGCACAGCAGTGTGCATGTGAATTATTTTTTAAAGTAGGACACCATAAAAAAGCTCAAAAAATATTTTGCACGGTTTCCTTTCCTACATAGTGACCTTCAACCACCCCTCCATGAGCTTCATCTAATATGTCACGTCTCTCAAATTCCAAGACATACCTCTACAATACTACATCTACATCCATCTTGTACAACTTACCAGCAATTATAGTAAATTCAGTTGTGCGTGCCACAAGCTATTTCTTCTATTGCAATGTATAATCCTCGGGCACATGTCAAGTAGTCAAGAAATTAATGATATCAATTAAATGATCATCAACCACCTTTATCATAAATAAATGCGCGTTGGGTAAACCATCCTCCAAATTAGTCGGCTCTTGTCCATTCTCAATGCATGACAGGTGGTCTTCCCCAGCATTCAGTCTCCTTGGCTTCAAAATGATTTAAAAATCATACTCTTGAAATAGCAGCAACCACCTGTAGATCTTTCCCCCCAACATAGGATTATTTACCATGTACTTTAAAGAAGAGTGGTCAGTAAACATCTTGAAGTGTCCTCCTAACAGATAGTCATGAAATTTTTTCAGCACATACACCATCACCAATTATTCTCTCTCTGTGGCTGAATAATTACATGATGTGCTTGATAGATTCCAACTTGCATAGAAAATAGGGTGATTTATCTCTCTAGCTATTTGTTGCACTAAGATAGCTCCGAGCGCGATGCAGTGGGCATACACATGCACATGAAACACCTTTGACCAATTTGGAAAGATCAATATAGGCACAATGACCATCTTCTCCTTCAACAGTTCAAAGCTCTTTTGACATTCCTCATCCCAACAGAATGTTGCATCCTTCTTGAGAAATTTCTCCATGGGTGCAGTTATCAACGCATAACCCTGAATGAATTTCCTATAATATCCAGTATGCCCCAATATTGAGCGCAGTTTTTTGACATTCATAAGCCTTCCAAATTAACAATCTTTACGATATTCACGAGATCTACCATCAACCCTTGCTGATAGACAATGTGACTCAAAAATATCCCGAATGGCACACAAAATATGCACTTCTTCAAGTAAAGTTCGATCTGGTACTTCCTACAAGTATCCAACATTAGGCGCAAACTTTATACATGCCTTTTCAACAACCCAAAGATAGTCCAATCATCTAAATAGACTTCTAAGAATGTGTGGATATACTCCTTGAACGCAACTACTAATACGCATGAGAAGATAGCAGGTGCATTCTTCAATCCAAATGGCATGATTGTATATTGAAAATATCCCCATTCTGTTGCAAAGGTTGTCTTACTTATATCCTCCGGCGCAATCCTGATCTGATGATATCCTGAGAAACCATCTATGAATGAATAATCCTCTTGTCCTCCTACATTTTCGAGGATCTCATCAGAAAATGGAAATGGAAATGGATCATGAATGCATGCATCATTCATTTTTCATAGGTCCACACAAATTCTTATCTCTCCTTTATTCTTATTATCTTTCACCACCATAGGAATTACCCAATCAAACTTCCACCGGTTCTATGATGCCCGCAACAACCATTTTATCCAACTCTTCTCTAACTTTTTGTTTATACTTTGGATTCAATCTATATGGGCGTTGCTTCACAGGTTGCACGTCAGGTTTCAAAGCGATCTTCATGACCCCAAGCTCTCCAATTATCCCTTTCAACTGTGAGAACATTGTAGGAAACAAGTTCTGATACTCAGTTAGTAGCTAAACAACCTTTCCCACTATGCCATTGTCCCAATAATCTCCAATATTTGCCAACTTTGGTTATTCTTCAAATACAATGTTTACTTGTTGAATCTTCAAAGGCTTTGTAACATCCAGAGATGTAATTTAAGTCCCAACAACTGTGCGCTCTCCCTCAGATTTCAGGATTGTGATATTTCTTGGGTCTTCCTCAGTTTCTTCTATAGTCAAATTTCTACAATTGACAATAGCTCTCATTTGTGCATCCCATGCTGGTGAAGTGAACTATGTTGTTGGCTTGGAAGTATCAAAGATGACTTATTGGATACCTTGCAATGATTTTCCCAAAAAATCAAATCCACTCTCAAATCTTAATGTCAAAATGAAACTTTCAGTCTCCGCATACCATTCATTGGTTCCTCAGCGGTGCTCTCTTTTCAAGTACCAATCAAAAGGGACCTTCCCCTACATATGGATGAACATGTGCACCTATTCGGGTCTTGGTTGTGCACCCCATACTTCAATTCATTCAGCCAGATGTCTACGCGGATCACCCTTTCCTAAATAAACTTCTTCCATTTGGTAGTTGGACACTCAGAGAGCAATATCATCATTCGAGCACATTCTTCCCAATTTCCCATGTTTCCTTTGTGATTCTCCCACCATCATGCTAGAGTAGCATGCAATGTTATATCCAATGCGTGAAATCTTTGTCCTTCTAAAATAGTTCTTTCGAGTTCTCCTAAAAACATGTTCACATTAGTTAAACCATCATAATATGGTAATTCTCGTACCTCTGATGATATGCAGCAAAGAGATCTAGTCACTCAATTACAGTGCAACACAAATAATTCATGTAACCAGTTATACCAGTTCTCCAACTCTTCATCTAAATCTAAGAAGTAGGAACTATATTTTTCCCAATTAATCCTTCTGTTGTACACATCCCCTTTCCCTATTTAAAATTCGGCCACCACCTTCTCCAAAATCCATTCCTAATGTTTTTGAGAGCAAAACCCCTGGGCCCCGTTTAACTCTATCATCTCCACCCGAAAATCTGCTTTATAACGTTTAAAATGCATATTTTATATATCGGGCCGAAGCCCCTTAAACCTTAGCCCCTCCCGCTTTAATTTTCATGTGACCCGAGCTACAGGACCATGGGCTGGGAGAAACAGGGGCTTATCACTTATATCCCGGGCGCCGTCACAGCCGTCCGATCCATGTTCAATCAACGGCACAGATCAAGGAGTGGGGGCCCCACCTTTGGCCCCGGCGCACAGTGAAACCAGCGGTTTCCCCCCGCACCGCTCTTGTCGGCTGGCGGTATTTACCACGGGACCAGCGATCCCACACGAGAGAGGCCACGTGTCCTTGGTACGAGCGGGAAACCGCTCTCTCCCCGCACGTTATTCTTCGGTCGATGTCCGGGCAGCGGGATCCACCCGCTCCGTCCGATCTGCCTACCTCCATCCGACGGCAGATGTGTCCCAAAGTTGATCGTTCATCGCTATGTCCCGCCACGTCCCACAGTCTGCCACCGTGTCACTGTTTCATGTCTCCGCCCATCAACGTACCCGCCACGTCATCTCCTCCGCTAGTCTCCCATGTACCTATGTGTCTCTCCCTCGTGTATCCATTATTGTGTCCTCGCGCCAATATATACAGATGTTCGTGTGTTTTTATATATATTTAACTCATAATCTATCGCCATTCTTCTTCCACGACCATACTGTGTTACGTTTCGCACATTCACAAAAGCCCCCATTGTCTGCTCCCGCCACCCTGTATGTTCCCGTCTTTGTCCTATGGTTGCATCATCTCATCCATTCTCACCTTCATCACTCCCCGCCTTTACCCTAGTCGTGTTTTTTCTAATATCTTCAGGGTTTTGCAGGTTTTCAAATTAAGAGTAGGGGGCATATCAATCTGTTGCCTCCTTTTCAGAAAATCAAGAACATACCAGAAGATGATTTCCTGTGGGAAAAATTAAATGAAAAGAGCTGAAGCCGGTGCATGAAATGACTGCTATTAAAGAAAACACAGACAGAGAATCTCAGAACCCTCCAGAGAAATTCGCCCCGCATTTAAAATTCAGAATTCAAATTCAGACTTCAAAGGCCAAGAGTACAGTACCAGAGTTGCAGGCCAGCTCAGGCCCCTCACGGCATCATATTTTTCTTCAGCTAAAGGCATCCCGATGTATATATTTTATTATTTTCGTTTTGTACATAAGGAGATTTTTATCTTTCGGCATTAATTTCTGTATACAGGTTGTTAGGTATGTTCATTTATAGCTAGTCATTCATGAAGAAGGCGTGTATGTTCCCCGCCTTTCTTTTTCAAATTAGATCAATAAATATGGATACCTACCTCTCCCTCCAGAAGTTTCTCTCCTCTCTATAAATATCAAAAAAGAAGACATTGTTAGGGTTCCAGATTTCTGTAAGCAAGCTGTGCAGCGAGAAGACTATTGTATCCATCTTATGACATTTCTGTATGAAGTTTGAGCTTGGTTAATTTTCGGTGAGAGAAGTTGTAGTATCGTGAAGTTGGTCTTTGGTATAATACGTTAATAATTTCTCTCGTAATATATCATCGCTGTACAAACTTGTGCTTATATCATGTTCTAGAATACGTTAGCTCACTAATTGCGATGAGATTCATCTTGAATGGTGCCCTTTAAAATTGGTCCAGCAATTTAAATAGGCCTAAGTGATTTGTTGTTCCATCTTCACTCCTTTCATAACCACCGCTTTATATTAATGGCAAGTTCGTAAATTGATCACCACTTTTGTCAATAATATCGTAACCTATTTCATACGCCTCCTTGATATCTTCCACTGTAATATAATGCGCCCAGATAAAGCCCTCTTCTGGTAGCGGTCTTAGGCTATACGATTCTATCGTAAAGTTTTACCTGATGTCTTTACTTTATTTCTATCTGTGTGGCAGCCACTGAAAGAGAATTGGGACCAATTCAATCTATTTCTATTTCCTTGTTTAAAACAAGAGATAGTAGGTGAGTCCCTTGGACTGACAACCCAAACTATAAAGGACTCCTTGCTATCTTAAGATGTCCTAGGCACTGGTCTATGGCAACTCTGGGCTGTCTCTAGGAGGGTGAAAAAATCATCCACAACATCTTTCTGGCGCCGTTGCCGGGGAACGAATTCAAGAACATCAGTTTCCCTGGGTTTTCGACATTTTATTTCACTCTCTAATCAGGTGAGCACAGAGAGGTGAAGAGTTGCAGATTTCTCACCTTGGCGACTCCACTGGTCCTTATTTGATAAATCTCATTAGTAGTCCTGGCTCCTCGTAGGCCACATTTGAGGTCAGATACAGCCCAACTGAAAACACCCTACGTGTCTGACCCAGAGAAAATTATTCATAAAAAATTCTGGAAGGAGAGGAAGTCAGCCCGTGCTGAAAATCCTGAGTGTTCTATTGAAGACTATCCGCCCTCTTCTTCTCAAGAAGTTAGAACAGAAAATCCCGAAGTTTATCTAGAAACCCCACGTAGGGGAAATACTTTATTTGGGGAAGAACCTTGTTCTGTTCCCGAGGCTGAGGAAATTAAAAAAGTCACTGAAGTAGCTCCCGTCAACCAAGAACTATTCCCGTCCACACCTCAGACCTCGGTCCAATATATTCCCATTGTCATTCACACTCCGCTGCCCCCTACCCCTCTCCCTTCTTTTGTTTCTCAGATTGTTGTGCAACCCCCACCGCCTCCAATGGCCAATGTTCCTGCTTTTCTCCTGAACAAATACGCTCCTCTGGCCTTACCCCAAGTGTTGAACGATATGCCACAGGATTATCTGAAGATTCTTCCAAGGTTCAATGGTGAAAATGATGTGGATGCTCAGAAACATCTCGAGACCTTCTGCTCTTTTGCAGAAAATTTGAATGTTGAACACCTGGATGTGGTTTTGAGATTATTTGTGCAGTCTTTAGAAGGTGAAGCTAGAAAATGGTTTAAAACATTGGGTAATCGTTCTGTAACAACCTGGGATCAGATGGAAAACGTTTTCCTCAAGAAGTGGGGAGAAAATAAGGATTTTGGAATGTGCCTTACTGAGCTAAATACCATCAAGAAGAAACAGAATGAAGGGGTATCAGAATTCATCAAAAGATTCAACAAGTTATATCTAAGCTTGCCCCCAGAAATGAAGCCAAATGAAGCTGCTGCCAAGATAGTTTTCATAGCAGCCTTTGATTGTGACTTTGGATTCTCCTTAAGAGAAAGAAAGCCTGCCAATTTAGATGATGCACAAGCAGATGCTCTGGAACTAGAAGCGAACTTTGCCTCCACAGGAAAGTTAAAAGGGAAAATTGAACCAGATGCCAGAAGAAAAGGGAAAGAAGAGGTTTCTACCTCTAATCAAGAAAAGGATTCAGATAAAATGGATGAAATAAGTAAGATGATAAAGAAGATGGTCAAGATGGAACTGGAAGCCAAAAATGCAGCTCCTAAAAATTATTACAATGCTCCAAACAGAGGATATAATCCTCAGTATAGAAAGCCTCCATTGCAGATACTACCAAGAGAGACAAGGGAGCAGCAAGATCAGGTACCTCACCCCTTGTACCTGGAAGGACCAGCAGACGACTCCACTGGAAATGCAGCTTATGGGTTAGAAGACTCGAATCTGGCCTTTTCAAATAATGATGATATGGAGTGCCCAGTGCAAGCAGAAGATGAAGAAGTTGAGATTGACCATTACTGCAAGCAGTTTGCTGATTTCATGGAAGCCCAATTCAACGTCAGATATGACCTCAGATCCTCAAGGAAGAGGACCAGAACTCAGGAGCAAGAGGAAGAAATACCTCAGAAAGAAGCATCTGCTCAGAAGGAGTCAGCAACCAAAAAGAATGTTGAAAAAGGTAAGAATTTCCTAAATACCCCCTTGTAGTCAAATGATCAAATTCCTTCCTCTTCAAAACTAGGCAGTCCTTCTAATGCTGAGCCAGTGTCCCAAGAAGTCAAGTCCTCAGTTGAGAATAAGGAGCCAAAAGAAGTAATAATAGAAAAGTCCACATCTGCTTTTAATCTGCAAAAAGAGCTCGAAAAGATTAAGATTCCTGTTCCTCTGACTGAATTGTTGAAACAGCCTGTATATCAGTCTCAGGTCACCTCTTTCATGCCTCTTCCTGAACCACAAATTGCACCTGATAGTCTAAATCTTCAAGAGGAAAGACCCATGGTAGTCTTTGGCCCACATGTCGAGGAGATAGACCCTTCCACTCCTCCCTTCTATGTGTCCCTAGTCATTCATGACCTGCTGCTTCATAATTGTATGCTAGATTCTGGAGCCTCCCACAATCTTATGCCTCTGTCCGTCATGGAGCAACTAGGGCTGCAAATTACAAGACCATATAAAGATCTATATTCATTTGATTCTAAAAGGGTTAAATGCTTGGGAATGATTAAAGATTTAGTGGTCAATCTAGCTCAAATCCCAGCAAAAAGTGTGGTCATGGATATTGTGGTCGCCGATATCCCAGCTCGCTTTGGCATGCTGTTGTCAAGGTCCTGGGGTACTAAGATTGGGGGATCGATTAAACTCGACTTAACATACGCCACTGTCCCAGTCTTTGGAGGTCAGGAGAGGAGGCTGTATAGGGAGACCAGATTTGTTAAAATGGTGACCACTGCTGATTGTTCGGACAACTCTCCAGTTTATAATAAAGAGGGTGACTTCTCATGTTTTGTGTTAGAAGAGAGTCAAGACTATGCACATGAGTCCCCCTCTGGTCAATTCCAAGCCGAGCAATCCAAGAAAGGCCAGGAATCAGAAGTATGGACTTTGCATTTTGATGGAGCAAATTCCAGGGAAGGTAACGGAGCTGGGGTATTGTTAATCTCCCCCACAGGAAAATGGGTGCCGCTGTCTTTCAAATTAGAGTATGAAGCTACAAACAATGTGGCTGAGTACGAAGCTTTGTTATTGGGTTTACAGACAGCTAGAAACATGGGCATCCAATGTCTGAAAGTGTTTGGAGACTCTGAGCTAGTAGTGAGACAGATTAAGAATGAATGCCAAACTAAACATCCTCGGCTCAGAGCATATAGAAACGAAGTATGGGACATGATAGAAAATTTCTTCTTAGCATTTGATATACAGTTCATGCCCCGGGAGCATAACAGGATAGCAGACTCTCTTGCTGTGGCTGCCAGTACGTTCCGACCTCCTCAGAACCCATTGTTAAGATATGAAGTAGAGGTACGTTACAGACCGTCTATCCCAGACAATATAAAGCATTGGCAGGTCTTTGAAGATGACGAACAGATGAAGAGATTCATGGAGACAGTGGGAGAATTCATAGGTATGGAAATTGATAATGATGAGGAGGGAGAAGCTGAAAATATTGCTGAAGGTAAATGGGAAGAGAATATAGCAGGAAACAGAGTATTGCAGTTAAAAGGAAATGTCATCCCTAGAGGACTAGTACCTCTAGAAAGACTATTCAACAAGAATGATGTCCCCATGCAGCCAAACAAAGCAGTAGAAGAAGATCAAATGAGAGATTTAAATTTGGGTACCGCTACTGATCCCAAGATTGTTAGATTACTAAAAGAATCTCAGAAGAATATAAAGAAAAGTATTTGAAGTTATTTCAGTCTTATAAAGATGTTTTTGCTTGGTCCTATGAGGACCTAAAAACTTTTGATGTAAATATCATACAGCACAAGATCCCACTCAGGGAAGATGCAAAGCCATACAAACAGAAGCTCAGGAAAATTAACCCTCTGCTTCTTCCCTCAATTGAGAAAGAAATTAGAAAATTGTTGAAGGCCAAAATAATTGTGCCCTTGAGGTACTCGGAATGGATAGCGAACCTGGTTCCTGTCAGAAATAAGAATGGAGAAATCAGGCTATGTGTAGACTTCAGAAATTTGAATAGAGCATCTCTCAAAGATAATTACCCACTACCTAAAATGGACCACATCCTGCAGAAAGTGGTGGGAGCATCCAGAATGTCAATGATGGATGGATTTTCAGGCTATAATCAGGTAGCTGTTTTCCCAGAAGATCAGAAGAATACTGCGTTCACCACGCCATGGGGAACCTTTATGTATGCAAGGATGCCATTTGGACTGATTAATGCAGGTGCTACTTTTCAAAGGGCAATGGATATAGCCTTTGTGGGAGAACAGGACAAGTTTCTGGTAGTGTACCTCGATGACATCACGGTGTTTTCAAAGAATGATGATGAGCATATTGTGCATTTAAGAAGAACTTTTGAAAAGTGCAGAAGGTACGGCCTTTCTCTTAACCCTCAAAAATCTCTGTTTGCTTTAGACGAAGGGAAACTCTTAGGACATATTGTGACTAAGGATGGTGTAAAAATTGATCCTAAGAGAGTTGAAGTAATAAATAGCATTTCTCTGCCAAGAAATAAGAAAGAAGTACAGGTGTTTTTGGGCCGAATAAACTTTTTAAGGAGATTCATTCCTAACTATGCAGAGATAGTTAGGCACATTACTAATATGTTGAAAAAGGACAATGAAGTTAAGTGGTCCCAGGAGTCTAGGGATGCATTTACAAGAATTAAGCAAGCATTTGCCGAAGCTCCCGTGCTAGCAGGACCGGATTATAGTAAGCCGTTTATGGTATTTTCATTTGCTTCACCACATACAATTGCTGGAGTGTTATTGCAGAAAAATGAAGAAGGATATGAACAGCCCATAGCTTTCTTCAGTCAGGTATTGTATGATGCTGAACTAAAATACAATATACTGGAGAAGCAGGCATATGCCCTGGTAAGGTCCCTTAAAGCTTTTAGAGTTTATATTTTGCAATCCCATATTACTGCTTATGTTCCCACAGCAGCTGTAAAAGACATTCTAGTTCAGGGAGACAGTGAAGGCAGAAGAGGAAGATGGATTGCAAAAATCCAGGAATATGATCTAGATATAAAGCCTACTAAATTGATCAAAGGACAGGGACTTGCCAAGATGTTATCTGAATCTAATCATCAGGCTCTGGGCATTAATTTATCCATAATGGCAAATGAAGAAGCAGAAAAAGAAGAGGAGCAACATGGACTAGAAATGGCCACACAAAAGGTGCATGTGAAGTACCTGACTAGTCCATGGTATAAGCAAATAGTTGAATACCTGTTGACACTTAGTTGTCCTCCAGGATGTGACAAGGCAAACTACAGAGCTGTAAGGATGAGATCTCAGAAGTATGTCATTGCCAATGGACAGCTCTATTGGAGAGACCCTTTGGGTATATTGCTGTTATGTCTCACTGAAAATGAAGTGCAGAATATAATGATAGAATTCCATGAAGGAATATGCGGAGGACACTACAGCTGGAGGGCTACTACCAATAAAATCTTGAAGGCTGGTTTTTACTGGCCAAAATTATATTCAGATACCTTTGCCTGGGTCAGAACATGTGATAAATGTCAAAGATTTGCAGAAAGACAGAAGTTAGCATCATTGCCCTTGATTCCTGTTCATGTAAATGAACCCTTCCAGAAATGGGGATTAGACTTCATAGGAGAAATACACCCCCCATCAAGCGGCCAACACAAATGGATACTGACAGCTACAGATTATTTTACTAAATGGGTGGAAGCCATACCTACAAGAAGGGCTACAGATGCTGTAATCATGAATTTTTTAGAAGACAATATCATATCTAGGTTTGGCTGCCCTGCAAGAATTGTAACTGATAATGCTCAAGCTTTTAAGTCTGCCAGATTTGTAAATTTCTGCCAAAGATATAATATTGTATTAACTCATTCCACAGCGTATTATCCCCAGGGGAACGGTTTAGCAGAATCATCCAATAAAACCCTGGTGAGGGCCCTCAAGAAAACAATAGCTGAAAATCAGAAGAACTGGGACTCTCAGTTGAAGTTTGCTCTGTGGGCAAACAGGATAACCAGAAAAAGAGCAACAGGCAAGTCTCCATATGAGCTGGTGTATGGGCGGGCTGCAGTATTTCCTGTGCAACTGGCATTGCCAGTGGCACGTTTTATACAAGAAAACCAAGAAGAACCGGATGAGATGATTAGAAGAATTCATCAGTTGGTAGAATTGCATGAGACGAGGAACCAGGTAGACCAGAGACTAATAGAATACCAAGAAAAAATGAAGAAGGTCTTTGATCAGCACGCAAAGGATAGGAATTTTCAAGTTGGAGACCTGGTTCTTAGATGGGATGTTCGCAGAGCAGAAAAGGGCAAGCACGCTAAGTTTGATCCATTATGGTTTGGTCCTTTCAGAATCGTGAGCCAAGGGGGAAATAATACTTTTATGTTGGAGAACCTACAGGGTGATTTGTTGAACGCCCCCGTGAATGGTCAATTCCTCAAGCCGTATTTTCAATTCTGACCCAGGTTGGAAACACCCCACTGTATATATTGTACATAAGCTGTTTTGTTTCTAATTTCTATAAGGGAAAAAGGGGGATGCTGATAGTTACCTGAGGAGAAAGCGTAGCAGAAATTGAGCAGTGGAATGAAAAATTTGAATGGTCTGCGTGTTCTCGACATACCCGAGGGCGAGCATGCCGTCCCCAAATGGAGCCAGTGTTGCACACATCCCCTTTCCCTATTTAAAATTCGGCCACCACCTTCTCCAAAATCCATTCCTAATGTTTTTGAGAGCAAAACCCCTGGGCCCCATTTAACTCTATCATCTCCGCCCGAAAATCTGTTTTATAACGTTTAAAATGCATATTTTATATATCGGGCCGAAGCCCCTTAAACCTTAGCTCCTCCTGCTTTAATTTTCATGTGACCCGAGCTACAGGACCATGGGCTGGGAGAAACGGGGGCTTATCACTTATATCCCGGGCGCACAGTGAAACCAGTGGTTTTCCCCCCGCACCGCTCTTGTCGGCTGGCGGTATTTACCGCGGGACCAGCGATCCCATACGAGAGAGGCCACGTGTCCTTGGTACGAGCGGGAAACCGCTCTCTCCCCGCACGTTATTCTTCGGTCGATGTCCGTGCAGCGGGATCCACTCGCTCCGTCCGATCTGCCTACCTCCATCCGACGGCAGATGTGTCCCAGAGTTGATCGTTCATCGCTATGTCCCGCCACGTCCCACAGTCTGCCATCGTGTCACTGTTTCATGTCTCCGCCCATCAACGTACCTGCCACGTCGTCTCCTGCTTGTTCCCCGCTCGCCTATGTGTCTTTCCCCCCCGTACTCTCATATTATATCCTCGCGCCGATATATATATATATATATGCGTGTGTTTTATATGTTTAATTCATAATCTATCGCCATTTTTCTTCCACAACCATACTGTGTTACGTTTCGCCCCATTCACGAAAACCTCCATTGTCTGCTCCCGCCACCCTGTATGTTCCTGTCTTTGTCCCATGGTTACATCATCTCATCCATTCTCACCTTCATCACTCCCCGCCTTTACCCTAGTCGTGTTTTTTCTAATATTTTCAGGGTTTTTGCAGGTTTTCAAATTAAGAGTAGGGGGCATATCGATCTGTCGCCTCCATTTCAGAAAATCAAGAACATACCAGAAGATGATTTCCTGTGGGCGAAATTAAATGAAAAGAGTTTAGGCCGGTGCATGAAATGACTGCTATTAAATAAAACACAGACAGAGAATCTCAGAACCCTCCAGAGAAATTCGCCCCGCATTTAAGGTTCAGAATTCAAATTCAGAATTCAAAGGTCAAGAGTACAGTACCAGAGTTGCAGGCCAGCTCAGGCCCCTCACGGCATCATATTTTTCTTCAGCTAAAGGCATCCCGATGTATATATTTTATTATTTTCATCTTGTACATAAGGAGATTTTTATCTCCCGGCATTAATTTCTGTATACAGGTTGTTAGGTAGATTCATTTATAGCTAGTCATTCATGAAGAAGGCGCGTATGCTCACCGCCTTTCTTATTCAAATTAGATCAATAAGTGTAGATACCTACCTCTCCCTCCAGAAGTTTCGGTCTTCTCTATAAATACTGAAAAGCAAGACATTGTTAGGGTTCCAGATTTCTGTAAGCAAGCTGTGCAGCGAGAAGACTATTGTATCCATCTTGTGACATTTCTGTATGAAGTTTCAGAGCCCGTTGGGTCTCAGTGAGGAGGGGTTATGACTGTATTAAGGATTCTGGTCTTTGGTATATTGCAGTATGTAATTTCTCTCATGTGTTAATATATCATCCTTTTTCATGCAAACTTTCTTCTTATATCATGTTCTAGAATGCGAGTGGCTCACTAATTTGCGGTAAGGATTCATCTTGAATGGTGCCCTTTCTGGAATTGGTCAAGCGCTTTAAATAGGCCTAGAAGTGATATGTTGTTCCATGTTCACTCCTTTCATAACTTCTGCTATATTAATGGCTTAAGGATTCGTAAATTGATGCGCCCTTTTGTCAATAATATCTTCTCATGTTTCCTTCCTGCACGCACTCCTTGATATCTGGTGTCTGTAATATATTACTTGAATCGGCCCTCTTTACAGTAAAGCGGTCTCTTAGCTGTCTGATTCTATCATGCTGAAGTTCTACCTGATGTCTTTACTTTATTCCTATCTGTGTATCAGCCACTGAAAGAAAATTGGGACCAATTCAATCTATTTCTATTTCCTTGGTTAAAACAAGAGATAGTAGGTGAGTCCCTTAGACTGACAACCCAAACTATAAAGGACTCCTTGCTACATTAAGATGTCCTAGGCACTGGTCTATGGCAACTCTGGGCTGTCTCTAGGAGGGTGACAAAATCATCCACAACACCTTCCATTAGATGTTGGAGTGATCCAATCATCATCTTGCACAGTCAGCTTATAGATATGGTCAATATCATCATCCGCACGCAAAGGTTCTGTATATATTTAACCTTCTACAGGATCTAAGGGAACTATAGCTCTGGTTCCATTGTTTTCAAATACCATACTTCTCCATTCAGATTTATGATGCCATCCATATCAATGGCCCAATCTAATCCTAACAGTGCTGGATAAGGAACTATTTCATCCACAATTTGTATGACTTCAAAATTTTCAAGCACCATAACTCCTTCAATATATACCAACACATGTGACAATCTTCCTAATGGCATGATTTTCTGTTGGTTCGCCATGCACAACTGAATAGTATACCACTCCAACTTAGGCTCTCTCATGCACTACCAAGTTTTCTTAGGTAAGACATTTGCGTCAGACCCTAGATCCTGAATGACATGTTCAATCAAATAGGCATCGATTTGAGCAGTCAAATGCATCTCTCGTCCAATGTTGACAACTTTCTATTCCATCTGACGTTGTTCCTTTTCTGTGCAGTTATCTATCAATTCTTGAAGATTCTCAACTTCCTTCTTGTTGTGTAGTAACTTAATGCAAGCTTGTAATAATGGCTTTATTTATTCATCTACTCCTACCTCATTCGTAGGTCTACTTGATGTCGATGCACTTGCTTATGAAAACCCATTCTTTGCTTCTACAAAAGTTTCTTTTTCGTGCTGCAAATAAAATCCATCATTTTTATTAGGTACCTTTCGAATCCAAATATCAGCATCCATATTCATTTGTTTATCCTCACCAGTGGTTGCACCACTCCTAGTGATAAAATTCATGCTAGGATATTCTTTGCATAGCTCCCCCTGACCATCTCAATGTTTTGCATCGGAGTCTACAACTTCTTCTCCTACATATTAGTAATTAAAATAGGAAGATCTCGTATTACATGATCAAACTACCTACAGTACCTGCATGATTGTCGCACAGGATTTGGACAGTCATGTGCATAATGACCAACATCTCCAAAATTGACATTTCCCCTTCCTCGACTAGCTAATCCTCCTCCTATTTCTCTTCCTCTCGTCTAGAATCCACCACGCCTAGACGGGTATGATGGTGAGGTAGGTTTGACCTACATTCTATAGATATCAGCTTTTCCAATCATCAAATCAAAACTTCGACAATATTGTTCGTCGTGTCCTAGTGATGAGAAGAATCTACAAAATAGATGCTTCAGCTTGGACATGTATTTTCCAATCCTTGGAAAAAAATATGTTGCATGTAGACCCGTAGTCTGCAGATCGCACACCATACTAGAGGTGTCCCACTTGGTCCCATCGTGCTCTTCAACGGGCTTGGTCCTCCAGCATGCAGATAATCATTGGATACTGGACATTGATCCTTATGATGTTCGACATCTTTACATTGTATGCACCATACCTCTACGCATACCTCCTTGGCCTTATATTTGCACGATTATGAATCTCAAAATTCATTTATTCTAACTTACTCTGAATCTACTAAGCTCCAATCACCGCAGGAACCAGTGCAGCTTCTAGTTTCATCGTGATTTCTACAGCCTCAACCTGCATGGTAATCTTCTGCTGACTCAAAGGTTGGCATAGATGCGGGAGCAACATAGAAATAAACCACTTTGTATGTTGGCTATCATCGATAGTGAATCCACCATCTCTGATAGTGCGCTTCAATCTCTGATCTGCATCCCAAAAATATTCATTCACTACCTAGTGAATCTCTTTTAACTTCCTCACGCGCTGTGCATATTACTTAGGATTTTTGAATTTTTATTTTAAGGCATCCTTCATATCATTCATAGTCGCATTAGGGTTCGTTGATACATATATTATATACTATTCTAGTGTGCGATCTTGAGAAGCAGTGGCTAATTGCACTTTATTGACATCATCACTATTAATATATTGTGCTCTCCATACAGCATCAGTGACAAACCAAAATTGCTTTGTATCTTCATTTTTGATACCTATGAAAGTAAGAAAATTCATAGATGCAGCCATATTTGTGCCTAGAAGAGGTGGAGGTGGAGGGGAGTGGATGACTTGTGAGATGAGTGTGGAAGTGGAGTGGATGGGATCTGAACTATGGTCAACAGTCCCTGATTATTCTGATATTGTGAGACTTATTCTTCTTTAGAGTGCAAATATTCACTCAAGCTACTAGTATGTGGTTCATCGTCACTATTAGATATACCCTTGAGAGGACTGTAAATAAAACATTCTTCTATACCTACGCGGTAAATTCTTCCACTGAGTGTATTTGGGCCTCTTCGAGTCATTCATGCAATATTCTCACACAAAGAATCATGTTCACACAATAGAAACTTAATCCAAAAATTCAAAGAGCGTAGTAACTAATGTCTGGGACCCTTGAAAAATCTTCTTGCAGCTTCAGAATAAGACACAAACTCATCAATGGAAAACTCATTCAAAAATCCTCCCAAAAAACGATCGATCCAATGATCTATCGTGCGGTTAATCGTATTGCTTGTATTTTCTAAATGTTGTACCAATTCTAAAGTCCACTGAGTGATTGCGTCGTCCTTCACGCATGTATAAAATTCAATAAATCGAGACAACCACTCATGCAACTCAGTCACAAAGGAAGCAAGCAATATCTCATGAACTTCTTTGTAAATATACTTTTGAATCGAATCTTCAGTAGATAATTTAGAACTCCTATTCTCTTGGATCCCAAATTCATAGATATTTGTATCCAACCAATCTTGCAATTCATTAAGCATAGGATGCTAATACATCAATTCTCCCTCAAAATGATCCCAGTCCCAGCAACGGAACCATTTTTTGGCTTGAGGGGTCCCGACCCAGGCTTGGATTTATTGCGCAACCAACAAACCTTCCAACTACTAGCCCTTTTGGAAATGACCTGCTTGCACAGATCAAAGTCTCACCCAAATCAGTATGGGGGGGTGTTGGAACCAGGTTTCCGCACCCCGAGGAAGAAATTTATGTGGTGGCCCTAAAAAGACTTATAGCAAAACTTATCATAGATTATAAGCATATGCATGCATAACATATCAACAAAATATCAAGTCAACTCTATCGTAGTGTGCATAAACATATAAAAAAATTGCAAATTATTCCAGCATACAATGTGTATAGTTACACACAATAACAGATACACTTTATACAGATCTTTTCATGATATACTTCATGCACTTCATTCATTTGGGTAGATGCATTTGGTCACAAACATAAGTAAAAGTGATCTTAAAGAAGTAAATAGAACAAGTTTGCAGTAATCATATGGATATCATATCAATCACACAACACATTTGGTTTCACCAAAAAAATATTTGCATTAATAGATTCAATAGTTCAATACATTCACACTTCCCTTACAATTATCCTTTAGTGTACACAACCAACGGAGTTCGCATATTGCTAGGACTAGGTCTCTGCGCACACAACCAGCAAGATCCTTCCTACCCAAACCCAGACTTAGACCGAATCCTTACAAAACATTCATCAACATAAGCATGATATTCTTAACTAAACTACTTGACTTGACTTGATCTATCTATAATTATATCAACTTAGTGCGTAGATACTATGGTCTCAAACCATGGTTTGAGGTCCGTGGTTCTCCCTTAAAACCCATTTACATAAATTAGGGACTTTGACCTACCCCAAAGCCCCTTTGAATCTTCTGCATAATGTGCATAAAAAAAATTATATACAAAAACTTTACCAAACTTTACCCCAGGGGACCTTGCTCCAACACATACTAATGGTCCTACAAATCCACCCTATTTTCCGCTAACAAGGTGACAATTTTTCCATACAATTTTTGCAATTTATTGGACATTTAATTCATCCAATAACTCCTAAGGGAGAAAAACTAGGCCACATTGACCATGTGGTCGCGGGTTGTGCCTTAACGCCTGCCGTCGCTGGCCTGACAACTTGAAACTCGATGTGTGGTCACATTAAATCCATGAGATTGAATGTTGGGCAATGGTCCTCCCTTACCGCCATGCCCCCGTTTTCTACACGTCGGGTCACATGAGTGTGACGGGACTAGGGGTTGGTCCCCTTCATTATCACCCTCTGTAACCACCCTCCAACATGGTCCTGTGGTTGCGTGTGACCAAGACTTGGATCTTCCATTGAGCCCTTCTCCATTAGCACCTTCTGACAGTTCTATGTCGAGGTCTCATGGGCAGTTATGACAAGAGGTTGGGGATGGTTCCCAAGCCACATCCCTTCTACACCATGGGTCATATGGTGTTGTATGCGACCGGGGGCCGAGGCTGGCAGCGTAACCCCTCCTCCCAAACTTTCATCACATAAGACTTAAATATAGGTTTTGGTCCTATCTATTATAAGAACCACTATGAGTCTAGTGGTAAGGTGTTGCAATGCTAACTGAGAGGTCAAGGTTTGAGCCTCCCAGGCCTTTGTCCAACCATACTAAAATTTTTATTCTTCAAGGGGTGCCACATTGCACTCGTGATTGGGCAACGTGGCACCATTTAATAGGTCCACTGTTAAAAACCATAACCCAATTAGATTCAACCTTAAATAAAAAAACCAGAAGATTCCAAGTTTCATCACTCAGTTGGTCCATACTTGCACAATCACCCTAGGTGATGTCAGCAGGACGAAATCCTAATCAGTTTCCTAATCAGCAGACCTGCTCATTTTGTAGTTGTTGGGACAAACGATCAGAACGCAATGACTTGAGCATAAAGTGTCAAATTAAGGTGAAATGAATGTCGTTGTATTTAGAATGACAAGCACTTCGACCTTATGCTAGTTTCAAGAATTTTCAAGAACTTTCATTTTTGAGCTAAAATTTGATCACCTGATCAGACATCTTGCATAAATTATCTACAATGAATAATTTCTCAAGGAACCACCCAATAAAACGTGCAAAAAACCATATATTGTAACTTCCATAATTTCCAATGTCATAAGAGAAATAAGACAAATGCAAGCATAATATTGATCAAAATACACCATGTGGTATGGCTTTTTACATATGAAATCCAACTTTCACCTTTGGAAATAATTTAGTGAACCAATTTTCCTAAATTGTTTCCACTTTATTAATTTTCCCACATGAAAATAACCCTGAAAATTCAGTTAGTTTCATGTTATTTTAATATTTACCCATTAATTGAGAAAATAATTTTTTTTCACTCATTTTTACTGTTTCCATGGGAATAATTAAGTAAATTATTATTTATTTATTAATCCTTAATCATTTCAATATTCTCCTTGGAAATAATTATTTCTAACCATCTTTTTACCATATCACCCATAAATAATTAATATCATCTTGTCCTGATGATGAACCACACTGGCTGGTTCGAAATGTGTCAACAAAAATTTCTTACATGTGATTTTCACCGAAAATTCTTATACACAATTAATAAATCATTTTCATTGATTAATTATTTCACCCACTTTCCATAACTAACTCAATTTAATCATTATTTTTTGAGTTAGTTAACTAAATAAATATTATTGACCATTTATTTAAAATATTCATCTCCCAAAAATAATAAAATATGCATAACAGTTAGATCTTGATTTGGTCTACCAAATATTTCATTATCATATCAAATATAATCTAGCATTTTATTATAAATATAGAGGTTTCCCCTTCATCATTTTCTCTTGACCACATATCATCACCAAATTATGACCCTGAGTCTAATTTCCCTCCATTATCAATTTCCCACTTGCATATGAAAGAGAAGAGAATATGGTTTGATCAATGTGTCCAAATGAGAAGAAGGGACATAAAGAACCCTCTCATAGAGAAGGAAGTATTGGCTTAATTCAGCACATTCTTGCTTCTCAGGTGTAATAAAACAATTTTTTTTTAATAAAAATTATTTCCATTGAGTTATTGTAGTTTTTATATGATTTTAAAATTTTGTTATTTTGCAGTGAATTTTCTAATTGTTTGATGTGTAATCTAATGGTGTATATCTAATATTGCAATCTAGAGCCTATATCCATTTTTTGTGTTGTTAGGATATCCAGGTCACCAATAGTAAAGGTGTAACTTTTGGCACACCTAATAAGTAATATACCACTAAAAATATTAATTAAAGTACATGAGGGATTTGAAGCTCCTAGGGTGGGCCTAGCCAAACGATGCTTATAGTACTTAAAGAAGAACCAATCTAAGAGATAGAATAAAACACTACTTCCATTAAATGAATTTTTTTTCTTACATTACAAGACTGCAAAACTTTCTTGAGAATAAAAAAAAATCCTAATGTTGCTTCTTTACTTGCTATTATATTGTTCCCTATCTCCCACTGGGCTAATTTGAGTCTCTTATTTATACATCGGGTGGGGAGCATCCTCCTTGAGGGTAGGGATACATTTCCCTAAAAAAATCCTAAATAAAGGGGATATTTTTCCATATCCAATTTTCAACAACATGATGAGGCATTAAATTCCCTAAGATAGCCAAGTTTAGGTCTTCTTATTACAAGGAGAAAGTCCATAAAATGTCTTCAATGCTAAATTCCTCATAATATGCTCAATATCTTTGTAAATCCTGCACAATAGACATGTTAAGGCACATAGAATATGAAAACCACATCAAATTATTCTAGGAATCCATTAAGCTAGGAAAATATACTATTAAGTAAAATTTGTGGCTTCAAACATCGGTTTATGTGCTTAGGCATGGATTGATGGGTCTTATAATTGTTGATCAGCAGTTGTCATTGATGTCAACCCAAGCAGCACCAGGGGCTAACCCAATATTGCATGGGAATTTTGACTTACCAAATTAATATATTCTGGGTCAATAATTCTTTTGATGGTTTCTACTTGTAGAGATGTTTCCATTGATATATGGCACGCCATGTAATTCTTCACGGTTTGAGAGATATTCATGTTTGAAGTTTGTACCCCAGTTAGTGGGCTAAAACCCCACGGGGTTGGGGCATGGGTCATTGAAAAGTCATAATTAATATTTTTTATGCTCCTAAGATCCCTCCCACATTCTCTTGCTGAAGCCCCTCTCAACTTAAGCATTCATATAAATTGTGATCTTCATTTCCTCCTTATGTATGGGATTTGGCTATATGAAACAGGTCATCGTGGAATTTTCACTCTAAATTTTCTTCTACGAAGGCTCAGAAGAGGAAAGTTTTATGAGGTGAAGCCAAAATATTGAGGAAGTTGCAGTAAAAATTTCAGATCAAGTTGCACAATATTTTTGGAGATATGATCTGTGGAAGTAAGGGTTTTTGCAGGCTCTTGAAATTCATCTCAAAGAAGTGACCTTGGTAAAATAGTCATAACTCTCTCTCTGAGTATCGGATTGGAATTCTGTAAAAATTGATGTATGGTGCACAGTCTATAATTTTTTCTCTACCAATTTTAGAAACAAATGAAGAAAAAGTGACATGTGGCACGCTGTACAAGTGCGCTCTGCTAAAACAGTCCATAATTAGGGCATTGTGAGAGATTGGGTATAAATCTCTCTTCAAGAATCCAAATTGGTTCAGACTTGTGGCATTGGAAAGATGACTCAGATGAATAATACAGGACTGAAAATTAGATATTGAGGATCTGAAATGATAGAGATGCATCAGATTCAATATCGAGCTCCTAGAAGGAAAGAAAAATCTAGATCATGTGTTGTCAAGGGTTGCAAAGGACCAGACTTTCTACGATAGAAAAGCAAAGCAAGGTGTAGCAGAGGGTATCATGACAAGAGAATCAACCAAAGTGCATAACAGCAACAATAATTTCATCATATGAAGTCTTCAAGTGGGCGGCACTGCATACAATCATTGTAAAGGTATCATTGTACTTAGTCATTGTAAATACATTATTGTATAAATTGTACTAGTATCTATCTGCCAAGGGTTGAAGAGGCAGTGTTTGGAGGTCTAGGATCATCATTATTTGGTTGTGTTAAATTTTGGGTTATGGTCTATTATATCTTCTTCTTCTACATCATTCTATATCATTGTAAAGTGGACCATTTTCCCTAGTACGAGAGTCCATTCTTCTTTTATTCTTCTATAGGGTGGTAGGGTGGTGCAAGGGTGAGTTGTAGCTCATTGGGTGTTGGGGCATCTGTTTAGTTGACTACTGAAGAATCTCGGGCATTGGAGCGTCCATCCAGTGGGAGCTGGAGAAGAATTCTTTTCTAGATTCTAGGAAGTTGGAGCTTTATTTTCAATTGGAGTTGAATATTAAAGAATTATTAGAAAATCATTAGGTGGTTTTTGTCCCGAAGTGGGTTTCCACCTTAAAAAATGTGTGAATTTGTGTTCCTCTTGTTTACTTCTATCATTATACAAACACTGATAATAATTGAAGATTAAATAATGCTCTAATTGAAAGGAATACTGATTCACCCCCCCCCTCCCCCCTCTCAGTATTTCCAACAATTGGAATCAGAGCTTGGTTCCTTCAATAGCGATTTAACAGCTGGAAGGAGGTCATGGAGCATACCAAGAATGGTGTACCTCTATTCAATGAAAATAATTATGCACTCTAGAAAGGAAGAATGGAGGTCTATCTCTTGGCGCAAGGTTATGAAGTATGGGACACTCTTCAAAATGGATTTACATCAACCGCAGATGAACAAGGTAAGAAGAATTTGGTAAATGATGCAAAAGAAAATAATATTATTATCAGTGGAATTATTGAATCTTCTTATCATAAGGTGTTGGGTTGTAAAACTGCAAAAAATGTGTGGGACAAGCTTGAGAATATATATGCATGTGACTCAAATGTCAAAGAAGAAAAGCTTCAAATCTATAGAGAAAAATTTGAGCAACTCGGAATGAAAGAATATTGCAACATTGTTGCATACTTCCAATACATTGATGAAATAAACAATACTCTGGAAGGATTGGGAGAGCCAGTTGACGAGAAGACTATTATACGGAAGATTCTTAGAATGCTACCAGGGAGATTCAACCCAAAGGTATCGGTCTTAGAATACAGTGCAAATCTGGACAAACTCAGCAAGGAAGAATTACACAGAGTTCTCATAGCATATGAAATGAGACTTGATGAAGAAAAGGGTACTTCAAATCTAGAAACTGCGTTCGTTGCATCTAAGCAAACCAATAAGGAAAAACAACCTTCAATTGAAATGACATGCACCTGCAAGTGTGAAGAAAAGGGAGATGATGGAGAAGGTCTTTTAGATGAAGAATATGCTTAATTTACGAGAAAACTAAAACCTGGTAAGGGAAAATTCAAAGGTAAACTTCCATTGATATGTTTCGGTTGTGGTGAGGTTGGGCATTTCGTAGCAAAATGTCCAAAAAAAAGTGATGGCAACTCAAAAGGAATGAAAGGCTTTAAGAAATTCAACAAGCAAGGCAAAAATAAAGGATCCAAAAGGAACTTTCTCTCTAAAGAAGATAGCTCCTCATCTGATGAAGAAAGTGACAACAAAGAAGAAGCCAATGACAAAGTATTGTTTATGGCCAAGCACAATAAACAAGAAGTATCAAACAATGAAGAAGAAGGGTTGACCATAGAAGAATTTTATGAGGAGGAAATCAAGCTTATAAAAGAGCTCAATGCTGAGAAGATCCGTTCCAACACTCTTGAAGAACAAGTTCAAGGTCTCAAAATTGAGGTTGAAGAACAAAAATGTATTGAAAAGTCACTTCAAAAGAAGTTGGAAGAAAGAAACCAAGAAAGGGAAGCATTAGAAGCCGAAGTAGTCTTGCTGCATAAGGAAGTGAAGAAGGGAAAAATTGTCCAAAACTATGACAACAGCTCAAGGGCATTGGAAGAACTCATCAACAATCAATGATCTTACATCGACAGAACTAGCCTCGGTTACAAAGAAGAAGAAGAAGGACCTTCTATAACATAATACAATGAACCTATGAGATCTGACATACATGAAGACTTCATTGGACAAGATTCGCAATCAAATCCTTGGAAGACGATTCCTCGATGAGGATTTGCATCCAGGTACCAACATATTTTTCATGGCTATTGTTATTCATGTGGAAAATTTGGTCATAAAGCTGTAGAATGTCGCACGTACCCTATGAACCAATACAATTCCAAGAGATTCTTCAAATATGAACCTCCCAGGGCTCACCGAAACATCAATAGATTTGAAAATTTAAGAAATAATATGGAATGTTACAAATGTCAGAAATTTGGACACATAGCCAGAGATTGCAGACTTGAAAATCCTCCAGAAGAATCTTCAAAGCCACATAATGAACGAACATGGAAGAAGAAGAAGACTGATAATTGTGCTCTTGCTATCAAGGCTCAAAAAAAGAAAGATGTGTGGTATGTTGACAGTGGTTTCTCAACGCATATGACTGGAGATAGAAGGAAATTTGTATCTCTGAAAGAGAAGGATGGAACCATGTCCTTTGGAAATGATGGATCTTCAAATGTTATAGGATTAGGTACTGTCACTCTCGGAAGCAAAGATTTTATAGCCAAGAATGTTCTATTGGTAGAAAACATGAATCAAAATCTGCTCAGTGTCAGACAAATGTGTGATCAAGGACACACAATGCTATTCAACTCCACAAAATGTGAAATCAGGAAAGGCAGGTATGGTAAAATTGTGGCTACAACAAGTCGAGCTCCAAACGACATATATGTTCTGGATGAAGCAACTAAAGCATGTATGCTAGCTAAAGAAGATGAAAGTTGGTTATGGCACAAACGAATGGGTCACATAAACTTTAAAAATCTCATTATTCAAGCCTTTACAGATTCATATTGGGCAGGAAGCGTTGATGATTGTAAGAGTACTAGTGGAGCAGCATTCTATCTAGGTGGTTGTCTCGTATCATGGTTGAGCAAAAAGAAAACTTCAATCTTGTTATCTACAACGGAAGCAGAATACATTGCAACAGCATCATGTTGTACTCAAGTCCTTTGGATGAAACAAACTTTGCAAGATCTTCAAGTAAAATTCAGTGAGCCTATTCCCATATTCTGTGACAACACTAGTGCCATCAGCATCTCCAAGAATCCTGTCATGCATTCAAAAACAAAACACATTCCGATCAAATATCATTTTTTTAGAGAACAAGTTGCTGAAAAGAATATCAAACTTGAGTATGTTTGTACAAAAGAAAAAATTGCTGATATCTTCACTAAACCTTTACCTCGTGAAGCATTTGAATATCTTCATCAAAATCTTGGGATTCTCCCAAGTTCTCATTATATTTTCCTTTTTCAAGAATATAAAGCGGGAGTGGAAGTGTGTACAGGTCTGCAGGACGATTGTGTGTCAGCGGGAGTGGAAGTGTGTATAGGTCCGCAGGATGGTTGTGTTTCAAGGGGAGTTACCCTTTGCCATTGATGTCAAAGGGGGAGAGAATGTTTTAGGAAGAGGTGCCATGATCGCAGGGGGAGTACTTGTGTTGCCATCAATGCCAAAGGGTGAGATTGTTGATCAGCGGTTGTCATTGATGTCAACCCAACCAGCACCAGGGACTAACCCAATATTGCATGGGAATTTTGACTTACCAAATTAATATATTCTGGGTCAATAATTCTTTTTATGGTTTCTACTTGTCGAGATGTTTCCATTGATATATGGCACGCCATGTAATTCTTCACGGTTTGAGAGATATTCATGTTTGAAGTTTGTACCCCAGGTAGTGGGCTAAAACCCCATGGGGTTGTGGCATGGGTAATTGAAAAGTCATAATTAATATTTTTTATGCTCCTAATATCCCTCCCACGTTATCTTGTTGAAGCCCCTCTCAGCTTAAGCATTCATATAAATTGTGATCTTCATTTCCTCCTTATGTACGGGATTTGGCTATCTGAAACAGGTCATCGTGGAATTTTCGCTCTAAATGTTTTTCTACGAAGGCTCAGAAGCTGAAATTTTTATGAGGCGAAGAAAAAATCTTGAGGAAGATGCAGTAAAAATTTCAGATCAAGTTACGCAATATTTTTGGAGATATGATCTGTGGAAGTAAGGGTTTTTGCAGGCTCCTGAAATTCATCTCAAAGAAGTGACCTTGGTAAAATCGCCATAACTCTCTCTCTGAGTATCGGATTGGAATTATGTAAAAAGTGATGGATGGTGCACAGTCTTTAATTTTCGCTCTATCAATTTCAGAAACAAATGAAGAAGCAGTGACACATGGCACGCCGTACAAGTGCGCTCTTCTGAAACAGTCCATAATTAGGGCATTGTGAGAGATTGGGTATACCTCTCTCTTCAAGAATCCAAATTGGGTCAGACCTGTGGCATTGGAAAGATGACTCAGAGGAATACTATAGGACTGAAAATCAGATATTTAGGATCTAAAATGACAGAGATACATCAGATTCAATATCGAGCTCCTAGAAGGCAAGAAAAAGCTAGATCATGTGTTGTCAAGGGTTGAAAAGGACCAGAATTTCTACGGCAGAAAAAAAAGGAAGGTGCAGCAGAGGGTAGCATGAAAACAACAGCAACCAAGGTGAATAACAGCAACAAGAATTTCATCATATGAAGTCTTCAAGTGGGCAGCACTGTATACAGTCATTGTAAAGGTATCATTGTACTTAGTCATTGTAAATACATTATTGTATAAATTGTACTAGTATCTATCTGCCAAGGGTTGAAGAGGCAATGTTGGGAGGTCTAGGATCATCATTATGTGGTTGTGTTAAATTTGGGGTTATGGTCTAGTATATCTTGTTCTTCTACATCATTTTATATCATTGTAAAGTGGACCATTTTCCCTGGTACGGGAGTCCATTCTTCTTTTATTCTTCTATAGGGTGGTAGGGTGGTGCAAGGGTGAGTTGTAGCTCATTGGGTGTTGGGGCATCCATTCAGTTGACTACTGAAGAATCTCGGGCATTGGAGCGTCCATCCGGTGGGAGCTAGAGAAGAATGCTTTTCTAGATTCTAGGAAGTTGGAGCTTTATTTTGAATTGGAGTTGAATATTAAAGAATTATTAGAAAAGCATTAGGTGGTTTTTGTCCCGAAGTGGGTTTCCACCTTAAAAACTGTGTGCATTTGTGTTCCTCTTGTTCACTGCTATCATTGTACAAACACTGATAATAATTGAAGATTAACTAATGCTCTAATTGAAAGGAATACTGATTCACCCCCCCCCCCGCCGCCCCCCCTCTTAGTATTTCCAACAATGATTTACCTATTTTGGAGGCTCATCATACACCCCTACTAGAACTATTTTTCACCCTTGAGCAACTCAATATTATTCTCTTCTTTATTTTGTTCATTTAGTTCTCTTATTTTTTGCTTGATATCCCAAGTTGAGCTAGTTGTGGCTACCTATGCTCGATAGAATCCTAAATTTTCCTCTATATCCTTCCATACTTGAGATTTCTCTTCTTGGATTTGGTATTCCTATAGCCCTAGTAGTAGAGGGATTGAACTTGAGTCCTATCCATTGAGCACCAATTATCTGGATGATCCTCTTATATATATGGATTCTTGATATTTTTTCTTGCAATATATTAGGATAGTGATAATCACTTATCTTCTTGTTGTGAGACAATCCTTTCCACCTTCTCTAGAAATATTGAGATATTTCTTCTCCCAATAGTCTGAAAGTGTCCTCAAAAATTCAGATAGCTTCTACCTATATCTTCTTCTAAATATATTCTATTTTAGGATCGTCTACAAGAATAACATGGGATGATATAAGTAATGAAGGTGGTGGATGTCTTGTTCTAATAAATAATGACTAATTCAATACCCCTTCCAATTTCATTTGTACTTCCTTTGCTCTAGTTTTTTCATGTCTCATCCAAAGTGCTAGTGCCATTTGTTTTGCATCCCCTAGGTATGGATTAGGGTCCCATATTCACTTATTGGTGAGGAAAAGGTTATATATATAGAACTCCACAATCTTGGACCTATCCTCCGTGTTGAATTCGAAGAAAAAGTCTATGAAATATTTAGTTTCTTACAATTGTATTATTCCTCTTTGAGTTATAAAGTTAATATAGGAACTACACCATTGTTCTTTTAGTAACAATGAGCATTCCTTAGAAGGTTTCCTATAGTTTTCAACCTCCAAAGAGAGGTGCGCCATGGTTCCTAAGGATGTTTCCATTACTATTATTTGAGCATATTTTTCCTTCAACAACTCTTGTGCCTATTGCAATTGATTTTTTAGTTGTTGATTTTCTCCTTTGAGGTGCTCTCTTATGTTTGCTTCATTCATTCTTAAGAGGGTCATTTATTCCCTCATTTTTTTTACTTCATCTTCCATGATAGCAAGATCAGTTATGCCTTTGTCCTAGGTAATTCTCCTCTATTTATGTGTTTCTAATTTGGCATTTTCTACCTCAATCATCAAATGAGGCATCATATGCGCAAGAAACACTCTCCTTTATGTCCCTATAATATTATTCTTAGCCCTTAGTGACCAGGAGAAGAAGGAAGGTGGATTCCTTGGGGAAAATTATATTACAGCTTTCTCTGTCTTGTGTACTTATGCATGTTTCTCTTGTAGTTGTAACAAATTTTCTTATAGATGGATCTATTGTTACTATATGGATAGGCTAATCTATTTTCTCAGGTAGTACTATCATCCTCCCCTGTTATATCTTTGCTTATTGTACCCGTGGCTCTGGAAGGACATGCATTTCTCCCTCTTGTAGCTCTTTCCTTTTAGGACATGATGTTTCTTTTATTCCGATGGGAGTGGCAGAGGTAGGTTTAGGTTTCCCACTAAAATTGTTTCTAGTGATCTTCCTTCTCTTGTAAAAAATTCGTAATTTGTTCCTATTCAGCTTGATCTTGGTAGGGGTACTCATACCTACAAAGGTAGCTACTATGATCGATTATTTTTCTTCTTCCTCCAAGGTGTTTGTCTTCTTCTATTTTGAATGGATGGATACTAAATTCTCTTTCATTTTTCTGTTTGTAAACTTATTTGACCTATTGATCTCTACTTGGGCTTCTATAAATTCCTACCTACCCATATTTACAAATTCAACCCAAGGAATCATATTTTGTAAGTCTTATAGTGCATCTATGACAATCAATTTGATCAGACCATGATGAGATAAATAATTGTGTTTACCTTCCTTTACCTTAGCACTCATTTGTATTAGGGATTATAGGAGGAAAAATGTGATGCTTAATAGTTGAGAGAATAGAAGGTGGGATTGGAACCTTAACTTGCATAACAACTTTAAATAATAAGCATAAAATATTCTTAATCTACCCTCATAAGATATTTATTTAAGGATGTGGTAGGCCACTTTATCCCAAGGAAATATTTCTCTCCTCACTCCATTTGTGTCTTCGATAGGTTGTTCATTTTATAGGAATAATCCTCTCTTAGAAGTGACGGCCTCTTGAATTTCCTCCTTACTCCTCTGCAATCCCTTGGGGTGGGTTGTGACTCTTCTTATTTAGTATTTTTTTTTTATGTAAATCAATAACCATTTGATTGTAGTAACAAGTTATTTTTCTTTCAAGTTTTGTAGGTTTAAGGAAAATTCCATGGCCACCTCATAATCAAAACATATGAGTCTCTCAAAGTGTAGAAATTTGAATAACTGATATATTATTCACCGAGATTCTCCTGATCACACACTATTTTAACTTCATGCACAATACAGAATCTCTTCTACCATTGATCATTAATTGCGGAAATAAAAACAATCACATGCGCACATTAAAAACCATAAACAATCACACATATGAGCACAATATTTCATGGGAAAGCTTAAAGCTGAAAACCCCAAACTATCTGTATATTATAGGTCATAGAGATCATGTAACAATCATTGTACAAAGCTCCTCACAAGCTCTTAGCACAACCTCAAATTGCTACACACTAATCAAGCTAGATCTAGCAAAACACATGCTACAATCTCTGCCACTTGATAGCCAGTGTCTATTTCATAATAAATGTTGTAGGATGGCTCATTAAATAACTTGAACCACCTAGCTTGTACTGCGCAATCCTCATGGGCTTCTCCAATCATTGGTTGTTGCAAATATGCAACAGTATATTCACAACTGATAGTTAACCTGCTCTTTCACCTATCTCTTCACTGGTCTCCACTGAAACTGTCCATGCACTAAAGTTAACTGATGTATTATTTAGTTGATTAATGAGTTTGTAATTAGCGAATTAATTAATAATTAATTCACACCACTCTCACTAATTGTATCAATCAGTTAAACTAGATACAAATAGCTCAACTATGTTTAGATTAGTTAAACTAAACACAACTCCATTAACTCCTCAATCAACTCCACCAAACTCTGTCACATGAGTTCTAACTGAAGTATCCATGTAATAGCTCCACTTAACCCTCAGGAATAGTGTAATTCCTTCTGTCAGCTCCTGTGCCACATTTGTGCACTTAACTAAAGTGCTCCAAGAGAATAAGATAATGTTTATAGTCCAAATATTATTAAGAGCTAATAATATTCGACATATCTATTTTTAGACTGGCAATCTAAAAATAGATTCCGCCCAGTATGTCTAAAAATAGAAGTCCATATATTTTTTTCCGACTTGACCAACCATCCACAAATAGCATCCTGCAACTCATAGAACATGATCCATATGTCTAAAAATAGACATAGTCTAAAAATAGACTTTGCGCCAAAAATAGCCTGCAGGCCCACTTAGTGAAGGCGACTCCTTTCCACTAAGCTCATCATATTGTTGCAATCTCAACACTCCCTCTCAGCAAGATAAGGATTATCTACCACCCCTATCCTGCCTCTGTGGTATTCAAATTTGCTCCTGGTGAGCGCCTTCGTCAAGATATCAGCATCCTGATCCTCCGTGGGAATGTATGAAAGTAACATGATATTCCGCTGCACACAATCTCTGATATGATGATACCGGATGTCAATGTGTTTAGATCTATCATGAAATATTGTATTAACCAAGAATTTAATGCAACTCTGATTATCACAATAAATCACAGTAGGATCTAAGTGTGAACCGAACAACCTGACCAGGATCTTCCTCATCCATATAGCCTCGCATGCAGCCAAACTCGCTACCATATACTCAACCTCTGCTGAACTGAGTGCCACGGATCTCTGCTTCCTGCTATACCAGGAAACTGTTGTCGACCCGATACTGAAAATCCCTCCAAATGTGCTCTTTCTGTCCATTGGGCTCCCTACCCAATCTGCATCCGTGAAGCGACACATCTTCACCTCATCCAACTGTTTGTACCATAATCCATATCATGATGTGCCTTTGAGATATCTCAATACATGCTTGCCTGCCTTCTAGTAGAGCTTGGTAGGCTTAACCATAGCTTGTGAAAGCTGGTTAACAGCATAGCATATGTCGGGTCATGTATTGACCAGATACATAAGAGACTCCACCAACTGTCGATAAACAGTGGCATCCACTACCTCCACTAAAGTAGCATCCTCCTTCGTCCATCCACCAGGAAGAGGAGTATCAACAGGCTTGCAGCCATGCATGTTGAACTTCTCCAGTATCTCCTGGGCATACTTGCCTTGAGAAACAAACAGTCCACCACTGCGCTACCAAATTTCCAGTCCCAGGAAATAATGAAGGAGGCCCAAGTCCTTCATCTCAAACTCCTTTGCAAGATCAGCCTTGCATGAGTGTATCAACAGTTCATCACCTGTCAAAATAAAATCATCTACATAAAGTATAATGATCAGCAACTTACCCTCCACCACAATCTGGTATAGGTTCGGATCCGCCTCACTCTTGGAGAATCCATGTCCGATGAAATAACTGTCTATCCATGTGTACCAAGCACGAGGTGCTTGTTTCAACCCATATAGCACTTGCTTGAGCCTGCACACATGCGACTAGCTGCTGAAGATCTCGAAACCTTCGGGCTGCTCTATGTACACCTGCTCCTCAATCACCCCATTGAGGAACATAGTCTTCACATCCATCTGATGAATGTGCCACCCCATCTGCGCTGAGAGAGAAAGATTCGTCCGTATGGAAGAATACCTTCCGACAGGTGCAAAGGTTTCCTCATAATCGATCCCCTTAATCTGTGAAAAGCCTCGGGAAAAAAATCTTGCCTTGTACTTCTGCACACTCCCATCAGCTGCTTGCTTCACTTTGTAGATCCATCTCGAACCCACCACTGATTTCCCCTCCGGCCTTGGGATCTCCCATGCACTGTTTCTGACAATCGAATCATACTCTTCCACCATGGAATCTACCCATGCGGGATCCTCCACAGCTTCCTCGAAAGAGGATGGCTCTGTCACGATACACTTGCTCATAAGAGCCATGTATCCATTATACCGGTCAGGTGACTGTCTCTATCTGCACCGTGATGTAGGTGCTCCTACAACCTTCTCTGCATCTTGAGCCAGTCGCTCAGCTTCTGTAGTGCGCTTCCACCCTCTGATGGTTGGCGCTGCTTGAGTGGTCTCTTCCACTCCATGAACCTCATCTTGTGGCTGATCCACATCCAGAGACTCATCCTTAGGAACTAATAGATCCTCATCTTCATGCAAGTGTGGTTCCCTCTCAAGCGAACACTTCATGGCTTTATCCTCATGAAATTTGATATCCCGTCGCACAACAGTCTTGCGACTGTCTGGAAAATACACACGATAGTTGTGGGGTGTATCAGTGTACCTCACAAATATCCCAACCTCTCCGGTCGGCTCCAGCTTCTTCCCGGCATCCTTCGTCACATGAATGTAAACAGGTGAACCAAAAATCCTCAAATGGGAAATATCAGGCTTCTTACCAGAAAATGCCTCCTCTGGTGTACTCATGCCAAGTATCCTGTGAGGACAACGGTTTTGCACATATACTGTAGTATTGCATGCCTCATGCGACATCACCCGTGCAACACCCACGATCTTTCTATTCTTCTGCTCAGCAACCCCATTCTGTTGTGGGTTATGAGGTGCTATGAGCTCTCTTCGAATTCCTTCTTCGTTGCAAAAGTCCTTGAATTCACCAGAGATGAATTCACCACCATTTTTGCTCCTAAGAGCCTTCACCTGCTTCCCCAATTATTTCTCAACTAGTGCCTTGAACTCACAGAACTTTGAGTATGTCTCTCTCTTCTTCTGCATGAAGAAGATCCAGCACTTACGAGAAAAATCATCAACAAATATCACATAGTACATATGCTTTGTTGTCGAAGCTACTGAGAAAGGTCCACACACGTCTGTGTGAATTCTCTCAAGGATCGTCGTGGTGTGACTATCCTTCTCATGAAAGGTGGCTTTCACAAATTTTCCCAAAGTACATCTCTTGCACTGATATTACTGCGCAAGAGTACCTTTGGGAAGCCTAATAGAAATCTGTTGCAGTATCTTCAAAGCTCCATGGTGAAGGTGGCCCAATCTCTGGTGCCACAACTCACCATCATCCCGGATCACCACTCCTTCTGCCTTGCCTGCCATTGCTGTGCAACCATCTACCTACAATTGATAAAGGTTCTCAACTCGAACCCCTATCCTTCGGGTCTCACCAGTTTCCTTACTGCGCAGGAAAGCCTTTCCCTCGCTAAATACAACATCATATCCCTTGTCTTCTAACATCGCCATAGAGATAAGATTCTTCTTCAATCCTAGAACATGCATCACTTCCTTCAATACGAAGGGTTTACCAGACTCCCTCTCAAAGGAAATGGCACTGATATCGGTCACACTGTATCTACCATCATCGCCCATCTCTATGTGCACTTCAAGATCTTTCTCATCCAAATCAGTAAATAAATCTCTATCTCTTGTCATGTGAAAAGATGCACCACTATCAAGAAACCACACTAAACCCATCACACTTAAGACCAAGCATGAGATCAGCGAAAAATCCAGCTCAAACTGCAAGGCTAAGGCCTCTCCAGCTGCATATCCAACAGCCTGCTTATTTTTCTTCTTCTGTGGACAATTAGTGGCGTAATGTCCGTGTTTGTGACAGTGAAAGCACTTCACCTTGGACATGTCCTTCTTCTTTCCTTTCGCACCGGATTGAGAAGCATTATTCTTGATCTTCCCCTTCCTTTCTTTGGAATCCAAAGCACAATTTTCTTCATCTGAGTTATTTGATGAAGATCCATCCCTGGTACTCTGCCTTATCTCCTCTTGCACAAGATCCGACCAAAGTTGCTCCCATCCTAGCAATTTCTCCCGACCATTGACAGAGTCCTGATAGGAATTCCAACTCTTCGGAAGCCCAAGGAGAGCCAAGATCACCAAGTCTTGATCATCAATAGTAACCTCCACACTTCCCAGCTCATCCCTGCATTGGATGAACTTCGTGAGGTACTTGGGCATACTGTTGCCTTTCTCCATTTTTATGTTCCTAAGTTTATCCTTGAGCGCCAACTTCCTCTGGTCGCTCTTGCTTTGAAATAAATCTGTCAAAGCTTTCCGCATCAAGAATGGAGAAGCCTTACCATGAAGGCTAGACACTATGTGATCCTTCACACCTTCCAACAAAATCCTTCGACACTTTGTTGTCTTCTTCTTCCATGCGTCAAGTACAACAGCATCGCTAGAAGTAGGTTTTGGAATTTCTGCATCTATGAACTCCTTCAACCAATTGTCATCCAACACCACCTCCATCCTGTCCTTCCATGAAATATAATTTGAGCTGCCTTCGAGGGCATACTCCAATCGCAATCCGTTGAAAGACATCTCAACTTCGACACCAAGAAAACACTGCTGCAAATTCGAATTCCACCAGCTCAAAACTCAACCGCTTCAATGTTTTCCAATTGCTCCAATGATCAATATCGCTCTGATACCATGTATAAATTTGAATAACTGATATATTATTCACCGAGATTCTCCTGATCACACACTATTTTAACTTCATGCACAATACATAATCTCTTCTACCATTGATCATTAATTCCAGAAATAAAAACAATCGCATGCGCACATTAAAAACCATAAAAAATCACACATATGAACACAGTATTTCATGGGAAAGCTTAAAGCTAAAAACCCCCAACTATCTGTATATTATATTTCATAGAGATCATGTAAAAATCATTGTACAAAGCTCCTCACAATCTCTCAACACAACCTCAAATCGCTACACACTAATCAAGCTAGATCTAGCAAAACACATGCTACAATCTCTGCCACCTGATAGCCAACCTCTATTGTGTAATCAATGCTGTAGGATGGCTCATTAAATAACTTGAACCACCTGGATTGTATTGCGAAATCCTCATTTTTGTTGCAAATATGCAACAGTATAGTCACAACTGATAGTTAACCTGCTCTTTCACCTATCTCTTCACTGGTCTCCACTAAAACTGTCCATGCACTGAAGTTAACTGATGTATTCTTTAGTTGATTAATGAGTTTATAATTAGTGAATTAATTAATAATTAATTCACACCACTCTCAATAATTGTATCAATCAGTTAAACTAGATACAAATAGCTCAACTATGTTTAGATTAGTTAAACTGAATACAACTCCACTAACTTCCTCAATCAACTCCACCAAACTCTGTCACATGAGTTCTAACTGAAGTATCCATGCAATAGCTCCACTTAACCCTCAGGAATAGCGTAATTCCTTTTGTCAGCTCTTGTGCCACATCTGTGCACTTAACTGAAGTGCTCCAAGATAATAAGATAATGTTTATAGTCCAAAGATTATTAAGAGCTAATAATATTCGACATATCTATTTTTAGGCTGGCAATCTAAAAATAGATTCTGCCCAATATGTCTAAAAATAAAAGTCCATCTATTTTTTCCGACTTGACCAACCATCCACAAATAGCATCCTGCAACTCATAGAACATGATCCATATGTCTAAAAATAGACATAGTCTAAAAATAGACTTTGCGCCAAAAATAGCCTGCGGGCCCACTTAGTGAAGGCGACTCCTTTCCACTAAGCTCATCATCTTGTTGCAATCTCAACACAAAGAATCCTATCCATTGAAAATTCTAAAATATGGTGAAAAATTCAGGATATTAGTAGTTTTTTCTAGTATCAGTGGATTCTCTCCTATTGAAATTTCCCCCCATTATGCCAGTATAGATTTCCTTCACGTGGGTTTTGGAAATCAATTGCATACCACACCTAGAGATTCCCTTCTTGTAACTCCCAAAAAATTGATTAGGTTAACAATTTCCTTTGTGGGTATGGAATTTTTGAGAGAAAGTGGTGTGTCTATGTTGCTACAAGAGACACATTTTCCTATTGCAACACTTACGTGGAATTATTTTTGAATGGGAAGGAACTACAAAAACTTAAATTTACATTGTCATTAGAGAAAGCATCAAAATAAGAAAAAAAATGGTGAACCTTTCTCCTTTTGGCTCACAGTTTGACACAAGAATTCTTATCTAGACTGGGAACCTAATTAACCACAAAACAAGCTACACATGCTAAAATTATTTCATGGTAAGAATCTCAAAGGTTATTTTGGGGAACTAAACTCTTTAATTTCTTCAAGGATCTTGGTGAGAGAATTTGGCAGTGAAATTGCAACCTTATAGTGAACCCTTGTAATGGTTCCTATAGCACCTTGCAACCTATAGCTTCCTATATAATTCTACAACCTCTAGCTTATTGTAGCACTATAAAAACTTGTGATAGATATTATAGTTTTTCCTTGAAAATCATTGATGAGGGAAGACTCTTGTTTGCTTTTATTTCTCCATGACTTGAGCGAGGGATATCACCTAATTTTAGAGGTGGTAGAAAGGGGACTCAACATGAAACACATAGCTATCCCATTTTCCACTCCACTCCCAATGCAATCCTTGGGAGTACTCCCCTTCCTTGATCATTTTATCATGAAAGACAATGGCCACCTTTTCAAATAATATCCCATTTGTATCATTTCTTCCTCACATGTGGGACAAAAATTTTGAGAAAGATGAGTATTAATTGATGGTTTAGACTTGGTTGTTATCAATTATATTACATGTGCCAAATTATTTTAACCTAATTTTTACAAAAAGGTAATTTATCCTACACTTAAATGAATTAAAAGAGAGATCTTGTGGGTTTCATGCCTCATGGTTACTTTTTTGGGTGCTTGTTGCTAATGTATTTCATTGCTACAAGTATTTACAATTGCTAAGTGTAGTGCGCAGCTTCTCTTGTAGTAGCATATACGGGATATTGTAGTTGCTCAGGATTTCTTCATTGGTTCCTAGACATTGTTCTTGATGTTGTTGGGTTGTTGGATAATGAAGTCTCCTCATAGGGTTATCTTTGTTCTAAACAAATTGGGCTTCCAAGGTTTTTGGAAATGCTACATGATTGTGTATTTTCCTATAACCAGCACAAAGGCACCTCATGCTTAATGAAAAACTATCTTCAAGTGGAATATATGGCTTGAGAATTTATGGGAATGGACTAAATGTTGATGGAGAGGATTTTGAGTCTGATTGTGATAAAAATTTGAAAGAAGCAAGTTGTTACAAGGTGAAATAAGGAAAACAAAATGAGAGGAACTCATTTTTGAGGATTGGTTATGGAAATATAAATTGTTAGGATCCTCTTGGTTCTCTTGCTTAGATCGGATGCTTAAATAAATTTTGAGTTGTAGTTTCTTTCACACACAGTTTCTTCCTGTAGAAATTCTGTAATGTCATGTAGAAATTTAGGAAATTTACTCAAAACTTATGAAAAGTGGGTGATATGAGATGGATGATGTTGGGGATAATGTAAATAAGTGGAAAATGTTGGGAGTCACGATTTCCGTTAGACCAAAACCTGCAGGTATTAGTCAACGATCGCATCGCCAGAGATAAAAATCCATGAGAGGCGGTCAATCCATGTCATGAAACACATAGGGAGTGTTGGTTTATCCAATTTCCAACAATATCCCCCCCAACGCAGGCCGGGTGTGTATCGAACTCGTGACCTATGCTCTGATACCACTTGTTGGGAATCATGATTGTCGTTAGACCAAAACCCACAGGAATTAGTTAACTATCGCATCACCATAGATAAGGATCCACGAGAGGCGGTCAATCCATGTCATGAAACACACGGGAGATGTTTTTTTATCCAATGTTCTACAGAAAAATGGTGCAAGGATGTCAACTAGGTCAAACTTGGAGAAAATATGTTGATGACTTAGAATGGGGTGCAAGATGGTCCTTCTTTGTTGACCTAGTTTGTGATGTTTTTTTGTACAACTATTGATGGCCCTCGGTATTAGAACAAGAATTTTGAAACTCTAGAGAGTATCTACTTTAATTATCAACCAAACTTAAGAGATGTCAGCACTATGTGTGCATCATGCAATGCATTCTTCTTTAGTTGATTTGATGAAACTAAAGAGAAAATTTGTACAAAGACAAATTATACTACCTAGGCTATAAGGAATGCTTAGAAATTATAGGAAAGCAAAGAAAAATAAGTAAACCTACTCTAGATTTGAAAAAAAGAAAAGGACAGAAAGTAAACATATTCAATGTGAAGAAAACCGTAGTATAATTGCATGAAAGGAATGGATAGAAAATAAACCTAGTCTAATTGCAAGAAGGAAAACAAATAATCTCAATAAATCTAGAATAAAATAAAGTGTAATATATTATGCATGGGAAACCAACTTGCAACTGAAATATAACATTTAGACAATGAATACTAATTTGCATAAAATAAAGTAGTTTTGCTACAACTATTAGTTTAAGGATTATAGGGGGTATTTGACCTTCTAAATTCCATATTTAGGGTCGGATGACTATTGTAATGTGATAAGGAATTATAAACATGCGTTGACTGCAAATATGGAGGTTTTCTAATGAAATCTGTGTATAGGATGCATTTGTTTTGCTACAGTAAATATACCTAAGAGAATTTTTAGGCATCCTACATGTGATTTGAGGGATGAAGAAGGTCAATGGGGGTTATAGAAGGGAAAATAATTCTTTCCCATGCTCAGGTACCTTTAATGGATCAGTTCATGCAACAAATAGGAAAATATGGAGCTTCATTTAGCTCATTAAGATAGAAATTTATGTACTAGCAAATTGTGTAAATGTGTAACAGCGAGTAGACAGACAATGATCTAAGTGCACAAAAACAATATTGAATTGCCCAGGAACTATTATCTAAATTAATAATTATTATCTGACTAAAATAAAAATTCATGGATGACTGATAAAATACTAATTGCAGAAAATAAAATAATGGAAAGGATGAGTTGAAATTTAAATGAAGAGTATCACTTCATGAAAGAAACTATTTCTAAATTCATCATAGCAATCTATATAAATAAACTTAGAAAAAATCGTTTCTCTAATCTTGCAAAGACAATATTTTCATAGATGAGATTTTCATAAATGCATTTAGTTTGGGGCTTGATCACTTGGCTTGGGCCCTAACCTAAGGAGACTTGGGTCCCTTAAAATAAAATCATTCTAGAAACCAAATAGGTATTTTCATTAATCAAGAAATGTGCTCATACATGAAATATCATAGAAATGGAATATCAAGAAAAATACCTTTATCTACTGCTAACTATATTCTCCCAAAAATTTAAATGTTAATGGGCTACTCATGCCCCTTATTTGTATATAAAATGGTTTAGGAGTTGCCTCCTTGAAGAGAGGACTACTTCCCTCCAAAAAGCCTAGAAAGTAGGATCTAGTTCTTTGATGACTTTGCAACTACATAGAGGTGATAATTATCTTGAGCCATCCAAGTTTTGATTATACTTTATCAAGGGAAAAGCCCCATATTTTTCTCTTTATTGAACTCCTGTATGGTCTGCATCAATTGTTCTCAATATCTTGCATAATAAATGCATTAGGAAGACAAGAGATATCAATCATATATTAATCTTACCAAGAGCATATTAAAGCTGAAAAATACATTATTAAGTGTAGAAGGAAAGGTTAAATGTGCCTAAGGATGGTTATATGGGTCTTAAGTTGTACCTATTTGGGAGGCCCATCACCTACACAAAACTAATGTGAGAGATCAAAATGTTTTTATTCCTCTTTTTTCTTTTCTTCTCTTCACTTTTTTCCTTTTTTCTTCTCCTTTTTTTTTATTGGGAGGGGGGGGGGTGGGTGGTGCACTCACTAGCTACCTCCTGAAGGTATTAAACAAGTAAACTTGCTTCAGGTTCCTTGGAACATTTTTTCATCTATAGCTTTTTCTTATTTTATTTTTTCTTCAAACTTACTAACTACCTCATGGAGGTGTTTATCCAATGAGTATGTCTTAGGCACCTCAAAGGAGGTTTTTAGTTGAGATATTTTATTTTGTTTCTTCTTTTTTTATTTTTATTTTATCATGGTTTGGATGGATTGGGATATTTGATCCTCTCAATCACATTTAGCTCCTTGCTTATTGAAACTATCAATTATGCCCTAGAAAAGGGATTCCTATAAACCTTCATCCTCTAACCATTTACTAACAGTGGTATTTGTTCCTCATTTATATTTTAGATTCTGACAAAGCCATTATCATAAAATTTATCCACTAGGTAAGGTAAAAACCATCTGGTCATAATTTTTCCTTTGAATTCCTTGAACCTAGATTCAATATCCCAATCACCATCTTCGAAGGCCATAGTTTTGATGTATCTATCAGTCCATATTTTTCTTTGTATAAACCACCTTATTATGTAACAAGGATTGTATCATGTACACATCCAAGGCATTTAGTTGATGTATCCTATCAACCTATTCCTGATCAAATATATGTCTATTTGGGCTTCCATCCTTAATGTGTTGTATTCTAACACAATTTATAACAAATCCTTATTTGCATAAACTAGCTCATAGGAGGTCAAACTAGTGATGTTTTCCAATTAGTATTGTAGGCCCAAGTGTCTTCAACAATCCTTTATTCCTATCCTTTCTTGATGCCACTAATCACCTTATTAAGAGTTTTTTCCAAAGCTATATTAGTGACCTCTACTTTTCCCTTTGCTTGGTGGTAGTAGAGAGTGGAATTTTGATGGTGAATGTGATGCTAATTCATTACCCGTCAATCAGGTTTGAGGTAAATTGGAAGCCTTAATCTATTACTATCTCTCTTAAAAACCAAACTTGTAGAAAATATTATCTCTTAAGGACTCATCTACCGTCTTTTCTATGGCTACCTTTACTGATTTTACTCCAACCCATTTAGTTAGGTAATCGATGCATACAATGATGTATCATTGATGTCCAGATGGGGGATCAAAAGGAACAATGAATATCATGCCCCATTTCTAAAATGGATCAAAATACACTTGAGTTTGAAGGGTATTTTCATCCTTTTGATTAATATTCCCCATTTTATGGCATTCATCACATTGTGCATTGTATCTTTGGGAGTGTTTATGAAAAGTTGGCCAAAATTATCCTAATTGTATGTTTTTTAGCAAAATAACCTCCACATAGTCCATCATGACAAGTTGAGAAAATATCATAGGCTTCATCCTCCCGCTCAAATATTCTCAAAATATTATCCACTCCCAACCTAAAGAGGCTTCCCCCAATCCAAGTATAGGGGGCACTTTTTCCGATGATCTTATTTTTTTCCCTTGAAGACATTTGAGGAGGGAATTGGCTAGTGGCTAGATAGTTGGAAATGTTAGCAAACCATGGAGATAGACGTTAGATGGAAAAATAATGTTCATCTAGGAGTTGATCATCCACCAACCCTTCATCTGTAGAAAAGGTTAATATTGACAAGAAATATGAAACAACATTTTCTTTCCCTAGTTTGTCAACAATGGTTAAGTTAAACTGTTGCAAAATGTAACTCACCACCCCAAAATTTACCTGATTTTATAAGCTCTCCATGGTAAACATAAGTTGATTGCTACTATGACATGACCCAACCTCAAAGTTCCATTTATGGAGGTGGGGCATACAATCTGAAAACGTATTGATACCTCTCAAGAGCACTAGATCACCCAAAAGTTAGTCCACAACCTCTGATCTTGAGCTGGAACTACATTTCAATAATCCTAACACCCCAACCACACCAAAAAAAAAACACGCATGCGGTTATGAGGCTCCAAGCATACCCGTAAGCCTGTCTCCATGCGGTTATGACCCAAATATTCTATTTTTGTGCATGCAATTCTAGGATTTGTGCCAACTTTTCAGGCTAGCCTCTAGACTACTACCTAGAACTTCTTATAACTTTCAAAAATCATTATTAATATGATAATAATGCAAAAAATTCAGACTTGAACAATATCTTGACCTAGACATTCCTAGTACACAATAGACATTTCATCAAACATATGGTAAACTTGTAAGTTATAGGTTATGAATGCATATATGATCATAAATATCTAACCTACATCTGAGAATCACCAGGAAGGTCTAATTCCCTCTCAAGTAGATGCAACAACACTTGTTAGCCCATGAATTCATCAACCATTCAAATACTTATCAAATCATGAACAAGATATATAACTAGAGCACATCGTAGAACTATTCTTATAACCAAAATATAACCAGAATATTAACCATGATAAATAAGTCATCAAATCCACATAATAACAAGTACAAGTGCCCATAGATCACAATAGGAAAATATCTCTTATTAACATATGAAAAATCCAACCAAGTCAGGGACTTCCACGTACCACTTGACCATATACTGGGTTAAAAAAAATATTTCTTTCAACCAATCACCCTTGTATCATATTCCAATCATGAATGTGGGATATCATGGGATAAAACAAGATATAAGAAACCAAATACTCTAGAGGTTAAACCACCTCCACCTTCAAGCTATCGTGATCTCGCCCAAACCGATCTTGAGATAATAATATAAAAAAAACAAACCAAGCTTGGATGCCTCATAATTTATTCACCATACCTTGAGGAATTTACCTGTCTCCACCCATCTATTGAGGGCTTCTCGGAGAAAACCATCTACACCCCCAACCTTTGGGAATTTTCCTGAGACCACCTCACGCGATTCCAAATCCTTCTCGTAATCCAAAGATCAACCAAAAATGAATCCCATCACACCATGGATATCCAGGAAATGGAAAGGAAAGGATGAAACCATTGTCAAACTAGGAAAAACCCATGCCAATGACAGAAAATGAACCAAATATACAAATGCATGTACCATGCACTCATAACTCAGCTAGGAAATCACACATGCAACATGTTACCTAGAAGATCCTCCTGCAGAAGTTGTTGATCCAAAATTCTCCTTGATTTCCTTCGCTTTCCTTTGCTTTTCCTTTTCCTACTTTTGCTTTCCTTTCATTGTCTTTGCTTTGTTTCTCCTCTTGGAGCTCTCTCTCTATCTCTCAAAACTAATCCAAGACAAAACTGACAAAAAATTTGTGAACTATTTCTCTTATGCCTTTTTATTAATATTTTCTCATTTTTCTTCATTTTCCTTCATTTTTCCTCAAATTTCCCTTGCATGAAAATTTGTATCTCTTCAACTTCCTTTTCTCCTATTTTCCTTATTTCTCATAATTAAATGCCAATTATTTCCTTTTTTCCTTTTCCAATGCCTTTGAAATTTTCCATAGTCATTATTAAACCACAAGTGATGCCCACTAAACTTTTTTCCCCTCCATTTAGCTAGCAATATGTGTCTCGTGACCTTGGTGTTATTTTTCCTTTATTATATTTATTATATGAAACTTTAACCTAGGGCTATTAAAAACCCCTCCCCGTTGGGGGAACACCATCCTCAGTGTTCAATGATACCTATGACCAACAAACTTCTGAAAATAAAACATATTGCCTATGGAGCTTTATAACATAGATTGATGCAATATTTACAATGACATCCCGTTGAAAAAAAATAAACATACCGTGTATTAGAGCTTTATAACACAACTCAATGTGGTATTTATAATAAAAACCACATATACTTATGCACATTTTCTTCAACCAACAAGTAGACATATTATTTGTGGAGATTTATAAATCCATCTATATAAAAAAATTCAAAATAATATACACATATATACATATGCACATTTTCTTTAACTAGAAAATAAAAGGATATGATGCTTGCATCAATAGCAAGGGAATCTAAAGTCTCACACCTACACCCTCAAAGTAATACCAGGATTCACCTCCTTCCCAGAAGTCTAGAATCCATTTCCAAAGTCAAACCTTCATCAATGTCCAGTGATACGATCCTTGCGCTACCTTTCCCATCAGTGAACAATTACCAACTCATTATTCCTGGGAACACTCCCACGGTACTTATGATTCCATTTGGAAATGATAATGACCAAAAAAAATCCATTCCCTGGCCTTCCCTTATCTTCTACACAGTTCCTTGGGAAATCTGGTCACCACCTTCCATGTAGCCACTCACCTTCCAATTTCCCTTACATCCTATTCTCTGCTACACAGTACCTCAAGTGATCCATCCCTTGGCAAGGTTTCCTCGAATCGGAAGGTCCAAAATAAAATCATTTCCCTTCCTCAAAACCATCATATCAGGCATATCATGCTCATGGATATCAATTGACACTATTGGGTACCAGTGTCCCACAATGGTTGTGCTCCTGAATTCTTTACCAACATGTTGTTACCTATTACAATTCCTTTTTGTCGTTGTTGTTAATTATTGCAGTCAGTTTCAACCACCCAAACTGGGAATTTCCCTGCTTTCCTGTACTGAGACATAATTTTCATTAGACTAAAAAGGAATTGAAATTAATTCAAATTAGGGAAAATTTTAAGGATGGAAAATTATTTTGAAGTTTAAAAAATTGGCGAATGTCACTAGTCCCTAATGTGAAAAATATAAAATTTTTGTTGATGTATTTGTAAAATTATTCAAATTTATAATGATATTATATATATTGTCTATATAATGTTGGCGATTTTTAAGGTAAAATAATTTTATATTGTAAAATTTGGGCGAATCACTTTTATAAAAAAATGGAAATTGGCAAATCTTTTTTTTTGGAAAAACCATGGAAAATTAGCCCACTTGCGAATATTAGCCCCTAAAATTTTCCATGATTCAAATCATACCTCATAGGTTTCTCGTCAATAAGGTACACTTGAAATTATGTTTACTTCATGTCACAACAATTGAAACTAGATCTTTGATCAAATCATCATGTATAAACATGTCACATCTGGTTATCTCAAAATTCAACCATCATAAATCAAAATCATAGACTATATGCATAATTACAAACTAAAATAAAATACAGATACATATATTTCAAATGGTTATTTTCTTCTTCCTTTATTCTTTCCTCTTTCCGTATACACACTGAATTGATTTCCAAACCTTATAAGAACCCAGTGCCTTCTCTTCTCCTTGACCAAGTACACACACTGGATCAACTACAAAACTAGACAAGCACCCAATTCCTTCTCTTCTCTTCAATCATGTACACACACTAGATCAGTTTCCAAACCTGGAAAGCACTGAATGCCTTCTCTTCTCTACAAAGAAACAATGGAATCTGGAGACTATACCGCATCCTCCCCCAATATTAGTAACAAGGGAATCCATATACTAAACCACCTCTACCCTCAATATCAACAACAAGTGCATCGAGAGAATAAACATCCTCTACCCTAAATATCAACAACTCAAGATTCGTTTCATCCCAAGTTGCTCATGGATCTAGTAACTAGTAACTCAACATCCTTCCAGGGCTCCAGAGAATTTGTTCAAACCCATAGCTCCAGGGACTAGTAACTCAACCCGCAAGGCTCCAGATCATTTGTCCCAACCCACATCCATAAGGATCCTGAGAACCAACCCCCTTCACAACACATACACATACATAGTGTACAACACAACACATACACCCACACCCAGTGTACAATAATACACATGTACCTACACCTAGTGTACAACACAACACATACAGCTGCAATCAATGTACAACACCACACATACACCTACACCTGATGTAAAACACAACATATACACCTACATCTGGTGTAAAACATCACTCATATACATACACACATTACAATACAATGAATACACATGTCATGATACAACGACTACTCAATACCCATGACACGGTACCACATGTACACAACATATACAGAACATGGAGGCTTTTCCTAGGTACCTAAAGTCTATAGACATCTTGCATCCCTTTTCTTTCCTTGTTAATGACATAATTTTCTCAAGTTTTTCATGGTTTTTCTTGAAAGAATACCCCTTAGGAACAATGTCTATGTCATGAGGCTTTAAGCTTTTACTTCTATATACAAGAGCATAATGAAACTTCTTGCACAACCTGATGTATTTTAGTTTTGTGTGAAATGACAAGTTTCTGGACAACTTAATAATTTTAGGCCTTCTTAGGCTGCCCACATTATATTCCTCTATATTAGTTTCAACAGACTTCCCTTTAGGCTACATAGCAACATCTATGAGAGTTAACAACATTTCTGGAGGGGCAAGACTTTCTGACAATGAGGTGTCTGCATAAGGCAAAAACATAAGGTTCCTTTGATTCAGATCCCCAAATTTTTCTATTATCTGATATTATTTCAACTCTTTTGGATTGGGAAAAGGAAAAATTTATGTTTTGGAGGTTTGTCCTTTATTTGAGAAACCTGACTTAGATTCTAAGCTGATTTTTTATTTTGAAATTTCATTTTTAGTTTGAAGAGAGTTAAGTTTGGATTTATTATTATATGGTTTTTCAGAAGTAAGACTCAGAATATCCACAGTAGTCATTTTTAGTGTCTAAAAATGACTACTGTGGATATTCCGAGTCTTACTTCTGAAAAACTACACCATAGAAATCTCCAATCTAGTATTATATGGTTGTTCAGGGCTGCTAGAATATTGACTGTTGAGCTCTCCATGAAGAGTTTGTTTTGACTGTTGTAATATTTATAGATGTGTTTCAACTTCATATACCTGCTCATCAATGTCTCCCTCGTTACATAAGATGAAAGAATCAAGATCTGAATGAATAGAATAAAGAGGAGTATTGTCTGGTATTTCTTGACTGCTAACCATATATTTCATGTGTGACTCTCGGTATAATCTCCTTGTTTGGTTAAAAATATGGATGGTAGCATAGGACATATCTAGTTGAAGGTTTCCCTGAAGCTTGGATCCCCAAGATTTGGATAAAAGCATGCCATACTTGGGAGGAATATCTGCCACTACTATGTCTATGACCAGATTCTTAGCAGGCACTTGCACCAAGTTGACACAAAGGTCCTTGATCAGGCCCAAACACTTGACCCTACTTGAATCAAAGGAGTATAGGTCTTTGTAAGGTTTAGTTATTTCTAGGCCTAATCTGTCCATCACAACTTTTGGCATGAGATTATGAGAGGCACCAGAATCAAGCATGGCATTATGTAAGATTTTGTCATGTATGTTCAAACTAACATAGAAAGGGGGAATGGCTCCTTATTGATATTTTACTTCTATCTTGGGTCCAAACAAAAGCTCAGGTGTGTCATCAGCCAAGTCTAAAGTGTCATCATCATTTCCCATGATTATAACTTTCCGAACTTGAGACATGTATGTGCCTTCGGTAATCAGTTTAGTGAGAGGCATGGAAATCTTGATTTTGGCAATCTCTCCCTAAAAAATTAAAGGTATTTGTGTCTTAGAAATATTTATATCATCTTTCTCAAGCATAATCCTTTCCATAGCTTTAGTTAACTGAAACTAATTTGGGACTTTAGACAACAATATTTTTTTAGGGCCACTATTTGAGGTGCTAGGGAAACTTGGATCGCTATTTTGTTGGCTAATTTTTTCTTTGTTTGGATCATTTTTCTTAGCCATAGTATTTGTGTCTGTTGTTTTCTTGGAGGTGCTTTCAGGTGTTTTCCTAACAACAATGTCTATTTTCCTTTTCTTGGGGGGATCTAGGTTCTTTTTTCTCCTAAGGTCATATTGCCTATGGACTTCCATTATGGCATTTTCAAATCCCAAGCGGTAGTCTTCAAAATCCTCATAGTTTGTGTCAGTTTGATTTGAGGAAAAAAAAATTTGTTCTTCTTTGGTGAGAAAAACATCATATTCGTTATCATAACCTATTAGGTTTATATGGCTTTCTTCAGGTTCTATAATTTCTCCTTCTTCATCTACATAGTTTTTTTGAAAGGGAGGTCTGATTTGTTGGTCATTTTCCCTTTGTTTGATTTGAGGAATGTCTCTTCTAAAATTTTGAGCTCTATTTTTGTTTTGGGAATTGGCTTGGCTTTCCCTAGGAGGTGTCCTTTCATTTAAGTTTATTATTTCTATCATTCTCTCCATTGTTCTCATTAGGCTATCCATTTTGGTATCAGATGGGGAGGTTGAGGGCATGGTTTCATCTTTGTAGGTCACTCTCTTTTCTAATCTAATACTAGTTCTTTTTCCAATCAAGTTGACCTCGACACTAATAGCTTCCTTTTGCATTTCTTCTAAATTTTCAGGGTCTCTTTCTCTCAATTGGAAAGTCATGTCTGGGTCAAATCCTTTAGGGAATTTTACTAGTGCTAGGCCTTGTAGGGGTTTCATGTGAGGTGGGAGGGCATTGTAGACACTGTTAAACCTGGTGCAATAATATTTCACACTTTCCCCTACAATCCTTTTAAGATTTTTATATTCAGACAGGATTTGGAAGGGATTTTTCTTGATTTCCCACTTGTTTATGAAGGTTTGGTAGAGGGAAGAGAGATCGTGTATTGAATTAGGAGCTAATTCTTTGAAAAAAAAATTGGCCTCTCCTCCTAAGCTTTGTGCAAAGATCCTCATTTTAATAGTTTCTTCTTCTATCTCCATGTAATCAAAGGCATCATTTATCCTATCTACATGTTGTTTGGAAGTGATGGATTCAAATCCTCTAAAATGAGGGTTCTTGGACTGATAGTCATTTGGAAAAGGAACTAGGGGTTGAGGTAAGGCTAAGGGGGCATACCAAGCTACCATGATAGGAGCTAGTGGACGATTTACAAGAGGAGTGTTAGTAAAAGGAGATGTATGATGAAACAGAGTGGTTTTCACATTGGTGGTATGGATGGGTGTAGTGGAAGTACTTGGTCCAGCGAACTGATTCTGAATATATTTTGGATGGAAAGAGTTAAAGTGATGGAGAAGCTGAAAGTCAGGTGGTGTAGAAGGAGAAGCTTCTCTACTGGAACTTTGCTACAAATCTATGGGTTCAAGGTCAGTTTGGTCAATATCAGTTTGTGAATTGGTTCTGAAAGGGTTCTTGGTATGGTGCAAGTCAAACTGGGGATCTTGCAAAGCTGTAAGATGTTCAGGTACAGATCTTGCTCTGTGAATGGTCCTAATAGTGGTTAAGTTTCCAGATCTAGAAGTTTGCCACAAAATCTTCTCTGGGTCATCAACTATGTTGGGAGGGTTTGTGTCTGGATGAGATCTGGTACTGATCCTATGTGAAGCCAGATTTCAAACTTAAAAATCAGAGAGGCTGAAATTTTTTAGGACTGTTTTCCAAAGGCTGACCTCTCTTAGCATTTGGTAAACTCTCAATATATATAACTGGGTTCATAAACTTCCCAGGGTTGACTTGACACAAATCCATGAAGTGAAATGAGTACTAGTGAAGTAATAGGCCTACTAGAGGCTAGTGGAGTCGCCAGGTGGATATTTTTGTTGTTTTTAAGGATGTATGTTTAAGGTCCACCACCAATAACTGACAAAAAACAAATCTAGGGATGTTTTGGGGTTTTATGAGTTTTATTTTTATAGTTTTAAGGTTTGTAAGAGTTTCCTATGGCTGAATCATCATTTTTCTAAGATGTTGAAACAAACAAAATCTACTCTTGGCTATCATTTGAGTTCTCTATGATTCGACAAAGGTTTTTGAAGTCGTAAGGGATACTTAGTTTTTCACTGACTCAGAAGGTCCCACTGTGATCGCCAGAATGTTAAGTGGCGATGAGGTGGCAGATAAACCACCAGATACTATCAGTCAAGGGTTTTTGAATGTTTTAAGAAATATTTAAGCATGAACTTACTCAAAAGGTCCCACTGTGATTGCCAGAATGTTGGGGTCTCATGATTTGGTAGATTGGTATACCAAATGATAGGGAAACATGGAACCAGTATTTGGAGTCCTGGGACCTATCCTTCCTAGACTCAGAGAGGGATCTCTCTATTAGATGCAAAAGATGTGTTTTTTTTTGCTTTAGATGGTTGATTTTAGGCTAGTTGTTAAGTGTAGGGTTTGTTGATTGTTTTAGTTGGGTAAGATGATCGAGTGGAATAGGTGGAGTGAGAGGTCTTTGAATCATTGGGCTATGGATTCAATGAAATTCGTGAATGTCTAAATGATGAATTAGAGTGTGTTGCAGGGCCAATCTAGAAAGGTTAATAAATCCTTAAGGTAATGTGTGAGGCGGGGTGGACATCAAGTTTGGGAAAAACAAGGTAGGGAAAAGGGCAGTGAAGTATCTTTTGTCATTTACATATGAACAAGAAGGTCTTAAATATAATAAGAAAAAGATACTAAGAATGAGATAGGGAAAACCATTTACTCATTGATAATACTTTAAACAAATAAATATCCAAGATAAGCATTCTAGTGAAACATAGAAAGCATAAGATCTTCTAACTTTAGTAAATTCACCTTCATAATTTGGGAAAAAATATAGCACAATAAATTTAATCAAGAAAATAGGGAACTCCTAAACATTTTTTATCAAGCTATAAAGAACTCTAAGGCAAGCTGATAGGCATGGGCAAAGGGCAAGATCTGAAAAAAACCTTTTTGACTTAACCTAGCAAGAAATACTTCAAAGAAAGGTTCCAAGACAGAGTTTAGACAGTCTCAAATAAGCAGGGCTTACCGTGAATCATATTTTTTAACCAACATATTAATCCATAAATGAAACAAATAGGCATTAAGAGGTTCGAGGAGTAGTTAAGAATTCCTCAAACACACCCAGCAGAGGAAAACATCAAGGCCATAGCAAACAGGAGGACTATGGTGCTTCAAGGAGCATTTCTTAACCTATAATTTTATGTTCTATAGCAACTAAGAAGAGTGAAACATAATGATAACAAGAAAACATAACAAATTAAGAAGACATCACCATTAACCAAGCTTATGAATCCTACAAACAATATTCTCCATCATCAATCCAAGCAAGCCATTCACCAACTTCACAAAACCAATTTCTTCTCCAAGATCATAAAAACCATGTATTTCTCTCCAAGTTCATCAAATTTTTGGAAATTTTGTCATTTATGGTGTTAGCGCTTGAAACTGCCTTAGGCTGAAGAAGGCGAGGCTCGAGGCAACATCAAACCAACCTTAGCCTCGTAGCTAGCCCTACGAGGACAGGAGAGGGCTCTCTCCGGGTCTATCTCGGCGGAAAATTTTCAATGAGGCTGAGATGACCGATAAGCATAACTGATCTTAGGCTAGTAAATTGATAGAAAGGGGTTTTTAATAAATGTTTGGGTTTTCTGGGCTGTGTGAGGCAAAGACAGCAAGAGCAGAGATTAAATAAAGAATGCAGATTATCTCCTGAGGCAAGGTAAGCATGAAGTTTAGCAATTAAATTGAAATAAACGGAATGACAAGACTGCTGAGAAGTCGACAAGGGCATAGAAGATGGATCCTTGTCGAACAGAAGAAAACATTAACTATGAATACTTCCTCAAGACAGAGAAAATAAATTGAATTCTGCCTTTCTCACTTAGAAACATTCAATATTGAAATGGCGATTAATGAACTGTGAACATAACAATGACATATGAAACAAAAGGAAAAACATTTGCTAAATTTCAAGCCACAGGAATCTCAGAAAACAGAGCTGTATTTCTCCATTAAAATCTTTGTCTAAAACTGTACAATAAAACTCTAATTTTCTCCTACACTAGCTCTCCGAACTCTCCCCCCTCCTTACAAAATGATTTTCAATACATTAAATAAACTCTGCTAGGGGAAAAACAATCGACCCCAAGACAGGGGTGCTGTTTCACCTGCAGTTACAACAATAGAAAAGAGCTTTTGCTCTATTCTAAAATAAAACAGCGTTCCTCTAAAAATCCTCTAATGGCCGACACATGGAGCGCAGATCCCGTTGAATAAAGTCTGGAAATAGGAATCGAATCCTATTCATCTGGTAACAGGTGTCTTTGTTTATTTTTGGCTGAAGTGAAGGGCCAGGTGTCAAGGTCGTGAGCCAAATTTTTCTAGTTGACAAATCCTTTTTGGATATTTTCCCAAACCTTTCGCTCTCCTCGAGATTTCTCTTCATCATCTGTGGATGTTCCTTCAAAAATCACAGCTTTCCCACGTTGCTCTAGCAGCTTAAGAGCCCGGATTAAAACTATGCGATCAATGCCAGCAAGCTCTGTTTCAGCAAAAAATGCCTCCAACACGAATGCAACCACCAGATTGACAAGAAGCAACACTTGTTATTACATAAAAACTGATGAAGTACAGCAGTGCTCATGACGTTTCAATAATTTTCACATAGCCCTTCATCCAAATTTTCCAGTTTCCCATAACCAATAGATTTAAAAGACCATACCACTAGGATAGTCATTAAAATTGAAGGCTAAATAATCATCATTTTTGAGACTTGTCCCTTCCAGTTTAGGATTGTCCATCTGGCAAGCGCCATTGTTGATGGGATCTTGCTTCACCTTCAAGTTTTGGCCACCAAGAAGCATTGGGTTTTATTTCAATATCATTATAGATGCGATGCGACTGAAATACTGGTCTATTACAATGTTCTCTAATGAAACATTTTCAGACATTTAGGGGACAGACTTTCGTGTATGCTGAGTGAGCTCTATCAAAGATTTGAAAATCAAAACAACCCATATGTTCACAAGGTTTAAACCTTCCAGCTGCTCTTATACGCGATCCACTCATCGGACAACGGAGATTCACTGTGACAGAATCTGAAACAACTTCAAGCTCACTATCACCATCTTCACCATTATAGAAACTGTTTCCTTGCACTAACTTTGCCATTTAAAACGAACATCCACTCTGCAACAAAGCAAACGCTGCAATCTGTGCTTCCACCAATCACAAATCCAATTGAACAATGAGCCACTTCTGTTTCACGAGGAAAAATCCAAGCCTGGGAGCAAAAATGAATTTCTGGGTTCGCATTTTAAGTGGGTCGCTCGACCTCCAAGTGGGTCGCTCTTGTTATATTTTTGCACTGTGAGAAACGCCCGAGTGGGTCGCTCTACGTCCAGGTGGGTCGCTCGACCTTCAACTCGGCCACAAGATGCACAAGCACATAAAAGTGCTATATATGTTTGTCCCCTCGGCTTTACTCCACACCGCTTCATTTCCTCCAAAACCTGAATAGCACAGTCGGAACTCTTGTTCTTCCCACATGTTGATATAATGAAGTTATATATTATGGTATCTGGCAATAGGCCCGTGGATTTCATCTCATCCGTGAAGTAAAGAGCATCTTGGAGTCTAGCTCCTTTCATTGCACCTACAATCAAAGTGTGAAAAGTGTCCCGAATTGGCTGGACTCCATCCAATAACATGTCATCATAAACATCCCGCAGCAAGAAATTTCTTCTCTGTGCATTAAGAGGTCCAAGAACTGTGTTGTATTCTGAAATATTGTTAGCATAGTTTCTCTTCACATATTCCTCAGGTGCAACAGATGAGAAGGCAGAAGTAAACACCAGCAGTGCACCTTCACATGTTAAAGGAAATGAATTTTGTTGAGGCAATACTGATGCCGATCCCAAACTCTTACCATTGTCTATGCATCTTGAAAAACATCTTCAACAAGTGACGGTGCTTGTTGATAACTGCTAAATCGGATTCCTGTCCAGCATGAGGGAAGTTGTAGACAATTCTATGGAACTTCATCTTCCTTATGATATGGTGCTCCTCCATTGTGGTTACATCAACACCATGCAATATCGATGCTCCAAGCCTTTCCAAATTTGAGAGTGTTTCATGGGCCGAATTATAAAACTGTAATAGCTCTACTGTCAAAAGAGGTGGCAACCATGTTTTCTCCAGACCCAAATTCATTAGCCAATGCTGCTTCATATATACCCCAAAGTTTTCTAGCTTCATACTCGAAAAGAAACAATTTTGTGCCTGGCTTTACATTGTCTAAAAGTTTCTTCTTTGAAAAGGGCATGCCAAACACTTTGTACCGAAAGAAGTTAGCCCTTATTCTAACATTACACATGAAAATAACCCCTTGAAATCTGACCCCTCATCAAAATCTCCCAAGTAAAATTTGCTATGAAATCTGAACGAGAAATATTTGGAAACTCCAAATAAAATATCATACCAAAAAGGAAACTCTGTAATCCAGAATTTGTGGCTTATTCTCTAGCTTTGGGTATTGTGTTTCTGATCAACTGAATGATGGATTTCTGTTTATCTCATAGGGCATAGAGCTGCTGAAACTGAAACAAGGTTGCCATTTGAAGAGCTGGAGACTTTGCAGCATTTTGACGAATTACATATTCATCATAAAAACATATTTGATGACTTCTTCTTCAAAAAAGGGTTTTGAAGAAGAATCAATCTCGCCTTATTTATGACGACATTCCTGAAATGAAGACTTACTGAACCTTCTCTAGCCTACCTCTGAAGACTAAACCCTGAACTCCAGAATTACTCTTTAATGACTGCAAATAAGGAGAAATGAACCTTGGTGAATTTGATTGCAGCAGAGTGACAAGATGGAGTCTAACATTGGCTCCAATGGGGATGGCAGCTGCCGCTTCTTGGAGGTGCCAAGAACCGCAGAGCTTTGGGAGAGCAGACAGTGCCTCCATTCATTGGGCGATGGAATCATTATTCTGACAAACAAACTAAAGACTGATAACTCAGTTTTTAAACTAGAAATTCGACTCACACTGACTTGATGCAAACTGAAATGACTGAATTAAACAAAAACTTTCTGAAAAGGGCAGCAGTCCATCAAAATTTGAAAACCCTGATGGCAACCCCCTGCATGCTGATGTGATATGTACAATCATGTATAATTGGCTTTCCAATGTAACCAATCCAGCAGATGGCTACACCCCAAATTTCTGCTCTTATTCTCCCTGAGCAGGCGGACTGATGAACCTGTAGGCAACTCAAAATAACCACTGAAACCAAATCTTATGATAATGAACCAAGAAATATTTATCCTTTCTAATTTTTGCAGAAGAATGTTGAAGGGGTCTTGAAAATCTTGAAGCACTGGCTTATCTGGAGATCCAGCTACAAAAATACTAGTAATCACCTCACTCTGATCTGAAAGGACAATTGATTTCTGAGGGATAGAAATGCACAGATCTGCCATCTGAGTGTTAGCTGTAGGTTTCTTGACCATGAGAAATTCTGACATATACTCTTCAACTTCATGATCTAGATCATTTTTAAACAAAAAACAATCTTCAAGATTATCAAACATGACAGCCTTATCATCTTTGTGAAGGAAAAAATTATCTGTTTGCTGATCTACACAACTGATTACAAGACAATCATCTTTTTCAACAGAGGAAGAAATTTCACCAACACTTTCCTGATTATGTATGCACTGCAAATCTGTTGTAGTTTTGGCTGAAACATGACCTTTAAAAAGTATATCTATCTCATCTTCAGACAAAGGAGACAATGCCTTTTGTTTTCTTCTGCTTAAACAGTAATTATCTTCATATGACAGGGCATTCAAACTATCATTCATTACTGAGTTATTGAAAGGAGATTTATCACTTACTTGCACAAAGATCTCATTCTGTCTTTCATGAACTGACTGGATTGTTTCTTCATGAAGGCTGTGTTCTAATGATGATCTGACAGTATGACTGAGAACATTAGGATCCATTACTGTGTCTTCTGCATCCCAGATGATTTCAACAGCAGAGTTCTCCTTGATGGGCTTCAGCACAAGATATACTTGGTCATCCTGATCTGAATCTGAATCTGAAGTAGCTGTCTGGACATTATCACAATCTGCAATTAGTACTGGACTTACTTGCATACTGCTGTCTTCCGTGGGCAGATCTGAAATGACATTCTGCCTTTCATCATTTTCAGCCATATGGCCATCAACCTGCTGCAAAGTCTCCTGAGCACCTTGATAGGTATCCTTTAGGTTCTCTTCATTCTGCTGAAATGGATTCTCGTCCAGGGCCTCCATGATTTCATCATTCATGAAATTATCATCTTCATAATATTTCTCCAGGCTTTCAATAAAAGAATAAGCATGTTTGCAACAGTCATGAACTAAATTTAACGATGGATAAGATGTTCGATATCTTTCAATGAACAAGGCATGAAAATCCATTAAACAGTAAATACAGGCCAGCGGCAAATTTTCATACCATGACTGAGCTTCACCTTCCAGAGTGGCCAGGAATATCTTCATCAAGGAATCTTCAGGAAATTCAACCTTCAACTTGCGAATATGCATGTGAAATCTGACTAAATGTAAAGCAGCATCTTTCTTACCATCATTGTTAAACGTAGGCAGATTCCTCGACCAATCCACCTTGGGCATCTTATTTGGAAAACCTGGAATGTGATCTCAGCTCATGGGAGCGTATCTTCTTGCGATCCGGTCCATCTTGAAAATCTCACAGCTACTGATCTCCCTGCAGTGAAGTCACCATGAAGCATTTGATTGTCTGGATTGTTTAGTGTGTGAAGTCGCCGGGTGAATGATTTCAGCCTTGCGGTGTCTGACTGCTGTCCACCATCAGCAATCGGATCTGCAACTTGATTTCCTGCACTGGGGCAAGAAAATCTACAAGTCGACTGTCACATCAACAGAAAACCATCTTCCCCAGTATGGTCGCCACTATGTTAGCGCTCGAATCTGCCTCAGGCTGAAGAAGGCGAGGTTCGAGGCAACATCAAACCAACCTTAGCCTCGTAGCTAGCCCTACGAGGACAGGAGAGGGCTCTCTCCGGGTTAAACTCAGCGAAGGATCTTCAAAGGGGCTGATATAACCGATAGTAAATGCTGATCTTAGGCTAGTAAACTGATATGAAAGGTTTTTTTGATAAATGATGGGGTTTTCTGGGCTGTGTGGGGCAAAGACAGCAAGAACAGAGATCAAATGAAAAACACAGATTGTCTCCTGAGGCAAGGTAAGCATGAATTTTAACATCAAATTGAGATTAAATGGAATGGCTGGACTGCTGAGAAGTTGACAAGGGCATAGTAGATGAATCCTTGTCAAACAGAAGAAAACACTAAATTTGAACAAACTTAAAGGCAGAGCATATAAATTATGAATTCTACCTTAACACTTCATTTGTTCAAATGGAAACGATCATGAAATGACATAAACACATAACAGGCTACATATGAAACAAAAGAAGACACAAATGTTAAATCTCATGCCACAGGAATCTCAGAAAACAGAGCTGTATTTCTCCATTAAAATCTCTGTCTAAAACTGTACAATAAAACTCTAATTTTCTCCTACACTAGCTCTCCAAACTCTCCCCCCTCCTTACAAAATGATTTTCAATACATTAAATAAACTCTGCTAGGGGAAAAACAATCGACCCCAAGACAGGGGTGCTATTTCACCTGCAGTTACAACAATAGAAAAGAGCTTTTCCTCTATTCTAAAATAAAACAACGTTCCTCTAAAAATCCTCTAATGGCCGACACATGGAGCGCAGATCCCGTTGAATAAAGTCTGGAAATAGGAATCGAATCCTATTCATCTGGTAACAGGTGTCTTTGTTTATTTTTGGCTGAAGTGAAGGGCCAGGTGTCAAGGTCGTGAGCCAAATTTTTCTAGTTGACAAATCCTTTTTGGATATTTTCCCAAACCTTTCGCTCTCCTCGAGATTTCTCTTCATCATCTGTGGATGTTCCTTCAAAAATTACAGCTTTCCCACGTTGCTCTAGCAGCTTAAGAGCCCGGATTAAAACTATGCGATCAATGCCAGCAAGCTCTGTTTCAGCAAAAAATGCCTCCAACACGAATGCAACCACCAGATTGACAAGAAGCAACACTTGTTATTACATAAAAACTGATGAAGTACAGCAGTGCTCATGACGTTTCAATAATTTGCACATAGCCCTTCATCCAAATTTGCCAGTTTCCCATAACCAATAGATTTAAAAGACCATACCACTAGGATAGTCATTAAAATTGAAGGCTAAATAATCATCATTTTTTAGACTTGTCCCTTCCAGTTTAGGATTGTCCATCTGGAAAGCGCCATTGTTGATGGGATCTTGCTTCACCTTCAAGTTTTGGCCACCAAGAAGCATCAGGTTTTATTTCAATATCATTATAGATGCGATGCGACTGAAATACTGGTCTATTACAATGTTCTCTAATGAAAAATTTTCAGACATATAGGGGACAGACTTTCGTGTATGCTGAGTGAGCTCTATCAAAGATTTGAAAATCAAAACAACCCATATGTTCACAAGGTTTAAACCTTCCAGCTGCTCTTATACGCGATCCACTCATCGGACAACGGAGATTCACTGTGACAGAATCTGAAACAACTTCAAGCTCACTATCACCATCTTCACCATTATAGAAACTGTTTCCTTGCACTAACTTTGCCATTTAAAACGAACATCCACTCTGCAACAAAGCAAACGCTGCAATCTGTGCTTCCACCAATCACAAATCCAATTGAACAATGAGCCACTTCTGTTTCACGAGGAAAAATCCAAGCCTGGGAGCAAAAATGAATTTCTGGGTTCGCATTTTAAGTGGGTCGCTCGACCTCCAAGTGGGTCGCTCTTGTTATATTTTTGCACTGTGAGAAACGCCCGAGTGGGTCGCTCTACGCCCAGGTGGGTCGCTCGACCTTCAACTCGGCCACAAGATGCACAAGCACATAAAAGTGCTATATATGTTTGTCCCCTCAGCTTTACTCCACACCGCTTCATTTCCTCCAAAACCTGAATAGCACAGTCGGAATTCTTGTTCTTCCCACATGTTGATATAATGAAGTTATATATTGTGGTATCTGGCATTAGGCCCGTGGATTTCATCTCATCCATGAAGTAAAGAGCATCTTGGAGTCTAGCTCCTTTCATTGCACCTACAATCAAAGTGTGAAAAGTGTCCCGAATTGGCTGGACTCCATCCAATAACATGTCATCATAAACATCCCGCAGCAAGAAATTTCTTCTCTGTGCATTAAGAGATCCAAGAACTGTGTTGTATTCTGAAATATTGTTAGCATAGTTTCTCTTCACATATTCCTCTGGTGCAACAGATGAGAAGGCAGAAGTAAACACCAGCAGTGCACCTTCACATGTTAAAGGAAATGAATTTTGTTGAGGAAATACTGATGCCGATCCCAAACTCTTACCATTGTCTGTGCATCTTGAAAAACATCTTCAACAAGTGACGGTGCTTGTTGATAACTGCTAAATCGGATTCCTGTCCAGCATGAGGGAATTTGTAGACAATTCTATGGAACTTCATCTTCCTTATGATATGGTGCTCCTCCATTGTGGTTACATCAACACCATGCAATATCGATGCTCCAAGCCTTTCCAAAATTGAGAGTGTTTCATGGGCCGAATTATAAAACTGTAACAGCTCTACTGTCAAAAGAGGTGGCAACCATGTTTTCTGCAGACCCAAATGCATTAGCCAATGCTGCTTCATATATACCCCAAAGTTTTCTAGCTTCATACTCGAAAAGAAACAATTTTGTGCCTGGCTTTACATTGTCTAAAAGTTTCTTCTTTGAAAAGGGCATGCCAAACACTTTGTACCGAAAGCAGTTAGCCCTTATTCTAACATTACACATGAAAATAACCCATTGAAATCTGACCCCTCATCAAAATCTCCCAAGTAAAATTTTCTATGAAATCTGAACGAGAAATATTTGGAAACTCCAAATAAAATATCATACCAAAAAGGAAACTCTGTAATCCATAATTTGTGGCTTATTCTCTAGCTTTGGGTATTGTGTTTCTGATCAACTGACTGATGGATTTCTGTTTATCTCATAGGGCATAGAGCTGCTGAAACTGAAACAAGGTTGTCATTTGAAGATCTGGAGACTTTGCAGCATTTTGACGAATTACATATTCATCATAAAAACATATTTGATGACTTCTTCTTCAAAACAGGGTTTTGAAGAAGAATCAATCTCGCTTTATTTATGACGACATTCCTGAAATGAAGACTTACTGAACCTTCTCTAGCCTACCTCTGAAGACTAAACCCTGAACTCCAGAATTACTCTTTAATGACTGCAAATAAGGAGAAATGAACCTTGGTGAATTTGATTGCAGCAGAGTGACAAGACGGAGTCTAACAGATGGCAAAAGAGGCAGCAAAGACAAAGACAGACAAAGGAGGCAGCAAAGAAGCAAACAAAGGAAGCAAAGGAGACAGGCGGAAGAAGACTGTCGAAATGTAACAGTCAAATAGCAGAGCGGAAGCAACGGCAGAGATAGAGAAAGAAGCACAGTGAAGGCAGAGGCAGAGCCCAGCTGGAAGACAACGAATACATAGGAAGAGATGAATAGAGGCAGAGCCGTTATCACAGCAGAGGCAGAGGCGGTGAATATAGAGGCAGAGATGAAACGGTCAAGCAGTGGAGGCAGAGGCAGAGTCATTATCAAACAGTGAATATGTATTATAACACAGATGCACCATTTTTTATGGAATGGAACCATGTGCAAACCGTGGAACCAAGAGGGAATAATGATGGACCCCTACATAAAATTCTGGGAATTGTAACCCAGGTAGGAGGATACATAAACACAATTCCGGGAATCTTAACCCAAGAGACAAAGTATATATATGGGTAACACATTATATAAAAAGGACCAAGCCTACAATACAAAGCATATGTATTATATGCTTGTGTGCAAGATTAAATGACTAAAGGTCCCATTGTTCGATTTTTTTTAAACAAACGAAGTAATATAAGGTGGATGACCGAAAACCTTATGTAAATGCTTGCATATAAACCAAAGTTAATACTCAAGTGGGACTCCACATAAAATTTCGAGAATCATTACCCCAGCTGGAGGATACATTAAAGACCAAAGCGGAAAAGTATACATATATACCTATATGCAGCGCTTTATATATGGGTAGCGCCTTTTAAACAAAGGATCAGAGTATATATGTATATATATACATATATGTGAAGTACTCTATAGCTCGGGCCCAATACAACCAAAGACTTAAACTGTGGGACCCTCATCCAATCACATGGAAGAAAAGTTGGAAGCGGAACTTGTTATCAAAATATTGCGATTGTGATTGAGTTCCGGACCCAATTCACCATACACAGTGACTCATGTGTGCTTGAAGTCCAGCTTAAAGTTATGCCATCACATCGGAGAATCTAAGGGCAGTGGAACATGGTGACAAGAGTTCCGATTGAAATGCGGACCCGATGGATCAATAAGTCATGATTCATATGTGTGTTTGAGTTCCGGACCAGTACATCACATCGGCAGAATAGTGATTCATCGCATCAGAAAAATACAGTGAACAGTGATTCATCGCATCGGAAAAATGCAGTGAACAGTGATTCATCGCATCAGCAAAATACAATGAACAGTGGTCAATCGCATCAGACAAAAGCAGAACATCAGAGAAATATATTAAAATATTGCGATTGTGATGAAAGACCGGACCCAATGGGCTTTATAAACTATGATTCATGTATGGTTGAGTTTCGGTAAACAGTGAATCATCGAAATCGGAGCATCAAAGCATTGGAATGTAAATACATTCAAATGGAAATTGCGATTGCGATCAATTGCAATCGGAAGAAGTCAAGGAGAAATATATCGCATTGGAAAGCATGGCAAGTGGGCCCGAAAGGGCATTTGTTATGTATTAACATGATTCTTTATTGTTATAGTGGACGTGGCAGTTTGTTTGTTAAAACTTTGTATAAGTATGCCGAGAGTTGAAATTACGTCATATATACATATATAAAGCGCTGATATAAAAAGCATAGTTACAAATTTATGGCATATGTCCGCTATCCTGCGACAGTGAATAAGGAACCAAACATAGCCGAAAGGGACAAAGACACAGTCAGAGAAAAGACAAATGCGCAGCTAGCCAAGAGGCTGAATGAGTGAGTTGGAGTTTTCATTGTAATTGAATGTAAATGATTTTAATTTATATTGTTGTGATGCATTGGAAAGTCTCCGGAAGAGAGCAAATATCCCACTGTAATATTAAAATAAGCACCTACAGTTACATTTTTCTGAGTGAGACGAAAAGAAATGAGAATGTTGAAGACCAAGAGGTATGACTATCCATTTCGAATTCCTAGAGGAATAAAAACAATCATCAAGAATTCCCTATAAGTAATATCATCTTGATATGCATAGAGAGGTTAGAGAGAGTAAGAATAGAGAATGAAAAGTATAGAAGATTGAGGCAGAGAAGATAAGGAAGAGAGGAGTAGAAAGAGATGCTACAGAACAGAGCTGATATCTGAGGTAAATCAACAAACATTTCTTTAGATAAATTGAGGAAGTTGGAGCTTCCCTATCAAGTTGAAGCTTGATAGCTGTCAGTTGTAGCTGACTGAGGTTGGAGCCTCCTGTAGGTTGGTGCCTGCAGAAAATTGAAGGGAGTTGGAGCTTCCTTGCAAGTTGTAGCTTGCAGAATTGATGTTGGAGCCTCATGTGGGTTGGTTCCTGCAGAAAAATAGTGGTGAGAGGGAGTTGGAGCTTGCTTTTGCATCACAACAATAATAAGATGTGGTTTTCTCCCTTTATGGGTTTCCACTTATATCTGTTGTCTCTATCTGTGGCTTGTGTGCTGAGATGATTTATCAAACCTGCTTAATGTTTCGCTTCTCTCATAATAAGTTTGAATTCACATTAATTTAATGCTTTGCCACATCATATTAAGTCTCGTTTCATGCACTAATGTTAATTATAAAGTAAGTTGTAAATTAGCCGATGAAAAATATGTATCTCATATATGTTAAACCCGATTCACCCCCCCCTCTCATTTAACTAAGAATTCAACAATTGTACAGACAGTTCTCTTTTGTACCAAAATTTTTTTTAACAACCGAAAAGATCCTAGGTTCTCAGATGGCTAGTAAAGAAGTGATGCCTGTCCATAAAGCCCCTCTTTAAGGTGTGCAAACTATGCCTTGCAAAAATGACAATGAGGACATACATAATGTCTCTAGGAATAGAAGTTTCTGGGCTATTGTGGGAATTAGGATATACCCCAAAGGCAACTGACACAGAGAAAGAAACCAAACAATATTTTGTAGCTAACGCAAAAGCCATGAATGCCATCTTAAATGGATTGTGTGAAGCAGATTTTATCAAAGTAATGCACAAAGACACTACCAAAGAGATGTGGGATACTCTAGAGAACATCCATGAGGGAGACAAGAAGGTAAAGACTGCCAAACTTCAAGTCTATAGAGACCAGTTTGAGAACTTAAAAATGAATGATGATGAAGACATTGCTAGCTTCTTTCTAAGGGTTGAAAAAATAGTAAATAACATGAAGGCTCTAGGTGAAACCATAAAAGAAGATGTAATTGTACAAAATATTCTAAGATCTCTTCCACCCAGTTTTAACCCCAAGGTATCTGCAATAGAATAAATAGCTGATTGGGAAACATTGACCATGAACCAGCTACTAGGAAATCTAATAGCATATGAGATGAGACTCCCACAGAAGAATCCAAGTACGAGGGATGCATCCTTTAAAACATAAAAGAAGAAAGAAGAAAAGGAAGACATATTCTCTTGCTCAGATGAAGAAGAGGCTAAATTTTTCAAGAAGCTAGATAGAGGCTTAGGTAAATACAAAGGAAAACTTCCTTTCAAATGATTTAACTGTGGAAGAGTTGGACACTATGCTGCAAAGTGTCCCCACAAGAAATTAAAGAATCAGGCTCAAGATTCAGGGAAAAATACATCAAAGAACTCGCAGAAAGGAAAGAAATTTAGTAGAAAATCCTTCTATGCTCAACAAGACAGCAGTGCATCCGAAGACTCTGATGAACCCTCAAGTGAAGAAGGAACTCGAATTTTTATTTATGGCCATAGAAGAATTTTCGCCACCCCCGCTAGAAGATGAAGAAGAAGAAGGTGAAGTTGACCTTGAGGGGGAGCTAAGAAGTGCTCTGGAAGAGATTGATAAACTCAAGATGAAATACAGAAAACAAAAGGACATTCTCCTCAAGTATGTATGAGAAGAACAGAATTCAGAAGTCCTGATGCAGCTAAAGATCGAGCTTGAAGAAGCCAAGAAGATAGAGGACATGTTACTTAAGAAAATCAAGGAAAAAACTTAGGAACAAGAAAAGTAGGAAGAAGAAGTAGTATGTCTTAGGAAGAAATTAGAAAATTCTCAAAGAAAAGTGGTTATAAACTCTTCTGAAACAACAAGCTCTAGTAAGTTGAACGAAATTATTGGTGCTCAAATATCTCCTATGATAAAAACTGGAATAGGTTATGAAGGAGAATCAAGTAAAAGCAAATAAAAGGAAAAAAAAGAGATTATTTTTGTAAAAGCAAAGAAGAATGATGAAGCACCTCAAACAATTCCTACAAAAGAAGAAACCTGTAATAAGGAAGACAGAGATCAGAAGAAACCACTAGTAGCAAATAATGTAATAAATACTAAGACCTCTGAGTATGTCAAATTTGGAAACCATCAAAGGAGATTCTTTCCTCCTATGAAGAATACTACCTGTTATGTCTGCCACATGTTGGGACACATTGCTGCATATTGTCATACAAGGAGGAGTAATTCAAACCAGCAAAAGATGCAAACAGTGAAGAGACTGTATCAAGCAAATAAATGGAGAAAACAACCTTACATTAGGTATGCAAATAATTTCTATGGTTATTGTTTTTATTGTAAGGAATTTGGCCATAAAATTATTGAATGTAGAAAGCATGGACAAAGATTGATGTTCAACACCTCAAGGAGGTTTATGAATCGAAGAAATTTTGTTCATACTCACAATTCTGCAAAAACTATGATCAAATGTTGTATATGCAATCAAGTAGGACATATGCCTTCCAAATGTCCTCTGAAAGGATGTGATTCATCATCTCACAAAAGAAACCAAACAAGAGGATGCCTACAGTGGAAAAAGAAGGAGAATAAGTGTGACCTGGCTCTAACTACTCAAGATCTAAAAAGCCAATGCTATCTGGACAGTGGCTGCTCAAAACATATGATTAGAGATAGGAGAAAATTTATAACTTTTGATGAAAAGAAAACTGTTAATGTTACTTTTGGCAATGATAAATCAGGAAAAATCAAGGGAAAGGGCTCAGACAGCTTAGATAATGGTAGATGTAAGGCCCAAGATGTACTATTTGTAGATGGGCTGAAATAAAATTTGGTCAGTGTCAGTCAAATGTGTGATAAAGGCTGTGAAGTTCTTTTCAAAGCACAAGATTGTGAAGTCAGATCATGCACCACAGGTAAGACTCTGCTCAAAGGTGTTCGAAAAGAGAGCAATGTTTACATCATGAAAGAGGAAGATGAAGCATGCCATCTTAGCAAAATTGAGGAGTCATGGTTATGGCATAGGAGTTTCGTACATCTCAGCTTCGATCATATCATTAGACTGAGCAAGAAGAAAGTTGTCAGAGACATGCCAGAAATAAAAAGGCCTTCTAATACCATATGCAAATCTTGTCTATTGGGTAAACAGAACTGCACATCCTTTAAGGCCAAAGATGAGTTATCAATAAGAAGACAACTCTAGCTGGTGCACGTGGATCTGTGTGGACCTGAAAGAACTAAAAAACCAAGTGGACAATCCTACTTTATGCTGATAATAGATGATTTATCCAAAATGACATGGGTTGCTTTTCTCAAGAATAAATCGGAAGCTCTGGAAAGATTCAAAATATTCAAAGCATTATCAGAAAATCAGACAAGATGCAAGCTAAAATGCATCAGATCGAACAGAGGAGGTGAATTCACAGATTATGACTTTGCAGATCTATGCAATGAATATGGCATAAAACAACAATTTACTATTGTAGGGACACCTCAGAAGAATGGAGTAGTAGAGAGACAAAACAGATCTGTTCAACAAATTGCCAGAGCCATGATGCAAGAGAGTAATATTCCTCTAACCTTCTGGGCAGAAGCAGTGCATACAACGGTGCATATCCTTAATAAAGCTCACTTAAGGCCAAGTAGTGACAAGACTCCCTATGAACTATGGCATGGAAAGCCAGCTTCAATCAAGCATTTCATAATTTTTGGAAGTAAGTGTTACATAAATAATAATGATGAAAATCTTGGGAAATTTGATGCAAGAGAAGATGAAGGAATATTTCTAGGATATGCTTCCAAAAGTAAAGGGTACAGGTGCTACAACAAGACTCTTCAAAAAATAGTAGAAAGTATTGACATGAGATTTGATGAAGAACTTCCAAACAATACGAGAGATACAGACTGCTGTAGTCCATCAGAAAATCATGAAGAAGAAAACCAAAATGATGATGAAACAAGAAAGACAATAGAATATGCAGAGCTAAGCTCGTAATCCCCGTCAATATACACTCAAAAGAATCATCCTGAAGATCAGATCATAGGAGACAAGAAAGTAGGGGTCCAGACAAGAAGGCAGCTAACTGAACAGACAGAAGAGGTATACATAGCCATGTTATCATAGATAGAACCAAAGAAATTTGAAGAGGCCAGCAAGGACAACTCTTGGGTGAATGCTATGAATGAATAATTGGACCAAATTGAGAAAAACAATACCTGGTAACTAGTTCCTAGACCCACTGGGAGAAATGTCATAGGTTCAAAATGGGTATTCAAGAATAAAATGAATGAGCAAGGAGAGGTAATCAGGAATAAAGCCAGACTAGTTTGCAAAGGATATTCACAAATTGAAGGACTGGATTGTGATGAAACATTTTCTCCTGTAGCCAGAATGGAAGCCATCAGAATGTTTCTGGCCTTTGCATGCTACCAAGACTTCAAGGTACATCAAATGGATGTGAAATCTGCATTTCTAAATGGAGATCTAGAAAAAGAAGTTTACATGGAACAACCAGAAGGTTTCTCTTTAACAGACAAAGAAGACTATGTGTGCAGACTGAAGAAGGCTCTATATGGACTCAAACAGGCTCCTCGTGCTTGGTATTCAAGACTAGATAAGTATTTTTAAAAAAAAGGCTTTAAGAGAGGCGGAGTAGACAACAACCTATACATAAAAGCCCATGAAAATGAACTCCTGATTGTTGTAGTATATGTTGATGACATTATTTTTGGAGGCAACAAAGATGAACTAGCAAAAGGGTTTGTTGAGGAGTTGAAAATAGAGTTTGTGATGTCTATGATTGGAGAGCTCAGTTTCTACTTAGGACTTCAAATTCAGCAAAAGAACACAGGTACATTCATCTCAATGGAAAAATACTTAAAAGAAATGTTGAAAAAGTTCAAAATGGAGGATTGCAAACCTGTGTCAACTCCCATGATCACGGGATGCAAGCTGTGTGCTGATGATGGATCCGCTGATATAGATAAAAAACTCTACAGATCCATGATAGGAAGTCTGCTGTATCTAACAACATCAAGACCAGGCATCATGCTAGCAGTAGGACTAGTGGCTAGATATCAAGTAGCACCTAAACAAAACCACCTTCTGGCAGTCAAAAGAATATTTAGATATCTACAAGGAACAACTCAGTATGGACTTTGGTATCCTAAAGGCAAAAGCTTCACTTTGACAACATACACAGATGCAGATTGGGCCAGCTGTTTGGATGACAGGAAAAACACAAGTGGAGGTGCTTTCTATTTAGGAGAAAGTCTGGTGGCATGGTTAAGCAAGAAACAAACATCTATCTCTATGTCTACAGCAGAAGAAAAATATATAGCAGCAGCAACATGTTGTACACAAGTAATGTGGATGAAGCAAACCCTCCAAGACATGAAGGTAAGCATTGATGAACCTATCTCAATCAACTGTGATAATACAAGTGCTATAATTATATCTAAAAATCCCGTGCTTCACTCAAAAACTAAACATATCCCAATCAAAATATAGAGTCTCCCGAGAACAAGTGGCTCGAAGATAGTAAAACCGGAGTATGTACCAACAAAAGAATGTATATCGATATATTTACCAAACCGCTTACTAGAGAACCATTTGAGTATTTGAGAGACAAGACTAGGGGTCCTTTATTGGCTTGCTACTCTCCTCGATATGAAGGAGAAAGCACAAGTACTGGGGAGAACAAATTGAAAATATCGTTCAGTGAGATCACCAAAGAAGGGAAGCATGAAATAGGTCCTCTGGATCAAAAAGGATTATGGCAAGAATACATCCAAAGATAAAAGAAATCAATGAAATGCGTTGTACAACTATAAGATCTCACAGAGAGAGGAAATGCATGAAATGTTGAAAAAGGATAAAAACACAGGATCAAAGGATAGAATCACACTAAGAATTCAAACCCCTTGCCATTGATGTCAAAGGGGGATGAAGAGCAAGCAACATGAGAAAGGATCCTAACAGGAAAACAGAGGAAGGGTATTTCCATCAATGCCAAAGGGGGAGACTGTTGGAAATGTTGTCATTGATGGCAAAGGAGGCAGCAAAGATAGAGACAGACAAAGGAGGCAACAAAGAAGCGAACAAAGGAAGCAAAGGAGACAGGCAGAAGAAGACTGTCGAAATGTAATAGTCAAAGAGCAGAGCGGAAGCAATGGCAAAGACAGAGAAAGAAGCACAACGAAGGCAGAGGTAGAGCCCAGCTGGAAGACAGTGAATACGGAGGAAGAGATGAATAGAGGCTGAGCCATTATCACAGCAGAGGCAGAGGCAGCAAATATAGAGGTAGAGATGAAACGGTCAAGCAGTGGAGGCAGAGGCAGAGTCATTATCAAACAGTGAATATGTATTATAACACAGACGCACCATTTTTTATGGAATGAAACCATGTGCAAACCGTGGAACCAAGAGGGAATAGTGACGGACCCCTACATAAAATTATGAGAATCGTAACCTAGGCGGGAGGATACCTAAACACAATTCCGGGAATCTTAACCCAAGCGGCAAAGTATATATATGGGTAACGCGTTATATAAAAAAGACCAAGCCTACAATACAAAGCATATGTATTATATGCTTGTGCGCAAGATTAAATGACTAAAGGTCCCATTGTTTGATTTTTTTTAAACAAACAAAGTAATATAAGGTGGATGACTGAAAACCTTATGTAAATGCTTGCATATAAACCAAAGTTAATACTCAAGTGGGACTCCACATAAAATTCCGAGAATCATTACCCCAGTTGGAGGATACATTAAAGACCAAAGCGGCAAAGTATACATATATACCTATATGTAGCGCTTTATATATGGGTAGCACCTTTTAAACAAAGGATCAAAGTATATATGTATATATATACATATATGTGAAGTACTCTATAGCTAGGGCCCAATACAACCAAAGACTTAAACTGTGGGACCCTCATCCAATCGCATCGGAGAAAAGCTGGCAGCAGAACTTGTTATCAAAATATTGCGATTGCAATTGAGTTCCAGACCCGATTCACCATACACGGTGACTCATGTGTGCTTGAATTTCGGCTTAAAGTTATGCCTTCGCATCGGAGAATGTAAGGGCAGCGGAACATGGTGACAAGAGTTCCGATTGAAATGCGGACCCGATGGATCAATAAGTCATGATTCATATTTGTGTTTGAGTTCTGGACCCGTACATCACATCGGCAGAACAATGATTCATCACATCGGCAAAATACAGTGAACAGTGATTCATCGCATCAGCAAAATGCAGTGAACAGTGATTCATCGCATCGGAAAAATACAATGAACAGTGGTCAATCGCATCGGACAAAAGCAGAACATCGGAGCAATATATTAAAATATTGTGATTGCGAAGAAAGACTGGACTCGATGGGCTTTATAAACTATGATTCATGTATGGTTGAGTTCCGGTAAACAGTGAATCATCAGAATCGGAGCATCAGAGCATTGGAATGTCGATACATTCAAATGGAAATTGTGATTGCAATCAATCACACCTGTGATATATATATATATATATATATATATATATATAAAGCCCTGATATAAAAAGCAGAGTTACAAATGTATGGCATATGGCCACTATCCTGCGACAGTGAATAAGGAACCAAACAGAGCCGAAAGGGACAAAGACACAGTCAAAGAAAAGACAAATGCATAGCTAGCCAAGATGCTGAATGAGTGAGCTGGAGTTTTCATTGTAATTGAATGTAAATGATTTTAATTTATATTGTTGTGATGCATTGGCAAGTATCCGGAAGAGAGAAAAGATCCCACTGTAATATTAAAATAAGCACCTACAGTTACATTTTTCCGAGTGAGCTGGAAAGAAATGAGAAGGTTGAAGACAAAGAGGTATGACTATCCATTTTGAATTCCTAGAGGAATACAAACAGTCATCAGGAATTATCTATAAGTAATATCATCTTGATAAGCATAGAGAGGTTAGAGAGAGTAAGATTAGAGAATGAAAAGTATAGAATATTGAGGCAGAGAAGATAAGGAAGAGAGGAGCATAAAGAGATGCTACAGAACAGAGCTAATATCTGAGGTAAATCAACAGACATTTCTTGTCATAAATTGAGTAATTTGGAGCTTCCCTATCAAGTTGAAGCTTGATAGCTGTGAGTTGTAGATGACTGAGGTTGTAGCCTCTTGTAGGTTGGTGCCTGCAGAAAAATTGAAGGGAGTTGGAGCTTCCTTGCAAGTTGTAGCTTGTATAATTGAGGTTGGTACCTCATGTAGGTTGGTGCCTACGGAAAAACAGTGGTGAGAGGGAGTTGGAGCTTTCCTTTTCATCACAACAATAACAAGATGTGGTTTTCTCCCTTTATGGGTTTCCACTTAAATCTGCTATCTCTATCTGTGTTGTCTGTGTACTGAGATGATTTACCAAATTTGCTTAATGTTTGTTGCTCTCATAATAAGTTTGAAGTCACATTAATTTAATGCTTGCCACATCATATTAAGTCTGTTCATGAACTAAGGTTGATTATAAAAGTAATTTGTAAATTAGCTGATGAAAAATATAAAAAGCTCATATATGTGTTAAATGGAATAAATCGATTCACGCCCCCCCCCAATAATCTTCCCGCTAACTAAGAATTCAACACAAATTCCAACATTTAAAATGAATCCCTCATGCTCTATTTATCTTAGCAAGAGTGGGAAAAAACCCTAAATAAGGTAGGAAAATGTCAAATTCACCCATAAATGCCATTTATGGCCAAGAGACCATGCAAGGCCCAAGGCACATAACATCTTAAGAAATAAATTCCATAATAACTTCTTGCACCTAATTCTAGAGTGATTTTCCTCAAAAAACTCAAAAATATCATTTTTCCATAAATGATTGTGTTTTGTTGACTTTTGGTCCAAAACACACAACTCAACCCATTTGCGCAACGCCACTTTTAGCAGAAAATAGGGTCTTTTGTGACCAAGTTTTGGACCCCTTCCCTATGTCGGAATCAGATCCGTGATGGCTCGTTGGAAAGCCTAATGAGTCTAATTTCCAAAAATTGTTTTAGTTCCCAGATATATCTCCTATATCCTAGTCCAAAATTCCAAAATCTCTAGACTATCATTTGCACAGCGCCAAGCCCAAAACAATGGCGGAAAGATGAAAAAAGTGAGGTTTTTTGACCTTTTGAGGGGTCAAACATGCTCCAAATCATCTGAAATTTTGTGAGAATGATGTGAAGGTTGAGAGAAATCCAAAAATGTCAAGTTATTCTCTTGGTGATTCTCCATGTGTTTGCGTAGCGTCAGTGGCGCTGCGCAAATGAGGCTCAAAAATCTCAAAAAAAAAAAATTGCTCCAAATCCTCTCAAATTTGGTAGATGCCCTCCTTAAGTGGTCTTGGACAACTGTTGAGAAGATTCAGCCAAAAATCTAAGGCTTTCATGCTCTTTTTCCTCCTTTAGGGTTTGGATATCAAGCAGGGTTTCCTTCAGTTTGGAAAAAACAAGCTTGTGTTTCCTTGCATAATGCTTTGGTCATCCTTTTCTGGAGAGCAAGGCCCCTTTTCACCTTCTTGAAGTGCTTGTTCTCATTCTTTTAATACTGAATTACACGTTGTTCCATCTCAAAATATTTCTCCCATTTCTTGATTTGAGCATCCTTGCTTTGGAGTAACAGTCTAGTGGCCATCTCCTTATCTTCAATGTAATTGTCTAGGTCAATAAATTGAGGCTCTTGATTAGTTTTCTTGCTTCTCTTACTTCTCCTAACCTTTTCCATCTCTTCCTTTCCCTTTTCAAACCTTGAAGTTGATGTAGATGAAAAATTCCCTTTCCTTTTGGACGCAACAAACACTTGCCTTGACCCCCTTTGATATGTGCATGGAAGAGGTGTAATGGTGGTTTTGAAAGTGTTTTCATCATGGATGTGACCCTTGGTGTTGTAATTAGCTCCTTCAATTTCACTATGATCTTTATCAATCAGCCCATGCTCAGTTTGATCATTGTCTCTTTGCCCTTCAACACCATCATCATCACTAGCTTCTTTACTACCTCCTACACTGTCACTTTGGTATTGTTCCTCATTAAGGTCCTTTTCTTCACCATTTTCAGCACTGTATTCATTTTCATCATCACTAGGAGGCTGATTTGTGTCATGACTATCATGACTATTGTCATGACAGTCGTGACTGTCTTCTTGGCTATCTTGTCTTTCACTTGCTGCACTATCAGAGTTACCTTTTCTGTCACTGTCTTCATCATGACTTTGCTCATTGTTTTCATACTCAAACACATTTTCCTATTCTTGATTGCCAGCATTCTATTCATCATGGTCATGCTCGCTGCTTTGTTTTTCATCATTATTCCATCCATCAGTTTCCATGTCCTCTATCTCTTGCTCATCCTTATGTTCATCATTTATGTCCATGTACTCTACCCCATCATGACCCTCATCACTTTCACCTTGGTCATCACTTTGTTCATTATTTGCATTATCACTTTCTTCATTTCGGGTTGAATCATTGGTATTATTACCATCACTTCTTTCCTCCAAATGGTCGCCGCTTTTGTCTTCACCACTGCTGTGCTTATTTCCCTCATATTCTTCTTCATTTCCCTCTTTCTCTTCCTCATTAATTTATGCCTCTGCCTCACTGATTTCATCACCTTCACCTTGATCTTCATGTGATTCTTCATTGCCACTTATTACTTCACTTGATGCACCAAGAGAAGGATAGGAAAGGAGGTTTTCCTGTGGTGAGGGTACTTGTGCAGATGGGGAAGGCAGATTCGATTGATGAGGAGGCTGTGGGTTTGTAAAGTCCTCATGGGTTATGAAAACATCCCAAGGTATACCATGCTGCTCCAACTGATGTAAGACCACCATCTTGATCAAGGAATGGTGGAATAAGCTATGCATTTGTTGTGTGGGATTATTCCTCTGGAAAACAGAAGACATTTTCTCCACGCTCCTATAGAGATAGTAAGGCAAGTTTAACACCTTAATCCCTGTGAAATGCATGAGGAGTCTGACATGATAGGTATAGATCCTAGAGTACCTCCCCTCATAGGTGAAGTACTTCATGATAACCAAAATCAAGGAGGCATATCTGTGCTTGAGGAGTGAGAATGGGAAAACTGTTTTGTTGCCTCCTATATACCTTGTTTTGATGAAGGGCTCAAAGAAATATTTGTCTAACTTGCCTTTTTTAAACCACTTTTAACCCACAGCTAGGGTACCTATAGCCTCAGAGATGGCAATTGCTGAAATCTCAAAATTCACTCTTGTAAGGTTTGAGTGCTTGTTATGCAGGTTGAGAATGAGGAGCCTTGTGAGCTCAGGGTGGCTCTTCACCTGTTTGATCTTCTCATAAAACTGAAAACATATTGTATTTTGGAAGCATGACAGGATCCTAGGAGAGGAGGTGATGGCTACAGTGCTTTGAGGCTCTAATATATTTACTTTTCCTCCTTTATGTTTTGGCTTTAAAGGCCTTTGACCACTTTCAATGCCACTTTTGTTTTCAGCCCCTAACATAGTGATATGAGAGGTGGTTTGACAACTTAGGGTTTGGTGAAGAAAAAGTGAAAAATGATGATGAGGTCAACATTGGTGAATGAGGGATATGGAGGTTAGGGTCCTTAGGGTCTAGTGGTTTTGGAGCTTAAGGAAGCCCTTCTCAAGGTGTAATTCAGCCACTTCAATCTACTTACCCACTCATGCCATCAAACTGGTACTAAGGAAGTGTGTAAGAACAAAGGCTCCTTTGCACACAAGACCTAGTGTTTACCCTCTTAGGGTTTGCATGTCAAAGTCGCAAAATACATAAAATTCATTGAAAATTTCTTTGGGGATAATGCAAAGAGGAAACTTACCAAATTTTTCTCCTTTTTTATAATGTGGAGGTGAATGGAGGACGAAATTTTGGATTTGGGCAAGAGATTTGGCCTTCAGAATTTTCTCTGCATTTGTGAAATGCCCTTCCCGAGCTGTCGGGTCGGGCTATTTGTGCAGCACCAGCAAGATCTGCACGATGATTAGTGCAGTGCCCGAGTGTGCACCTTCTGTCGGTCTCCTGGGCAAGTCGGGTGAAATTTCGAGCTCGTGTAGAGGTGTCGAGTGGTCGGTTTAGCGCAGCGCCCAAAAATTTATGCAGTCTGTCGGGCGGTCACGTCATTCTTGTCGGTTCTGGGTGAGCCAGGCCTGAATTTGCACAGCGCTCGGGGTTTTCATAGCGCTAGGGGTTATTTGCGTAGCGCCATTCAAAATTTAATGGGCAGAGGGCCGATTTGTGTAGCGCCACCTTGTATTTGCCCAACGCCTTCGATTTGCGCGGCGCCAGAAAACCTTGCCCAAAATTAGCCCCAAAAACCCTAGTTTTTCTCCTTGAAACTTCTCTCTCCTTTGCAAGTGCTGAATAAGCTTAAAATGAATTTGAAACACCTTTATAACTTCTTTGAGAGATATGAATTAAACTTATAGAGCCACTTTTTTTATGTTTTTGATATTTTTCTTTGACTGATACCTTTATCTTTTGCAGTGTTTTGGAGACTTTCTCAAGGGAACTTTTCTTCTTCGTGTTGATGGCTGGCTGATGCAGATGACCTTTTTTCACCCCTTTTACCTTTGAAAATCTGGGCACTTACCAAACTATCCTTTGGCATGCTTTAGATAAACTGGAAACACTTTTTTTGTCCCTTTTTGACCCTCTTAAGTGAAATTTTCCTAAAACAAATTCTTCTCACCTTCTCTCATATTTTTATAGTGAGGTCCGTTTAGCACAGATGTATGCATTATTTTTGCCATGTTTTTCCCTTGGCCACTTCTGATTTCTGTAGGTGCCACAAAATAGATTTTTTTCGTCTGATTTTCATTATTTGGACTTTGACGCCGTGTTTTCTCAACAGTGAATTATGTTTCAACTTGATTTCTCATTTTGGCACTTTAACCTTATGCTTACCTTTGTTTTGAATTTTTGGAGGGCTTTGAGTGAATTTGGAAAGCTTAGGCCCTCTCACTCACACTGATACTCTTTGCAATCTCCCTTTGGTGTAGGTGAAACAGTGCTTCATTGGAAAAAACCTAAGGGAAACCTTGGATAACTTTTGGATGCCATCTGCTTGTTTATGAGGGAGTAGTTATCACCTAAACTTGGCATGTTCTGTCCATCTTTCCAAAATCCTAGGTTTTAGGGCTGTTAGAAAAAGTAAACAGTGTTGTCTTCTAAGTTCTCTATAACCTTTCAGAACTCATTTGTTATTTCTGAAAATCTTCAATGTGTACTTGGTGGTGTTGAGGTGACTTCTGCCCTTGTGGTTCTTGTACTAGCTTCTTGCTTTGGCACCACTGTTTTTCCAAGTAGTCAAAAAAACCTTGATTCTCTTTTAAACATAGGCCTACTGCCTTTCTCTTTGTTGCAGGTGTCTTCTAGTGATGATTTCATCCCATTACCTTACCTCTTCTTATGCTGATGGCAACCTTGATAATTTTTGTAGAAATGTGAACAAGGGGCAGTTGTCCCTTGCAAAATTTGTGCTTTAGGCCAAAGAGGTCTTTCTTGGATGGATTTTTGATCAGTTTTGGAAAAAATTACTTGTCTCTTTTCTTCTTTGAATATAGTCTCCTTACATAGGAAAAACGAAGATTTTAGGATACTAAATCCACCCTATGACCTGTGAAACCCTAGGTGACCTAGTGAAAGGTTCCTTGGACTTGGATTTTGACTGAAAATTTAGAATTTGGGATCTTTAGGTGTAAAACAGAGTTTTTGATAGACTAATATGTTGAAGATCCAAAATCCAATGTACTTGATTTATCTAAAGAGTCTGAAGAGATAGTTTTGAGATCATCAATGCTTGAGGTATTTTTGGAGATGTAGGAGAGATGGCTATTTGGTGGCCCTAGGTAGCAATAGAGGGGTTTAGGCTTAAAACAAAAATAGAGGATTGAGGCCAAAGGTGACACAATAAAGACAAAATGAGTGACATGAACCCATTATGGGTCTTCTGGGATGAGTGAGCCGAGCTTGATGTGATGGGATTATGAAATAGTGAAAAAATTATCTTAAGGATAATGAAGGTAGTGAGATTTCTAGAACTCACAATGTTCATGAACTTTGTTTCTAGAAACCTAGGGCAAACATTTAGTCATCTACAAAGGCAAAAATTACTGATGACTAATAGATCACACTGATTTCATTTTGTTGATGTATCCTTCATCATTACCTACCATATCATAAACATAGGAATAGTTATAAGCACATAATATAAAATAAATTCCACATGATAATAACCTCATAGATATGTTATGGCTACTCTACCCACTTTATTCCTCATAACTCCAGGAACGTCTTCATGCCATTCACCTGCATAGAGCAATCATTCTTTGATAAGAATGATCCCTGACAACCATGTCAGACAATGGCATATATATATATATATATATATATATATATATATAATCACAAAATAAGTACCATATATCATAATTTCAAGGTTAAGAGAACTCTCGTTGTCCATACAACGCATGCACCACATTGAAAACAATAGTTTCCAAGATATCCAAGGCATTTTTTACCTAAATCCCCTTCACTTTACCTTTCTTGTTACCTTTTCTTGTTATTGTCCTGCAACTGTCTATTTATCCCAATGGACCTAACCAACCCAACTGCATGTCATATTTTGCCTTCAACTGCCCCTTATTCATGCATCGGGCTTCATCCAAGTCTTATATTACCAGTTGGGTTTAATTTATCTCTTTTTAAGCTCCATTAAATTTCCTATTTCCCCAACCATTTCCCAATACCCTTAAAACATAAAAGGAAATAACAAAAGGAAAGATGAAGTAAACAAGGGAAACCAAACAACAATACGACATCAAAAACTAAGTGGCATGGACATGCACCAAAAATAATCAAAACCACAAATAAAGTGCAAAAAAATCACAAAATACCAAAGGTACAAGACTCTCAACAGACACCATGACTCAACACTGATGTTTCCCAATGCTTCCAAGGGAAAACTGAACCCGATCCTTCTTCAAGATCTATGGCAATCTCTTTTTCCATGAAATTCCATGCATCATACCTCTTAAAAACATAACTATAAGTGAACAATAAATATAACAATATACTAGTTACCTTACCTCATTGTATCAAGCAAGCTTCCCTACATCTGAATGCCTACACATATCATTTATAAAGGGATTCCAATTCCCCTGGTGAATCCAGATATAACTGGAAACCAGCTGCCATACTCGCATTTGATAAATTGCCTACCATGTAGCTTCCTTGGCTCCAAAGTGCTTCCACAAACTTCAAATTTATCTTTTACTCAGTCCTAGATGATAAGGTCCTTTTACTACAGGATTCATTGATATTGTTCCTTGAATTCTCCCTCTGGTTCCACCATCCATCTCGATAATGAATGTTTTATGATTCTCCTACCTACCTTCTATCCACTAGTGCATAGACCATAGGAGCACTATGACCTACATCCCTAAATGTTTGTGCCTCCTGGGAAATGTAGATTTGATGCCTATCACACATCCACTGCACACTCTTATACAAAGGTAAATCATTCGTCCGATGATATCCATCACAGGTTCAACACCACAATGGTTCTACATCTTCTAACATCAAAATTATCCAAAATTATATCCTCATCTCTGATGTCTTTGACACACTTAACACCTTCTCCTCATCTCTGATGTCTCTGAAACACTTAACACCTTTCCACCATATGTCTTATTTTCCTTAAGACTAGATTTAGTTATCTTTTCTTTCTTGAAATCTTCTAGAAATTACTACTTCTCACTCCTTTTATAAGGATGTTGGCGGTTATGGTGATGATGTCTCTCAGAACCTAAGCTAGAATGAAATCCATAAGCACTACCCCTCCCATTAGGTGTATCCAAATATTTTCCACCTTTGACTATATCATCTAGGTCCAACCTATGTCTTCTAAGAGACCTTCTACCATAAACCCGATTATTCTCTTCTTCCATTCCATAACTGATCCCCATCTAACCCTGCTTCTACAAATATCAAAAGCTCTAAAGGATGATTGCATTAACTTTTTCTTGATTTTTCCTGAACTATGGCAATATTTTATTGTGTCTCAATGAACTTGTCATTATATGCCTTGCAAATTCTGATATTTTCCCTTAAACTCCTCATTGTATTGGCCAGAACAGGAGAATACTCTTCCCCTTACTGCTCAAATGACTTTTCCCATTCTGTAGATTTCACGATAGGCTTGTAAGTAGATTCATGTGAATCGTAGTCAACTACTCTACTCTTCATCCCTAACCTTCTATTTCCTACAAACATACCATGTTAGATAAACCAAATAGGTGACATAATCAAACTCATAACTCAATGTATCTCAGGGGAGGCTATCACATCAGCATAGTTTAGCCCATAATACTATGACAAAATATCACAAGTATCTTGACTCATACAATAATATCGTAACCATAACCATCTCCACAAGCCAATAAATATTAGCATGATACACATAATATCAATATATTAGCCACAATGACCATAATCATCATGCATATGACCGCAATGCATATAAAAACAAGTTAACTATAATGCATGACTAATTGTCGCATGTGCATATGACCACACTAATTAACTAGCATCTATCATGCATATAACCACAATGCATATAATAACCATTAACCATCATACATGAATTCCAAACATACAAAACTATATGACGATCTGCTTTTTACCCTGAGGTATAATGCTACAACCTCGCTCTGATACCAATCTGTAATGCCCCACCCCAACATTTACCCACTTTTACAAGCTCTCCAAGGTAAAGATGAGTTGAGTGCTACTATGACATGACATGACCTCCAAGTTCCATTTATGGAAGTGGGGCCTAAAATCTGAAAACTTATTGATACCTCTTAGGAGCAATAGATCACCCAAAATTCAGTCCACAGCCCCTGGTGATCAAATCTTGAGCTATAAATTATTTTCCACAATCCTAACACCCCACTCGCACCCATAACACAACATGTATGTGATTATGAGTCTCCAACCACACCCATAATATTTTCTCCATGCATTTATGACCCAAATATTCTAATTTTTTTCATGTGATTCCAAGATTTGTGTCACCTTTTTAGGCTAGCCTCCATACCACTACCCAAAACTGCTTGTAACTTCCGATAACCATGATTAAGATGATAAAAATGAAAAAATTCAAACTTGAACAATATCTTGACCTATACATGCCTATTAAATAATAGACATTTTGTCAAACATATGGTAAACTTGTAAGTTCCATGTTATGAATGCATATCTGATCATAAATCTTTTAACTTCACCTGATAATCACCAAGAAGGTCTAATGCCTTATCAAGTAGTTGCAACAAAAAATTTTAACCTATGCATTCATCAATCATTAAAATACTTACGAAATCATGGACAAGATCCATAGATAGAGCACATCATAGAACCATGCTTATAACCAACACATAACCAAAATACTAACCATGAAAAATCAGCCATGAAATCCACATAATAACAAGTACAAGTGCTCATAGGTCACAATATAAAAATAACTACTATTAAAATATGCAAAATCCAACCAATTTAGAGACTTCCATGTACCACTCGACCATATATTGGTTTGAACCAAATATTTATTTCATCCAATCACCCCTGTACCATATTCCAAGCATGCATACGGGATCTCATGGGATAAACCAAGACATAATCAGCCAAGGAATCCAAAGGTTAAACCACCTCCACGCTGAAGATACCGTGATCTCACCTAAACTGGTCTCGACATCAAAAAAAAAAAAATGAGCTTGGATGCCTCAGAATTTATTCACCATTCCTTGAGGAATTTTCTTGTCTCCACCCACCTGTCAAGGGAATCCTAGGGAAAACCATCTCCACCCACAACCCCTAGGAATTTTCTTCAGACCACCTCACCTAGTTCCAAAACCTTCTAGAAATCCAAATCTAAATCAATAATGAATCCCATTACACCATGGTTATCCATGAAATGGAAAGGCAAGGCTGAAATCACAGTCAAACTAGAAAAAATCCACGCCAATGATAGAAAATGATCCAAATATACAAATGCATGTACCACTCATTCACACCTCAACTAGGAAATAACACATGCACCATGTTACCTACAAGATATTCCTGTTGAAGTTGTTGATCCAACTTTCTCCTTTCTTTCCTTCGCTTTCCTTTGCTCGTCTTTACTTGATTTCTCCTCTTGGAGCTCTCTCTCTCTCTCTCTCTCTCTCTCTCTCTCAAAACTAATTCAAGCCAAAACAGACAAAAAAAAAATGAATTGTTTCTTTGATGCCTTTTATTATTGATGTCTCCTTTTTCCTCATTTTCCTTCACTTTTCCTCTAATTTCCCCTGCATGCAAATTTGTGTATCTTCACCTTCCTTTTTTACCATTTTTCTAATTTCTCATAATTAAATTCCAATTATTGCCTCTTTTCCTTTTCCACTTCCTTTGCAAATTTCCATAGCCATTATCAAACCAAAAGTGATGCCCACTAAAGTGTTTTCCCCTCCATTCAACCCTGAATACATGTCTCATGACCTTGGTCTTATTTTTCCTTTATTACCTTTATTACATGAAACTTTAACCCGGGATTGTTACACAAAAGAAATAGCCACATCATTATTTGACCATTTACATTTATTTTTTCATCAAATACTTAAATTTTGCATTGTCAATATGTATGAAGACTCGGTAACTAGTAATCTAATGCTTAAAGGTATTCAAGGAATGTACAACAATGAGGAAGTATTTTTTAGTTATAGTGGATTTTAATTCAACTTTAGACATATTATTACTAATGAAGTATATTCCATAAGGGATTTTACCTTCAAGTCAACCTAAAGATGCTGAATTTTCCTTGTTTGGTGCATCTGTGTGAATGTGAAAGGAAAATGCTCGTTTAGGACATTTAAGATTAGGTTTTGTCATAAAATTTTATTTAATACTCTTAAATTATTCTTGGCATAGATCTATCCAACAAAACTCAATATCTTTGGTCAAAAAGGAAAACAAATACGAGGCAATTTTACTAAAATCCTTTATAAACCTCTTATATTATCATGCAAGTACTAATAAGCTTCTAACATATATTTCATTTTTAGGTACATGAAGGTTATTAAGAATGGATACCTTATTGGGGTTTGCTTCAATATATTTTTGGGAGAGGAAATGTCCTAAAACAATTCCCTCATTCATTAAGAAACTAATTTTTTCATGGATTAATGAGAGGTTCATCTCCCCACATTTTTGCAATACCTTGCTCAAATTGGAGAGAGCTTCTTGAAAGTAATTTCCATAGGGTGTGAAGTCATCTATAGAGATTTATATATGTAAAATAATGGAAAATATGTTAATTAAATCCCTTTGGAAAGTGGACGGGGCATTACATAAGTAAAATGGGAGGACCTTATAAGTAAAATTCCCCCAAGGAAAAGTGAAATTGGTATTATTATGATCTTCAGGATTGATTTGGATCTGATTGTACCCACTAAACCCATCCAAGAAGGAAAATTGATTCCTTACAACAAGCACGTCAAGGACTTGGTCAATGAAAGGAAAGGGAAAATTTTCTTTCCTTGTGGCTTTATTAAGCTCATTGTAGTCCACAAAAATTCTCCATTTCCATTGTTCTTGGGAACAATAACCAAAGGATATATCCATTCATAATTTGAAATTGCATATATGAACCCTGCATCTTTTAATTTTTTCAATTATTCTTTCACAATATCTTTTAAGGAAGTATTCATTTGTGTTTGAGATTGGGGATAAATATTGTGATATTATTTTATGTATATGTTGTGGGTGCATACACAAGGATGTACACCTTTCATACCCCTGTAATCCTATGTGAATGCACTAATGTGTTTCCTTAGAAAATGAGTAATCGATCCTCTTGATCAGCTAAAAGTGAGGAGTTGATTTTCAATAGGTTGGAGGGTATGATTTCTACCATTTTATGTTGTTCCGATTATAAGTTGTAGTCATTCTTTCTAATTATGAACTATCCTTGGAACAACTAGGTTAGTTGTTCCGATTATAAGTTGTAGTCATTCTTTCTAATTATGAACTATCCTTGGAACAACTAGGTTACCCTAGGGATAACATTTATTTCATCCCATCAATGTTCGTAGCAACAGGATATTTATTTTGCATAAAATTGTCAATTAATTCATCTTCATCAGGATGCTTACTGTTCATGGTGGTTTCTTTTTTACACATAAAATAGGGTGATGAGAGGTTACAATCCTCTTCTTCTTCTACTTCCAACCATGTAGGAAAATCATCATCAAAAAGAGGTTGATCTAGTGGATATAGTATAATTTTTTTTCGGGACTACCCATTAGTAATTTTCATGTTTCTATCCCTACAGTTGATATATGCATCGGTAGTAGCTAAACAAGGTCTCTCTATAACAAGTGGATAACCATTTAACTTGGTTTTGGGCTAGAGGAAAAGGAAGTCTCTCATATACTCCCAAGAGTCTATGGAGACCATTACATCTTCGATTATGCCTTATATTTCTACTACAGATCTGTCAGCAAGCTATAACACAATAGCGATATTTCTCAAGGACCATTGGAGGTCAATTTTAAACATGGTTTTCCTATTCATGACATTGATTAAAGCTCCCAAATCAATGAGAGTGTTCGAAACCATAATATTGTTTATATGCACATCTACTAAAGGACTCCTTGGATCGAAATACATAGGGATGATTACTTGCCCAAGCATTAGGTCATCTAGTTTCCCAATGACAATGATAGTAGGGACATCCCTTGTCTTACTTCTATGCCTTCTAAGAAATTCTTCTTTGATGAATTTCTTATAAATGGGAAAATAATTGATAGCTTGGAGGAGAAGCATTTTGACACGCAAATTCTTCAATTATCCTAGAAGTTTAGCATCTTTAAGGATTTTTTTTTTTAGTTGTCAACCTTTCCAAATAGGGAGGTTTATTGTGAATGACCTAAAGCACAGGACCCCCCTTCTCTTTCTCAGGATCTTCATTAGGAGAAGGTGCATGGGAATATGGGAGAAATTTTCCTAACCTAACGATGATTTTTTATATTTCTATTGAATATGGCTAATAAGCAGTCTCTCCACTATAGACAAGTTGAGTTTGCTTATTATTAGGACTCAGATTTTGTTGAGTAGGCACCTGGGGTTTTTTTGGAGGAACGTTATGGGGTACTTGTTGTTATTGAAGAGGAGGCATCATAGTAGGTGGTTGGACCACCTGAGTCCTCCATCCTTCTGGTGGATTACCCCATTGAGGAGATTAGTTGGAATATGGATATAATGGAGGAAAAAAAGTTGAGGAGGATATGGAAAAGGGTTGGGCATAGGCCAGGGTGAAGGATTAGGAGGGAACCAATTCTTATATTGAGCACTATAATTATGATTTAAATGAGAATGGAATTTCATACCTTGTTGAAATTTTCTTGGAGATTGTGGTATATTCTAGTTAACAAAGCACAACTTTTTCAAGTTCCCTTTTGTTCCATGGTAGACACCCTTGAAACCTAGAAAATATGGAAACTTATTAGTGGAGTGATTTCCTTTATATACTAAAAAAACATCTATGAAATTCAAAGGACGTTCATTTCTAGGGTGTCTTTCAATGTTAAATTGTAGCAAGAAAAGGCTTAATTTGACTTGTGCCTTATTCAAATGGAGAAATTCAAATTTCCACATCAGCAGGATGACTTGAGTTGCAGTTAGAAAGATTGAGATAGCATTTTCTCTTAGTTAAATGAGTCAATTCGAGTTTTTGGGATACAAGTAGAGTTGTGCATGAGTTGATTGCTAAGATCTAGCAATCTGGTTGAATTATTGTTAGTTAAACTCGTTTATCTGAGATCTAGTCATGAATAGAGTCAGTAGGAGTTCAATTGAGTAGAATTAACTATTGTTAACTCTTTGATCTCTTAGTTAACTGATCAATTTACTAAAAATATCCCTAGTCATGCATGCAATTCAAATTTCCTAGTTTTATTGGAGTAAAAGTCACATTGTAATTATCAATTGTATACTAGTTGAGTGTAAAGAGTTTGCATGTAGCAAGTGAGGCTTTTCTCTTGGGAATTGCACAAGAAAATAGGAGATTTTACTATTCTTTAGGAGCTAATTTCCTCAAGAATTGTGCAAGGAAATAGGAGGAGCAGGAGGCTTAGATTTGGCTAAGTATTTTCCAGAGCAGACGCGGGAGGAAGAGATCAATATTGTAGCACAGGTTGAGCTTCAAGGATTGAAGTTTCCATTGTAATATATCAATATTATCTTCTGATATAATACAGATATATGAGAGGTTTTTTCCAGTTGGGTTTCCCAGTAAAAAATGTGTTCCTTGTGGTTGAATGATTTCATGTGTTTCTATTGTATGTTTTCCTTTCTGCAAATTGAGTAGAATAAATTTGTGTTTATTAATATCAGTCTGATTTCATTAGTTTTTGTAAATTTTGAGTTATTTACACATGGTATCAGAGCTATTGAAAACTACATAGAAACTAGGTTCTTGATCATCTCTCAAAGAAATTTTGAATAGCAGTTTTGTGGTGTAGGAATTTTCTTTAGTGTGGGAACAATGTCTTTCAATGGATCGAGTCTTGATTATGAATTGGACGGTACTTAAAATTTCATATCTTGTAAAGACACAATGGAATTTGTGTTGGATGACAATGGAGTATTGGAGTGCACACAAACATCTATTGCAAAACAAGAAACATCATACATAAAGAAATTGGGTCAGTGGAAGAAAGATACTGAAAAATCCATGAGGATTATCCTGGAGGGAGTCAGAAACCCTGTGGTTTTGAATTTGCATGACAAGAAGATTACTTATGCAATGTGGAAAACCCTCATGGATCTATTCGAAATAAATGATGATTCCAGGAAATTGGCATTGAAATATAAGCTCGGGAACATTTGAATGCAAAAATATGAAACCATTGTTCAATACCTATCCAGATTCACTCAGGTCAAAGATGAAATTGGAGGAGTGGGAAAGACTGTGCCACCCTATGACGTTTTGAGCTTATCACTCCTTGGTCTTCTGAAGTCCTTGCATAGCTATCAGGATTCAGTTAATGGAAGAGGCACGATCCCAAATTGGGAGAGGATTTTGTTTGACTTGGTGTTGGAGCATATTAGAAGACACACTAGAGATGGAGTCTCATCCAAATCTGATGAGGAAGAATACTATGATATAGTTGGAAAAAGAAAGCATTCCAAATTAAATAAGGCCCAAGATGAGGCAAAATCCAACGAGAACCATGGCAAGAAGAAATACCTCAGCAAGAAATGCTTTCACTGCCATGAGTATGAACATTATGCAACCAAGTGTCCACATAAGAAATCCAGTAAGGAACCTGCAATAGCAGTAGGATGAGATGCTCTCAGATTACAATTCAAGCTGGGTTTCACCCTTATTTCTTGCATGGAAATCACAATAAGAGGGAGTGATTGGTACCTAAACTATGGTGCTTCATTTCATATGACAGGAAATAAGGGGTTATTCAACAACCTAGAGAAGAAGGACCTAAAATTACCCATATAACTTGGAATATAGTAATAAATGGATTAGCACTGTCACCTTTAAGTGGGAGTTAGGATCTCATCTTCACCTAAACAATGTAATGTATGTGCATGGTTTAAGGAAAAATTTAGTTTGTGTAGTTGTACTTGAATACCATGGATATGATGTGGTGTTCAGTAAGAGAAACACTAATCTAAAGTATGTTGCTACTAGAAAAGTAAATAAAAATGGTGTTTGAGTTAAAAAAATCTACAAGATAGAGGTATATTTCTCCATGCATGCATCTATACCTCGAGGAGTGAGGTGGGGAGACGTAGAGCCTTAGTCCCAGAGTTAGAAAGACTTAGGCAAGGTCCATAGGAGAGAAAATAACGTTTCAATATACTCTTGTTATGGATCATTACCCTTGCTACATGGGCCCACAATATTCAGTAGCAGAAGGATTTGTGTCAGTTGATGCAGTCAGATCTTGAGCAACAATGAAGAGACTAGTAGCAGTCAGAGACTTAGGAATCAATTGCAACTCAAAGACACAGTTAATTCATTATTTTGGATGCTTATAATTTTTAGTTGTTTCAGTATCAATATCAATAGTGAGAGGGAGTTTTAGTTGTGTTAATTTACATTCCACTGGAGAAGGATTACGGTTTTGTAGAAACCTTTTTCTTGCTAAGAGGGAGTGTAAATTGTAGCAAGAAAAGGCTTCATTTGATATGTGCCTTAGTCAAATGGAGAAATTCTAATTTGCATATTAGCAGCATGACTTGAGTTTCACTTAGCAGGATTGGCATGGCATTATATATTAGTTAAATCATTCAATTCGCATTTAGGGGCTAGAAGTAAAGCTGTGCACGAGTTGATTGCTAAGATCTAGAAATATAGTGGAGTTATTGTTTGTTAAACTCAATACTATGATCTCTAGTCATGAATACAGTCAGTAGGATTTCAGTTGAGTAGTAGTGATTGTTTTTAACTCACTGATCCCTCAATTAACTGATCAATTTACTAAAAATATCCATAGTGATCATGCATGCAATTTGAATTGTGTAGTTTGAGTGGAGGAAAAGGCACATTGTAATTATCAATTGTATACTAGTTGAGTGTACAAATTTTTCATGCAAGAGGTGATGATTTTCTCCTGGGAATTGTGCAAAAAAATAGGATCTTTTCCTATTCTTTAGGATTTAAATTCCTCATGAATTGTGAAAGGAAATAGGAGGAACAAGCAGCCTAGGTTTGGCTAAGAATTTTCTAAATTAGACTCAGGAGGAAGAGATCAGTATTGTAGTGCAAGTTGAGATTCAAGGATTGAAGTTGTGATTGTAATAGATCTAATATTCTCATATGATATCATACAAAAGGAGGAATGGTTTTTCCCAATTGGTTTTACCAGTAAAAAAATGTGTTCCTTGTGATTGAATGATTTCATGTGTTTCTATGGTATGTTTTCCTTTCTGTGGATTGAGTAGAAGAATTTTGTGTCTATTGATCTCAGTGTGATTTCATTATCAGTTGAAACTTTTTGAATTATTTCTAAATTTAATGCACTGGGGGGAAACATGACTAATGTTGTTTATGTTTCTTCTTATTTTCTTTTGATCTACAAAGTATCCACATGTATAGAAAATGTGTGCAATATTTTTATTTTCATGTCTCCTAACATCCCTGATATTGCAATTTTAGTAAGCATAGAGAAAGAAGAAGGACTCGCCAAACTCTTTCTAATTATACCTCTTTTTCTAGTGGTTCTCGAATGATTTTAAAAAACCTTCTTAATATCATCATAGTTGAGATAGTAGATATATCCATTGGCCAACAATTTTAGAATTTCTGTGAGACCTTCCTTGACTCGCCTAAATAGTACAAGTTTTGAGTCTGGTCCCAAAGTGAAATTATGTTCCCTTCTATAACTTAGCTGGACTATTTCAACTCATTTTCCCCCTTGAATAATTATGAAAATTTCATCTCTATTGTCCCTTTCTCTGTAGTAATCTTGATATTTATTGTTAAAATGTTATTTCATTTGATCCCAAGTTGTGATACTATTACTTTCAAGACTGGAGGGTTGCATCCTTCAAGGTGGATGGAAACAACCTGAGCTTCTACTCATATATGGTGCATTCATAAGCTTTTTAAACAATATAAAACTCAATCATAAATATTTTAGGATCTTATATGATTAAACCATAGAAGTTTGGAAGACCATATGGGTTAATATTTTCCATTTTTTCTTCCCCATCTATCTCTCTAAGACGAAATATAAGAACATCGAGTTGTCTTTTTTCAAACATAGTAGTGGTGGGGGTTAAAGGACTTTCTCCTCCTTCAATATCCTCAAATATCCTTTCTTTCTCACTCAAAAGGGCCTCTAAAATACTTTTGGATAGGGTAGGAGGCTCACAGTCAATTAAAAAAGGCTAGCTTCTAGTAGAAGTGGGGTTTTTTTGTAAAGCAAATCCTATCTTGTCCCTAATTATGCAAGGCATAAAAGAAATAAATTATGAAATTAGAAATTATGTTTTTATATTTTCTGAAAAGGTTATTGATGTTTATCTATTTTTATTTTTATAGAAGACAAAATAAAAGGATTCAATCAACTAAAGAAAAAGGAAGTACATACTTTGACACCTCCCCAACAACGACACAAAAATGCGATGGCCCTCAGTGTTGTAGAAATAATTATACAACCTATAAGGGTATTATATTTAATTATCAACTCAGAGTTTGTAAAAAATAAGAGGGATTAACATTGTATGTGTAGAAGGAACTATATTTTTCCTCTTTCAATTCTCATACAGCTGCAAGGTATTGGAGTAGAGATTTATATGAATAGAAACCAAGTTAAGTTGTAAAACTAAGATATGTTATAGGAAAGTATACTTGTATAAATTACTTGCATAAAATGAAATGACACGCACACCTATGCTATTTGCAACAAATTAAAAGCACACTTGCTAGAAATAAAGGATTGAAAATATGAAACCGAAATTGTAGAAAACAACACTAAAAAAGCAATTTATAATAGCATATATATGAAACTTAGTAAGGACTATATAATTCTAAATTCCACCATCAATATCCAAAATATGTTGTAATACATCAAGTAGTTTAAACCAATGTTTTATTGCTAAAATTGGTGATACTGGGTGGATTTTTTGAAAGTTGCTACAAGAGTCTTTATTTTGCTATAGGAAGAGTCCAACAAGCATGTAAAATCGTTAGAATGCAACCCTAAGGTTAGGAAAATAGTTTCTAATGATATATACTAATTTCATTCAACTATTAAAGGCTTAAGTAAACTTTATTCAAGCTTTATCAACACGAAATAAAATATTGTTTATCCCTTGTAGCTACAAAATCAATTATACAACAAAATAGTAAACTGGAAAATTTATAATAGCAAAAGGAATGGGATAGAAAAAGAATTAAAATTTCAATAGTAAGTGACATGATTGATTATAGCTTAAAAATGACCTACAATTAATAATTTCTCAAGGGACCACCTACTTAATCATGTAGAAAACCATCAGACTATAACATCTAGAATTGTTAATGTTAGAAGTTAAATAAGATGCATGAAAAGAATAATACTAACAGAAGTACATGAGTGCTCTGAAGCTACTAGGGTAGGTCGAGCCCAAGGATTCTTATATTCTATTATCTCTCTATAAATTTATAAGATTGGAAAGACTAAATTATAAAGAACAACATCAAACCACTTTGGAACCTAGGATCTAGCCCTCCTAGTTTCAGAGAGGGATCGCTCTATAAGATTTCAATTTTCTTCAGGCTTTCGGATATTAGGCTAGTTAAATTAAATGTGAGAGTTGTTTTTGATTGATTTATTTTGGTTGGATTTAAGGGATCTCATTAAACAATTTCAATTTGGCTATGGAGTCAACATAGGCTGGGTGAATGCATCAATTTTCTAGAGCAAATGCAAGGCAAGCTAGCTATATATAAAGGTGTTTTATAACAAGGCAAATTTATGAAATGGAGAAAAATGATTTCAATAGTAATTTAAGAGAAATTAAGAATTATTAAACCATACATCAAAAGAAAATATTAAATTTGTAAAAACAGTCAGAATTAAGGTACTCTGGATAGTAAATCTTAATCTAAATTTCCTGTTTTACAATTAGAATTTCAAATGATACATATGCAAAGATAAAATTGAAAAAAAACATTAAACATGATATAGGAAAAACATAACCAGGATAACACAATACATGAATCTTGGAAATTGATCTTTTTATTGATGTTCCAGCTTGAAAATTATAAATACTCCAATGAAAAGCACTTACAATCTAGGGCCCAACCCCTAATCATGAATAAAATGCTATATTTAAACTACTTGCAACTGATTGTCCTATCAAAAGAGGCAATATTTTTATTTTTTACAAAATAACTGAATTTTGACATTTTCGTCTCATGCATGGACATGTTGTAATGGTTTTTTGACAGATGTCTCAAGTTTCCAAAAACCATTACTGAGAGCTGTAGTGGTTTGCTTTGCTAGAAAATTTGATGTTGTTGTGTTGTAGTGATACACTGGACCTGCTGATGTGGATGTGTTGTGAAACCAGCTCCAAAAATAGAAGAAAAGAGATATCAATGCCTTAGAAATAAGCCACTTTGAGGGGGAAACCTCCAATACATTACATTAATAAACAATTCTTGGATGATACGAATGACAAAACCTCCTTTCTATATATAGGAGTCCATGGGGCCACAATGTAAGCGTAGTGGGGCCATAATGTAATCCTAGCCGACCTAACAATAATAATGTAAGGGCACAATAATAAAAATATGGGGGTTACAAGGGTACAAAAATAATAATAAGGGGGGCTACACTAACATAATAAGGGACTACACTATTAATATAGGGACTTAACATGCCCCTCTCCTTCAAAAAAGTGTTTTCCTCAACACATTGATTATTTCTTGATGCTTCTGTATAAAATTCTCATCCTCCCATGTGGAATCTTCTACAGGAAAGTTCTTCCACTTGCTGAGATACTCTAAAATTGATCGTAATTGTCGAGTTCTTGTTTTTGTGACTCCTTCAGAACTTCTTTCGATGTGATGTTGATCTTCCTGTTGTTTCATTAGATTCTGCACCAAAGTTAGGTTATCCTTTGAGAGTTGGAGAACTTGTTGTTGATGCTCGATGTGATATTCCACTAATTTATCATCCATATTAGCTATTATTTGATCCTTAAAACCATCCAACTTAGCCTCCATTTCTGCTTTTAAACCATCTATGTCATCTTCGGTTGCTCTTCGTAAGATCGAAATTTGTTGCACTTGGTACCGTAATTTTGATATCTCATACCGCAATTCTTCCTCTTCATGCGTCATAGTATAGCTTTTTGAGGGCTTAATGGGTATGGAATTATTTTTTGGAGGCATTATAGAACCCAATACTGATAAAAATTCTAAAATATGCCCTTGGAATCACTTCAAACTACTTTTTCAAACAAACGTTATGCAATTTTAAAAACCAAATACACACCTTTTTCTTTCTTTTGAGAAGCTCGATATTGAAACTGAATTATCTATGTGATTTTGGATCCTCAATAACTAAAATTTGGTCTTTCAGTAGCTCTCTGAATCCTCTTTCGAATGCCATAGGTCTGACTTGATTTGGACTCTTCAAGACTAAGTTATGTCCATTCTCCCACAATGACCTAATTATGGACTGGTTCAGTAGAGCAAACTTGTATGACTTGCCACGTGTCACTGTTTCCTCCTTCAGATCTGAAATTTATATACAAGAAACTACATTCGTGTACTTGTGGCTGCTTTTTATAGAATCTCAATCCGATGCTCAGAGAGAGAGTTATGACGTTTTTCCCACGGTCATCGCTTTGAGATGAAATTTGGGAGCTTGAAAAAATCCTAACTTCCTCAGATCATATCTCCACAAATATTGTGAACCAAGATCTGAAATTTTTACGAGAGGTTCTTTTTCGGATTTTGGCTTCGCCCTGTAAACATTTCAGCTTTTGAAACCTCGTATAAAAATATTTATAGTGAGAATTCCACGATGAACTTTTTAGGTTAAATTCAAGAGCCTGAAAAAAGACCTAACTTCCACAGGTCATATCTCTGAAAATATTACGAACCAAGCTCTGAAATTTTGCGAAGCTGTTCTTCAGGATTTCAAATTCGCACTCTAAAAATTTTAGTTTCTGAACCTTCGTAGAAAAACATTATAGCGAAAATTCCATGATGACCTGTTTGGAGTAGCAAAACCCTAGAATCCAAAGCTCTGATACCAAATGTTGTGAAACCAGCTCCAAAAATAGAAGAAAAGAGATATCAACGCCTTAGAAATAAGCCACTTCGAGGGGGAAACTTCCAATACATTACATGAATGAACAATTCTTGGATGATACAAATTACAAAACCTCCTTTCTATATATAGGAGTCCATGGGGCCACAATGTAATTCTAGTGGGGCCACAATGTAATCCTAGCCGACCTAACAATAATAATGTAAGGGCACAATAATAACAATATGACGGTTACATGGGTACAACAATAAAAATAATGGGGGCTACACTAACATAATAAGGGACTACACTATTAATATAGGGACTTAACGTGATGATTTAATGAGCCAGTTGTTTCTTTCATCATGTTGAGTTGTCATCATTCCTGCAAATCACACAACTTATCCCAATCTTCTGAACTCAAAATTGTTATCCTGATTAACCTTATCTATATCTCATCAGTTTTTGTTTATTTCATGAATGTTGGCTTCGCCTGAAAAATGTGCTTGATTTCGTGTTGTATGAAGACATCATTACTGAGAAATTCATAGAAATCCCTCCATGTCATTATGTTCTTCATATTTTCATGTTTGGATGAATCCTTGGGGATATCAGTCAGCTCCTTCACATAATTTGGATTTGCCATTATTTTTTCATTAATCACAAATAATGAAGGAAAACCTTTCTTGTTCAGTGGTTCCATTCTGCTAAAAATCCTTCTTACTCCAATCTCAAGCTGATTACATTTTTCTTCAACCTATGCAACTAAATTATTCTTGTTCAACACTTTTTTAACTTCAAGTATAGTTTTTTTCCGGTCCTCTACTCCCAGGGGTTCCAATTCATAAATTATTTTGGAGTTGAGAAATCTGATAATGTTATTAGCAGTTGTAGGATTATCCACTAATTCCTCATTTTCTTTTTCTACTGCAACACTTACTGAATGAATCAAATCCCTCTGCTCAAAGATTATCTAGCTAGATGGCCAGATCTCATTCATGGAGTCAATTATATTTTTCCAGATAATTTATTTGACTCTTCCTACCATGCTCCCAATTGAGGACTCCTGAAGGGACTTCTGCGAAATTTCATTTAACTTTTTGCTGATCTAAAACTCTGTAGAATGTGTTGAATCTTTCCTTTTTAACTGATCTTGTAGGTCACTGACTTGATCTTGCAAATTTTAATTCCTGTTGTCTGTAAGGACATGTTTTCCATTGCTTTAGCTAGTTTCTCAGTGCCTCCTCTTGGTGTACCTATAGTTGTAGAAGTTTCTGAATGAATAACAACAAGAGGGACTGCTTGCAGTGGAATAATAGCTTTGGTTGCTTCTTTTGCTGCTTCATTTACTGCATCTTTCACTGCTTTTTGTCTTTCTTTTACCATTTTTTCCATTTCGTTCTCCATTTTCTTGATTTTCTCATCTTGTAAAGTGATCAATTGAATCATTTATGCCTTATGTGTTTCATTTTCTTCTATATCCTTTGTCATAGAATCTTTTATTACTGACATCTTGAGATGCCTCTTCAAAGCATCTATATCTGCATTCTTCTTCTTTACAAGTGATTCTGCCACTGCTAGGTTTGATGGATTGTACCCAATATGCACCACTAATTCCTCCAGGTATTTAATCCTTGAATCTTTGGCCATGGGGGGAATATTCTACATCTTCAATTGTGACTATGTGTTGGATAATGTAACCTGCAACTTTGAGGGACTCATGGTCATACTAGTTAAAATGGAGGAGATCATTTCTCTTATCTGCTTATGCATTTCCATTTGGTCTATTGGATGAATGCTATTTATATCAAAATAAAAAGAGGTCTTCTTGTAGTCTCCTGCAGTTTTGGGCTGAGGGATTTGTGCTTCTAAGAAGGCCATCTTCATTCTTCCCTTTTCAGAGTCAAAAGATGATAGAAGCCTGCTTTGGGAGTTGATTGTTTGTTTCCAAAACTGATTATAAGTGTTGGTCTTGAGAATCTCATTCCTTATTTGGATTTCTTTAAACGTATCATATATATCATCCTCCTTTTTTCCTGCAGTGGTATTATATGTTGGAGTCTGAACATTCTACTGTTGGAAAGGAAAGGTGGCAAACGATGTTGAAAAAACTGTTTGGCCACCTACTAGAGATGAACTTGGTGAAGCTATAATTGTGATAACAGTTTGCTGATATTTCTCACTTCCCTGTTCAATTTCCATGTGGACTTTCGCTCTTTTCCTATATTTCATTCTGAACTCCTTAGTGGATGTATCAATATCCATGTCTATTTGGTCATCCCTTATCCTTTTGCTTCATGTTTCCTCCTCTGGTTCCTTTCCTTTGTCATCCTTTTCTTCTGCAACTTTCCTTTCTTGTGGAGTTGGTGTTTGTATTCTTGAAGTGGAAATGACTTGCTCTTCTGCCTCCTGGAGTGTGTTGGCTGCCCATTATTCTTGGTTCATGTACTTTTCTATCTCCATTTTGTGGGTATGAATGTATGGTGTGGATTTATTCTCCACCCTCTTCTTAGAAATGATTCCCATGGGATCATATGACCAAGTGAAGCTATGAGTGAAATTCATCTCCTTTAATATTATATCTGCCTCCTCCCCTGCAGCTCTGCTATTGCAAAATAATGGACCAAACTGTGAATTCATCCTGAATTGGGACTTATTTTTTGTGGAGACAAAATGCACCTCATATGAATTTATAATTTTTCTATATTACTCAAGTGCAAATATTCTCATGGAGAGGTACTTGGGCAGTTTGTATGGGGCCAATTCACTGCCATAAACTTTGATCTCTGTGTATTTTTGGTAGAGGTACCAATATGTTGTTCTGATATGCTCTTTCAACTGCATCACCTTCTTGATTCCCTCACTGACCCTTGGCTCAGTTGCACTATTGAGTGCACTGATTGTTGGATGTATAAATAAGTCTACAAATCTATTATAGAAGTAATTCTTGTGCTCCTTCATCAATAAGGTAGTCCAAAAAATCATTGATTGGGGCCGAGAATCATCATTTAGCTTCATTATATCAAACTGAAACCTACTAGATTGAAAATAGACAAACATGTACACAAATAAAAAGGTGTATTTGAAAACTTCTTCTACCTGAAACTTTAGGAACTGTTCATGAATATCATCTCCAAGAAAATGGGAATAGTTGAACATGACTGTGGGCTTGACATCTGAGGAAATAATAGATAAGAAACCAATCATGGCTTCATCTACCCACTTATTAGTCTGATATCCTAATAAATAAGATAAAACAGTGACAATGTGTTGGGTCCTATCAGGAAAGATGGATGAAGGGTAGGGTGGATTCTTGGTAGGCATTGGGGTATTGGTGGCCATGAAAAAATCCAAGGTTTTAGCCATGCTAGTGAAATCTAGCTTCTCGTATAAATATTTGAGGGCCTCATATGAAAAAGGAATGGTATTCTCAACAATGGGGGCTTGCATCATTTTTTGAATGGATTGGGCATCAATAGAAAACAAGATTTCTCCTATGGTATTAACTATGGCTCTCTAGTTAATGTCATAACAGGACTGACATTTTTTGATGAACTCTGGGAAACTATGGATTTTAGGAAAAATGTAAAAAGGTAATTTGATCTCCCAAAGGCCTATGTCATCAAATTCTTGAAGGAAATTTTCCTTGAGCTAGCATTAGACATCACATAAATCAAAGTCTGACTCTGTCTCATGGACTTTACAATCTCTGTCTGCTAGAAATATGATCTAGGTCTACCTGAGGGTAGACCACAAGGTTTAAAGGCTCATGGTCTTTCTTAGGATGCATATTGTATCTTCTATAATATATTTCTCTATGCTATGAAGAATGGGATGAAATAAAAAGGGAACAGAGAAAGGGATTTGTTACAAATCAGCACTAGGGAAGAGATATAATTGAAAGGGAAACATGAATAAAGTTGAATAATTGAGAAAGAACCGTAACCAAAGTTGCAGGGAGCTGGTAAATTTTCCTTGGAGGAATAGCGAATTCTCTTCAACAATAGTTCTCTGTGACTTCTTTGCAAATTCAGTACCTGTAAGTTTAGAATAACATTAGCCAAGTAAACTCTGCTTTGGGCATGAATTTTGGTTTTAACTATGATTGGTGGAATGTTGAGTTGGCGCAGGTCCGTTGGATAACACCCTGACCATTTATGGTGCAACGTATTGTTGGAAGGAATAGATGTGATAGAGTGGAGTGAACAAGTGACAAGGGACGTGGCACAACATTATTCACAACGGTCAAAAGGTGTGGCAGTTTAGTGAATAATGGAAACCAATTTTCGGAGGGGGGGGGGAAGAGTGCTGGGCACTGGGAAATGACACTGAGATGGGTCTGCCTAAGACGGACACTGCCTTCTTCCTGCCAGTTAGGGGCCCAGAGAATGGGGAGGCATTGAGGACCGTCATAAATGGTGCGATGTGCGGGGATGATGAATAAGGTGGAAGGAAGTTAGCGCAGATGGGATGGGTGAAGTGATGGTGGGGTCAAGGAAATAATGGATGTAGGGGGCAGAGTAGGACTTTATGAAAAATGAAGAATATGAGTGTTTAGGGGGGTTAGGAATAAAGGGAATAATGATAGATTCAAGACTTAGAGTAAAACTTAGACATAAGGTATGCCCAAATAATTTTGAAATAATAATTCAGTCCCTAAACACCCCCTATTTTGATATCATTTTTTTACCATAGGAAAAAATGGAATTTTGATGTTGTACCTTGTAGAATAAACTTCACATTTTCCTTCCATTCTTCCTCCTCAACATATCTACCTACCCAAACTAATCATCTAACATTTTTTCTTCTTTTTGTAGGGTGCATTTGGAATAGCAAACCCTTAAATCATTTTTTCTTTTAAAATTTCTAACCTAACACCTATCCTTATTTCAGCCATTGACTCGATTTAAACTGTTGAGCCAATTTCATTTTCTACCTATCAACTAATAAGCAAAGTTTAAACAATTTGATAGATCTTTATTCTCTAACCTATCAAAAAAAATTGAAAATTGTTCAATTATGATTGAACAATATGATTAAACAAACCTATCTAATTATTAGTGGCATTTTAACTTGCAGCACTTTCAGTGTTATATCTTTTTGGGGCTTTTCTTTCTTTTTTTCCTTTTCCTCTTTTTCTATTTTTTATACCCTCTTTTTATTTTCTTTTCCATATTTTTTGTTGGAAATAATTTGAATATTGAAAAACTTTTCAATATGAAATTTCCAAGAATATGACATATCCAATCACCTTGACATACTATGAATTATATGATACTAACAGTGGCTCCAGTGGGGATGACACTTCTCCAAATGAAGTGTCAAGAATCTGAGACTGGTAGCCTTGAATGCTCCTTTTTCTGCAACATCTTCTCTGTTTCTCATCAAAATGGGCTTAGGGCCTTCACTTTGGGCTTCAACCTTGTCCAATGAGTTATTGAAAAATGTAAGACTGTGGTATTTACAATGATGAAAATTCAACCTAAATTTAGAAAAAATAGTGTTTAAGCATCCTACCATTGACAAGACCTCCATATATTTCTGTACCATCCAAAAATTTAAGAAAATAAGTAGTGTTTCCCCTGAAAGCATCAATGATGTATGGCCCTTGCCAAAGGTTATCAAACTTTCCATGTTTTCCTTTATCCTCTCTTCTAGAATCCCATTTCAGAACTTTATCTCCTAAGTCGAAATCATTGGCCTTTGTTCTCTTGTCAAAGATATTTTTGATATTCTCTTGAATTACTTGTGTTCTGTTGTAAACTTCCTCTCTATATTTCTGCAACTGAATGGTGTCATTTATCCTCCTCTAAATTTCATTTGGTTCAACTTGAATCTGTTGGATTATCTTCATTACTGGAACTCCTAAGGAAGAAGGAAACATTGCATCCATTCCACAAACCAATTGATTTCTTTGTGGTAAGCCTATCAGCTCAAAGAGAATTGATCAACTTATTGTGCCATGATTTCTTATTTTCCTTCAAAAACTTTTTGACGATGTTCACTAGGATTTTATTTGAAGATTCAGCCAGTCCATTACCTTGAGGGTGATAGGTTGTTGAATTCCCCAAAGTAATATGATATCTGTTACAGAAATCAATCATGTTTTTGGACTTAAAGGCTGCAGCATTGTCTATAATTATTTTTCTAAGACAACCAAATCTAGAAAGGATGTTGGTTTCTAGGAATTTTATTATGACAGAATCAGTGGCATTTCTAGAAGGAGTGGCCTCTATGCATTTGGTGAAATAATCTATAGTAGTGAGGATCCATTTATATTGGGCTGGGGATGGGGGATGAATTTCTCCAATGAAGTCTAATCCCCATTGTTGGAAAGAGATTTCTACATAAATAGGTTTCAAGGGTAAGGGAAATAGATTTCTCTTTCCTTCAACGATTTGACATTTATGACACGCAGTGACCATCTTATGGACATCAGGATAAAGGGTGGGCTAATAAAAACCATCTCTCATGATATTGTTAGCAGTGGTTTTACAATAGAGATGGCCACCACAGTCACCTATATGGAACTCCTACATAATTCTATCTGCATCATCCTTCAACAAACATTTAAGCAAAATACCTCCAATATCTTTCCAATACAAAACATTGTCCAAAATGAAGAATTTAACAGCTTTAAGTTTTATAAATATAGCCTTTGTTTTAGATAAACTAGAAGAAGAATTCAAGTTTGACAGTACATACAAAATATCAACATACCATGGAGAATTCAGGAATGCTTCATCAATTGGTGGAGTTACCAGTTCCTCTTGATCATCTAATGAATGCACCATGTTGATGTCCAGTGCATGAAATTTGGATTCTTCCATCAATTTAGCTAATCCTTCGCCTTTAATCAACTTGGTAGGCTTGATTTCCAGATCATATTCTAAGATCCCTGCAATCCATTTTCCTCTTTTTCCATCAAGACTGTTCTGTGTTAAGATATCTTTGACAACTGCATTTGGAACATAAGCAATGATATGCGAATGTATAATGTAGACTCTAAAATATTTCAATGCTTTAACTAAAGCAAAAACTTGTTTTTCCATGATATTATATTTCAATGATGCATCTCTTAATGCTTTGCTGGAAAAAGTTATCGGTTGCTCGTGCCCTTCACTATTTTTCTACAATAAAACAACATCAATAGTATGTTCAGAAGAAAAATAAAAAATCATGAAATCTTTAGTAAAATATGGACTGATTAGGACTGGGGCTTTTGTTAATGCTAGCTTGACTAAATCAAAGACTGTTTTGCTTCTATGGTCCATTTTATTTCTGAGTATTTCTTGAGCATATTGGTATTGTTCCTTCAAAGTTCTACTAGGTTTGGTATAAATTTCCTCAGAAAGTTGATTTTACCAATGAATGATTGGAGTTATTTAAGATTTCTAGGATGACTGATTTTTAATATTCCTTCAATTCTGCTAGGAACGATTTAGATTCCATCTTGAGAAATAATTTGACCTAACATTTTTCCTTCTTCTAGTCCAAATAATGTCTTCTTAGGATTCAGGGAAATTCCAAATTCTTTGCATTTTTCAAAAACTCTCCTCAAGTGTGCTAAATGTTCTTCATCTGTTTTATAATACATAGTGATGTCATCCAAATAAATTACAATAAAGTGGTCAATTTAATTAGAAAAAGAAATGTCCATGGCCCTTTGAAAGGTAGCTCCAACATTCATTAATCCAAAAGGCATTTTCACACACATAAAAGTCCCCCAAGGAGTTGTAAAAGTTGTCTTATCTTGATCATAAGGGTGTACTAACACTTGATTGTAACCAGAAAAACCATCTAATAAAGATATTCTACTGGAACCTACTACCCTTTGCAATATGTGATCCATTTTTAGTAAAGGGTGATTATCCTTAACAAATACTTTATTACAATTTCTAAAGTCAATATAGAGTCTAATTTCACCTTTTTTCTTTCTAGTTGGCACAATATTGGACATACATTTGGAATATCTGAGTGGTACTATGATTTTTTATTCTTACATATTTTTAATTTCTTTCTCAACTAAAGGCATCAAAACATGATTTGTTCTGTGCAATTTCTTTTTGAAGGGTTTTTTACCCTCTTTAATTGGAATCTTGTGTTGTATGATGCTTGTATCATAAGACTTCAAATCCTCATAGCTCCACACAAACACATCAATGAATTCTTTGAACAGATCTATATATCTTCTTCTTGTAATAATAGGCGAAGATTTTGACAATTTGATTATTTTGGGGTTTTTTTCAGTGCCTATATTACATTCTTCAACATTTGTTCCAGTTGGTTCCATTTTGGGTTTCTTTTCCACATCATTAAAGTCAAATAATTCTTCTAAAGGGACCAGCCCTCTAGGCAGAGTATTGTCTTTGAGTTGGAGTATTTAGAATTCTTCTTTTTCCATGTCTTTTTTATTTTATGTGCTATGTACAATTTTATTAGTTGGGATATTTACTTCGGTATTTACATCTAAAACAACAGTTTCTAGAACAACAATATTTTTTTCTTCAATACATTGTTCATTAGTAAGACTATCTTCCTCATAATCTAGGTCGATATTATTGTCTTCAAATTCATCCTTAGATTGTAGGAAGCTTTCGATTTGTTTGTAACTGCTAAAAATTTTCTAGTACCTCATGTTATCTGGCACAGAAGGATGATGTTTGACGTCAATTATGCAATGTTATTTGTGCACTGAAAATTTAACTTGTATGAATGACCTTGTGCACTATTGTTTCCTGCATTATACACCCAAATACCTGCCCCTGAGCTATATTTTCCACATAAGCCATCAAAACTCATGTTCCAAAGAGGTTCATTTGCTGGATATGGTTGTTATGTTTGTATTTGACTGTCATTATTTTCCTTAGAATCATTTTCCATATGGGAAAATTTTGAATCGATGGCTCCATTATTATACAAAATGAAAGAATCAAGGTCAATATTAACAAAGTACTCAGGGTAATTGTGAGGTTTTTCTTGGTTGCTTACCATGTACTTCATTATTGTTTCCCTATATAGTCTTCTTTATTGACCAAACATTGGTATTGTAGAATATGTCATCTTTATTTTCAAGGTCCCTTTTAATTTTGTTCCCCATGAGAAAGATAAAAACATTCCTTATTTAGGGGGAATGTCAGCTACAACTGTCCATCACTAAACTCTATGCAGGTATCTATGCCAGAGTGACACAAAGATCTTTAATCAGACCAAGGCACCTAACTTTACTAGAGTCAAAAGAGTATAAATATTTATAAGGTCTAGTGACTTCAAGGCCAAGCTTCTCCATGACAGCCTTTGACATAAGGTTGTGTGCAGCACCTGAATCCAAAATGGCATTATGAAGAATCTTTTCATGAATGTTTAAACTGACATAAAAAGTATGGACACCTCCTTCCTGGGGTTTCCCATCAACCTTTGGCCCGAACAAAAGTTTAGGTTGATCATCACTTAAATTAGCAGTATCTGTAACCTCCCCTACATTTAAAAATTTTAGGACCTGAGATCTGTAGACATTTTTTTTTATTAATTCAGTGAGAGGGATAGATATCTTCAATTTGCAAGTTCACTCTCGATACTGAATGGTGTTTGAATTTTCAGCGGGTTTGACAAATCAATTCTTTCAGCCACTATCTTTTGGGTAATTTCGTTTTGTCTACTTGTACTAGGAATGTCTATCTGAGCATTTCTGCCATCTGGCAGGGATATCTACTATTTTTTTGGCATTGTTTTCTATGCTTTTATTTTATGAATTATTTACATTCTTCTTTATGCTTTCTGTTGTTTTCATTGTTGGAAATGTTGTCATTGATGGCAAAGGTAAAGACAGGAGAAGCACCTAAACTATCCATAAGGAAAAAGAGATAGAGAGGTAGCAGAGGCAGCATAAGAAATAGAGGAATTGAAGCAGAAGCAACAAAGGAATTAGAGACAGAGCAGTGGAGTTGAAAAGGCATGAAGGAGTGTAATACAGAGGTTTATTCATGAATTAGGGGTGTAATACAGAGGTTTATTCATGAATTAGGGGTGTAAGACAGTTTGCAGATGAATTATTGAGCAATTATTCATTAATTGAGTTTGTATGGCATAGACTTTGATTGAAGACTAAAAACCTGTGGTAAAGAATTAATATGCTTGGGGATGAGTTGGAGCATTGCTTAAATGGAAGAAGAGGGCTGGAGAGGGAGCCCGAGAGCTGGAGAGAGGCAGAGAACCTCTTCAGTAACAGAATAGGAGAATAATGGCCACCGAGTTGAATATCTGGCTGTTATGAAATTGTAAGAATTTGTTTGAGACCTACCACCTGTATATATACATATATCTGTTTATGAAGAATTGTGTATTTACTGGTGAGATTCCTGCATGAGGTTGCTTTAGATTCTTGAAGGATCTGGACTCTATAATTCGAGCTAAGAGTCTGTCTGTGTATTCAAGTCCGAGGATGCAAGAATGTGTAATTATTTAATCTGCAAATTGAGATTAATTGTGCCTGTGTGTAGTTGGAAAACCCGGTGTTAATACTGTCAACATCGTATCTCAAATTGGTCGACAGAGGAGTGATTGTGTGACTATGTGTCTTCTTGGTTGAATCACATGAAACATTGAATTAATATTGTTGTCAAATGGTCAAATTAAATCTTGTGTGAACCATATTCTCTGTGAACGAGTGGTTGTATGCACTCTGCATAAGAATAGATGCAACCGAGAAAGTGGCGGAACTCTGCGTCAGAGTATAAAAGAACCCTTTAATGTGTAATGGGCAGAATCTGAGTTTAAAGGAGGAGAACGGAACCCTGAGTAAAAGGACAAGAACGAAACCTTGTGTGAGGAATCGGAACTGTGACTGGATGAACAGTAACGGTGAGTTGGAGTGAAACCGTGGTTTTTTTTTGCACCACCATCCGTCGGAAAGCGATATTGGAGGAATGGGCAGCGATTCCATACAAGAATCGACACATGGCCTGTGGACCCATTCTAAAACTGCTTGTTAAACTGCGCCTTCGCGCATTAACGTTCTACGTTGGAAGCCGCGCGAAATGGACAGAAACCGTTGATTTGGAAACAGGCCATCGGACGGCGATCGCGCGTTGAAATTGCCTGGAGTTTAACCAAGGTGCGCGAACGATAGTCCAGATGTGACGTGCCATCGCGCATTATCTTTCGCGCAAGTTGCCCGTGCGATATCCGTTGGATCGGGCAATGAAATGACAGCCGCCGGATGGGCGCGTGAGTTAACAAAGGTACGGTCTATGCATTCACGATTGTACTGTGGGCCCGGGGCAGAGATATATACAATGAATTTGGTTTATATTAATGATGTTTATTAAATTTTGACGGGTTATTAACATACGGTGGAAGACTAAGGTTTCTAATTAATAAAAGATTTCCGATTATCTTTGGACTCCATTGTAATGGTTCCAATATTAAAGAAAGCGTAATATATGTGTGAATACATTCTGTATAATGACTGTATATGTGAAGTGGCAAAACATGGAATTTGTGAATATGGTTTAATACGCCGAGGGTCAATTATTATGTTATGTAGAATGGTTGTAAATGCAGAATTAGTGCATATGTACACATAAGAGATTGTCGGGTTATAACTATAGAGGAGTATTGAATTAATATCACAATTCTCTGAATTGAGATATTAGAATAACGTAGAATTGTTTATATAAATTGCCAGCGTGGAATTAAAGAGAAGTGTGAGATTGCCTGGATTGGGAAATGATTGGGCATGAAACTTAAATGCAATTATGGAAAATGAAAAAGAAGAGGAGAGCATGCAAAGATACACAGAGATTACAGGTTTGACAGGAATATGTACAGGAATGAGTTGCACAGGAGAATAAGCACAGAAAACAGGGAATATGCAGATGACAGTGAACAAAGAGTATGCAGAACAGGTTCTTAACAGCAGCAGGAAAAGACAAATCCAATAAAGCCAAAATCCAGAAAAGGAGCTGAGTAAAATTGAAATATGTAATTAAAAATGTGAATGCAAATGTTGTAATTAATTTTTTATTGTTTGTGATGCAAAGGAAAGTATCCTAAGGAAAATAAAACTCCCACTGTAGCATGGACATTTGTACATATTGTTATATTTTAAAATTGAGTTGGATAAAGGAATAAGAAGACAGAATCCGAAGAGACATCACTGTTCACTCCAAATTCCTTGTGAAATAAAAACAGTCATGTGAGGATCTCTATATATAATATCAATTTGATATGCACAAAGAGGTAAGAGAGAGTGAGTGAAGAGAATGAAAAAATGAAGCAGTGATGCAGAGAAGAAGGAGGAGCTGAGCAGAGAAAAAGGAGAAGCTGATAGAGAATCTGAAAAGATGCAGAGATGATACAGAGTAGATATGAGAATAGATGAATAGCAGAGCAGATGGAACAGAACAGAGATGATATCCGAGGTAAATCAGCAAGTGTTTCTCTTTTGAAAGAGTAAGGAAGTTGGAGCTTCCCTATCAAGTTGTAGCTTGATAGATGTCAGTTGGAGCTGACTGAGGTAGGAGCCTCCCGTAGGTTGGTGCCTGCAGAAAATAGATGGGAGTTGGTGCTTCCACATCAAGTTGTAGCTTGATAAAATGACAGTTGTAGCTGACTGAGGTTGGAGCCTCCTATAGGTTGGTGCCTACAAAAATTAATGGGATTTGGAGCTTCCTTGCAAGTTGTAGCTTGCAGAATTGAGGTTGGAGCCTCCCGTAGGTTGGTGCCTGCAGAAAAACAGTGGTGAGAGGGAGTTGGAGCTTGTCTTTGCATCACAACAATAATAAGATGTGGTTTTCTCCCTTTATGGGTTTCCACTTATATCTGGTGTCTTTGTGCATGTGTTGATGTGATTTATCTAATCTGCTTAATACTTGTTGCTCACATATTAAGACTGTTGTTACATTAACAAATCTGTTTGATACTTGCTGCTCACTAATAAAGATTTCTCACATATTAAGTTGATCATGAAGTGAAGGTGTAAATAAGTTTTAAGAGAAAAGTTTTAAAAGTCCATGAATGGACTAAATCGATTGACCCCCCCCCCCCTCCTAGTTTAAGTAAGGGCTCAACATTCTTGACTTTAGATTCAAATACTTTCTTGGCATAATTCTCTGAATTATTTTTATTAGAATTATCTAAAATTTTCTTGCTTAATAAATTGTATTGTTTGTGAACCTCCATAATGGCATTCTCAAAACCCAGCTTGTAATCCTCATATTCTTCAGGTTCGAGCTCAACTTGGGTTAGTTAAAACAATTCGTGTTCTTCTTCAGTGAGAAAAATAGAATCATCTCCATTAATTTTGATGAAATTAATCTAATTTTCCGCAACTTCATCCACTATTCCTTCATCTTCATAAGCATAGTTTTCTTAAAATTGAGGCCTAATCTGCTGATCAAGACCTATTTTCTTTCTTTGTCTAACCTGTGGAGGATTTCTTCTTGGGTTCTGATTTCTGTTTTCGAGAGCTGGTTGATTTTCTCTGGGTGTAGTTCTTTTATTCAAACTAATTCTATCCGTCATCCTTTCCATTGTCCTTACCAAATTGTCAATTTTGGCATCAGATGTAGAGGCTACAGGTTCTTCTCTGATTGTGACTCTCCTCTCAATCCTCATCCTAGCCATTTTTGCTAATAAATTATCTTCTACACACACAACATCTTTTTTCATCCCTTCTAAAGTTGAGGAGTCTCTTTCCCTAACCTGATAGGCCATGTTTGGGTCAAATCCATCTAGGAATTTAAACAGGACTAACCATTGAGGTGGTTTCATGTGGGCAGGGAGTGCATTGTATATGTTGTTGAATATAGTGCAATAGTCTTGTACACTCTCTCCTAGAGACCTCTTAATAGTTTCATATTCTGACAAAATATGCAGTGGATTTTTCTTTATTTCCCATATATTAATAAATGTTTGGTGAAAAGAAGGGAGATAATGAATGTTATTTTCATTTAAACCCTTAAACCATTTGTTGACTTCAACTCCTAAAATCTGAGAAAAAATTCTCAATTTGACACTGTCATCATTAATTTCTTGTAAGTCAAAATAGTCATTCATTTTATCAATATGTTGATGGGCAGTCACAGGACCAATCCCATAGAATTGTGGAATATTAGATTGATAATCCTGGGGCATAGGGGGTAAAGGTGTTGGCAATGCCAATGGGGCATATCTCGCTACCATGATTGGTGGAGGTGGTGGAGGGATGTGAACAGTGGATGAAGTAGGATGAGTAGAGGTAATGGAAGAAGAAGTTTGTGTAGAAATTTGAGTATGGGAATGAGAAATAGTAGTGGTAGATATTTTGGAGGCTGTAGGACTAGCTGACCTAAGAGGGACTGTTTGAGATGAAATTGAAGAAGCTACTATGGTTAGGGAAGTTAACTCTACATATTGTTGGAGGTAGGCTTCATCAATAGTGGAAGTAAACTCAGTCACTAGATCTTAAAGTGTATCAAAATCCTAGAGAAGCTAGATATGAGATTGAAGTTGGGAGTATGTTTCTCTCACGGGACTTTGATGTAATATGGATGGATAAAAAACTATATGGTTAGTCCAATTCTTGGATTTGGTTCTGAAAACACCTTGTACAAAATGCACATCAAATTGTATGTCTTGCAAAGTGACAAAGTTTTTAGGTAGGAATCTAGATCTGTGAAGAACTCTGCTACTGGTTTGACTTTCTGTTCTAGGAGTTTTCCTCAAGATATTCTTAGGATTGTCTACAATAGGAGGAGGATTGGGATCTGGATGGGATCTAGTGGATATTATTTTAGGAGCCATAATTTAGTTCAAAATCATAGACAAACTGATTATTCCAAAGATAAAAGAAACCAATCTTAAAACAGTAATTCTATCGTACAATTCTTTTTAACTGGGATTTTCTGAATTAGGATGAAAATTAAAAAATTTCAGTTATCTTCCGCAGTATGGTCGCCACTATGTTATCGATCTATAATTTATAATTTTGGAAAGACTAAATTATAAATAACAACATCAATCCACTTTGGAACCTAGGATCTAACCCTCCTAGATTCAGAGAGGGGTCCCTCTATAAGATTTAGATTTTCTTCAGGATTTCTAATATTAGGCTAGTTAAATTAAATGTGAGAGTTGTTTTTTATTGATTGTTGTTGGTTGGATTTAAGGGATCTCATTAAACAGTTTCCATTGGGCTATGGAATCAACATAGGCTGGGTGAATGCATCAATTTTCTATAGAAAATTCAAGGCAAGCTAGTTGTATATTCTGGTGTTTTATAACAAGGTGAATTTATGAAATGGAGAAAAAATATTTCAGTAGTAATTTAAGAGCAATTAAGAATTCTTAAACCATACATCAAAAGAAAATATTAAAATTTTAAAAACAGTTAGAAATAAGGTACTCTGGATAGTAAATCTTAATCTAAATTTCTTGTTTTACAATTAGAATTTCAAATGATACATATGCAAAGATGACAGTGAAAAACACATTAAACATGATATAGGAAAAACACCACCAGGATAAAAAAACTCATGAATCTTGCAAATTGATATTTTTATTGATGTTCCAACTTGAAAATTACAAATACTCCAATGAAAAGTGCTTAAAATCTAGGGTCCAACCCCTAATACTGAATAAAATGCTATATTTCAATTAATTGCAACAAATTGCCGTATCAAAAGAGGCAATATGTTCATTTATTACAAAATAAGTAAATTTTTACATTTGTGTCTCATGCATGGGCACGTTGTAATGGTTTTTTGAAAAATGTCTCAATTTTCCAAAAACCGTTATTGAGAGTTGTAGTGGTTTGCTTTGCTGGAAAATTTGATGCTGTTATGTTGTACTGATACACTGGATCTGCTGATGTGGATGATTGACTGAGCTGGTTGTTTCTATCATCATGCTAAGTTGTCATCATTCCTACAAATCAAACAACTTCTCCCAATCTTCGGGACTTGGAATTTTTATCTTGATTAACCTTTTGTATATCTCATCAGTTTCTACGTATTTAATGAATGTTGGCTTCACCTGAAAAATCTGCTTGATTTCATGTTGTATGAAGACATCATTACTGAGAACTTCATAGAAAGCCCTCCCTGTCATTGTGTTCTTCATAGTTGCATGTTTGGATGAATCCTTGGATATATCAGTAAGCTTATTCACATAACCTAGATTTGCCATCAATTTTTCATTAATCAGAAATAATGAAGGAAAACCTTTCTTGTTCAGTGGTTCCATCTTGCTGAAAAACCTGCATACTCCAATCTAAAGCTAATTACATTTTTCTTCAACCTGTGCAACTAAATTCTTCTTGTTCAACACTTTTTTAACTTCTAGTTGTTGTCCTATCCTCTACTCCCAGGGGTTCCAATTCATAACTTCTTTTAGAGTTGAGAAATATGATAATATTATTAGCAGTTGCAGGCTTATCCCCTAATTCCTCATTTTCTTTTTCTACTACAACACTTACTGAATGAATCAAGTCCCTCTTCTCAAATATTATCTGGATAGATGGAAAAATCTCGTTCATGGAGTCAATTATATTTTTCCAGGTTTTGACTCTTCCTACCATGCTCCCAATTGAGGACTCCTGAAGGGACTTCTGAAAACTTTCATTTAACTTTTTGCTGATCTAAAACTCTATAGAATGTGTAGAATATTTCCTTTTTAGCTGATCTTGTAGGTCACTGACTTGATCTTGCAACTTTTTAACTTATGTTGTCTGTAAGGACATGTTTTCCAAGGCTTTAGCTAGCTTCTCAGTGCCTTCTCCTAGTGTACATGTAGTTGTAGAAGTTTATGAATGAATAACAACAAGAGGGACTGCTTGAATTGGAATCATCGCTTTGGCTGCTTCTTTTGTTGCTTCCTTTACTGCATCTCTCACTGCTTTTTGCCTTTCTTTTACCATTTTTTCCATTTCATTCTCCATTTTCTTGATTTTCTCATCTTGTTCAACGATAAATTGCACCACTTTTGCTTTCTGTGTTTCATTTTATTCTATATCATTTGTCATAGGATCTTCTATTACTGGCATCTTGAGCGGCCTCTTCAAAGTAGATATATTTTCATTCTTCTTCTTTACAAGTGCTTTTGCCACTTCTAGGTTTGATGGATTGTACCCAATCTGCACCACTAAATCCTCTAGGGATTTAATCCTTGAGTCTTTGTCCACGGAGGAAATATTATCCATCTTCAACTGTAACTGTGTGTTGGATAATGTAACCTACAACTTTGAGATACTCGTGGTTGTACTAGTTAAAGTGGAGGATATCATTTCTCTTGTCTACTTATGCATTTCCAATTGGTCTATTGGATGAATGATTTTTATATCAAACTCAAAATAGGTATTCTTGTAGTCTGTTGTAGTTTTGGGCTGAGGGATTTGTGCTTCTAAGAAGGCCATCTTCATTCTTCCCTTTTCAGAGTCAAAAGCTGATAGAAGCCTGCTTTGGGAACTGCTTGTTTGTTTCCAAAACTGATTATAAGTGTTGGTCTTGAGAATCTCATTCCTTCTTTTGATTTCTTTAAACATATCATATATATGATCCTCCTTTTGGCCTGCAGTGGTAGTAGATGTTGGAGTCTACACATTCTGTTGTTGGAAAGGAACAATGGTAGAGGATGTTGAGAAAACTGTTTGGCCACCTACTGGAGATGAACTTGGTGATAATAGTTTGTTGATATTTCTCATTTCCCTTTTCAATGTCCATGTGGACTTTGGCTCTTTTCCTGTATTTCATCCTGAACTCCTTAGTGGATGTATCAATATCCATGGATTTTTGGTCATCCCTTATCCTTTTTCTTCATGTTTCCTCCTCTAGTTCCTTCCCTTTGTCATCTTTTGCTCCTAGAGCTTTCCTTTCTTATGGAGTTGGTGTTTGTATCCTTGAAGTGGAAATTACCCCTGCTCTTCTACCTCTTGGAGTGTGTTGCTTCCCATTCTTCTTGGTTCATGTACTTTTCTATCTCCAATCTGTGGGTATGAATGTATGGTGTGGATTTATTCTCCAACCTCTTCTTAGAAATGATTCCCATGGGATCATATGACTAAGTGAAGTTATGACTGAACTTCATATCCCTCAATATTATATTTTCCTCCTCCCCTACAACTTTGATGTTGCAAATGAATGGACCAATCTTTGATTTGATCCTGAATTGGGACTTCTTTTTTGTAGAGACAAAAAGAACCTCACTTGCATTTATCATTTGTCTAATATACTAAAGTGCAAATATTCTCATGGATAGGTACTTGGGCATTTTTTATGGGGCCAATTCACTACCATAAACTTTTATCTCTGTGTCGTCGACTTAAGATTGCTTTCAGTTTTTTTTTTTTTTCGGCATAGTTCAAATTTCATCATTCAAAATTTCAAGTTGTAGGAGTCTTTTGCCATAGCAGATTGTTGTCACCTTAATCACCAAGGCACTGGTTGATGGATTCAGAGATTTGTGGTTCTTTGCTGCCTCACTGGGAGGGAAGCATTCCCCAAAGGGCGCCACTGTTATGACCCTATAATTATAGGGGAATCAGGGTTGCTGAATTATATGTATTGGTTTAGCTTGCAGGATGAAAACAATGTTTATCCTGCAAAGTGAGGTTCATTTTCAAAAGCATCCCAAATCAAATTCTTCATGGAGCATATTTAAAAGGAGTAAGAGATAAAAAATTCCACCCACACTACTCCAAAATGCTGCAAAATAAGTATTTCTCATATATTATTCTGGTGTTGCATGAAGGCGTGGATCGAAATTTTCTTCATATGATGGGCTTGGTTGGTTCCATTCTCCCCCTCCATCCATTTTAGTTTGACCTTTCATCTCCCTGCAACACCCTTCATGCCCTTGTTCTCCCTTTTTTCACCCATCCATCATTTTCTTTAATACATGCATAAACAAGCTTAGGATTAAATAAAAATAAGAAATTAAAATATAAAAGAAAAAATAAACTATATCCTAAGTTTACATGTCACATCATGGAGTTAAATCACCTCCACTTTCCACTTCATCCACCCACCAACTCTTTAATTAGACAACCTACATTGGATTTCGCCCCCCCCCCTTACCATCCTAACTTTATCCTCACAGGGGGGGTCTGAAATAGGTGGCTTTCAAAAATGGCCCCCCCTTATGTGTCATTCTCTCATGATTTCTGACCCCCCCCCACCCCCCTATTACCACTTACCACTTCAGGGGGGGTCCGAAATACCACTTATGCTCCTTCAAAACCATTTTCCCCATATAAAAACCGTTTTTAGCGACTTTGACCACTATGTTTGTTGGAGATATTCCGGGAATATGGGAATGAATTTTGACAAACCGAGAGAGGTTTTAGTTCATAACGGGCTAAAGAACAAAAACCTCTCCTAGAATCACTACAGGTGTCTTAATTTTGGAGAATCGAAGCCATCCTTCAGCCCTATGTTTCGAATTTCCGTTTTTTCTGTGTTAGTCATAATTTTGCAGCAACTGTTGTGGAGAGTTGCAGATGAATTTAGAGAATCCAAGGGAGGTTTTTAAACAGCACAGGGCAAAAAAAAATAAGCTCTCTTATATTTTTCATAGGTGTCACCGTTGGGGATTAAAAACTGTTTGAGTGCGCCTCTATTCTCAGCAAATTCGGCCCAGTTTTCAGCTCTGTACCAATTTGTCTATTTTTTGAGAGGAGAGATTCGATCAAGTTGAATGTTTCAAGGTACATAGCCATACGAAGAGCAAGCTCCAGAGTTTAGGACTCAAAGGGACAGTCAAAATGGCACAAATGTCAGATTTACATCCGAAAATATATGATAAACCTGACTGCAGGGAATCAAAGCAGAACCAGACATCCATATGTCCTTTGTAACTCCAACAGTTTTATTTACACATTTCAAATGATACCCTTCCTTATTTGTTATGTAGTTAGTGAGATAGTAATAGTTAGGGAGAGTGTTTATTGTAATGAGTTAGTGGGATTAGCTTATATACTTGACTATTTGAAGAACCTGAGGGGGAATCTGAAATGAGGGAATGAGTCCCATTCTGTAATGTTGTGGCTTCTTGAAAACTAATACAAATGGAGTTTCCAGGATTCAAGTGGTGCACCAAATGGTGATGTGTCTCATTTTTAATGTGTTTTCCATTGTTTTCTTCTCTTAGTATTTCTGAATTCAGATATTGTAGAACAGAAATGATGAATAGGATTTGTTACAAGAGCACCCTATTTTAGCTGATTCTGCAATACTATATGTTTTCTACTGATGCCAAATCAAGGAATTCTTCACCGCTCCTTGATTTCTGCTAAACCTTACACTCCAATTTAGTTGAGGAATTCTTGACTACTCATTAATTTATGATGAGTCCCGCTTTCTTTTATCTTCCCATTCCATTCTATTCTCATAGATCCATAGAAGTACACCTAGCTTGCCCTATTTCACTCATGCTGGATTAATTCTACAAATTTGTCACCCGAGCCCTTTGACTCCATTTCCTAATGGCCCTTTTCCCTTGCTTTCCCCACCAAACCAAATTCAAAACCCAAACCCCGCACTTATTAACTAGCCTAAAATTCCCAATCCAACAAATCTAAATCCTACAGAGAGATCTCTCTCTAGGTCTAGGAGGGTTAGATCCTAGGCCCAAAGTGGTTTTGATGTGCCTCCGGGATTCTGCCTTCAGCGTCAGAATTACGGAGTGATAATATAACGACAAACATACGGGGATGAGTTTATCTTCCTCATTTACACTTATCAAGTCCAGTTTTGGCTTTTGATGGTGAACATAAGTCAAACACCAGAAGGTTGTTCCATTCACCTGGTGACTCCATTGGCAACAAAATCTAGAAATAAAGATTCACTGGCAACTCTAAAAGCTCAAAATGGGATCAATTGCAAGGAGATATGCTCCCATGAAGAGAGATTACATTCCTAGCTTCCCAAACAAAATGCCTTAGGTAAATTGGAAAAGAAAAATTCCTATTTTTCAAGATGAGAATGTTGATTATGTTTTGTTGCATCTCATTAAATTTCATATTCATTCATGGAAGTTGAAATTTGAATGGCATGAGGACTGCCACATGAAGATGTTTATGGCAACATTAGAAGGAAAAGTGAGGGAATGGTAGGAAGGTTTAAACCCTGGTAGCTTGTTTTATTTAAAGGATTTCCACAAAGTGTTTTATGAGCATTATAAAGAATCTTCCCCATTTTTGTCATTAGTGGAAAACCATTGTGATCAGTTTGAGGTTTTCATACAATACATTGAAACTATTAATGAAGACATGGTAGATATGAATGATGAGGATCTCTTAGAAGAACTCTATGGGTTCCATTCTCAAGTCAACTGTTATGATAATCAAGGGGAGATAGTTGAAAATGAGATGAATCAGGAAATGAAAGTAGGTTCACATGATCTACCTTCAGAGGCAAATAATAATTTTCCTACTCTTTTGTATGAAGCTAAAGAAGACACTCAGTATCATGATTAGTCCTCACAAGGGAAAGACAACAACTAATGTTTGCTCCAAAGAAAACAAAGGCTGCCTCCTCCTTTAACTGAAGAATAAATCAATTAGATTCTAAGCATGCAGCCAGCCTCCCACTCTTTGTGTAATCGATAGATTCATTCTCTTTGTCCTACTGCTGATTTATTTATTGAAGTCTTTCCTCCTGAAGAAAAAAATGTAGAACAGATTGATGTTGATGTCATTGCACATCCTCAAGAAAGCTTATTGCTGGAAAGTACTTTTTCTCATCAAAATGATGGTCTTCAAACAAGATTCAACAATCTCAGTCAAGGTATATCAGGCTTGTTGTAGGGAAGCGTATTAGTATACAATGAAGATGCCAGATCAGATAATCATGATGAATGTATAGAGGTTCTCTTTGGGAAGGACCCTAAGCTCGACAAGTTGGAATAAAGAGCAGTCATGAATGAAGTTGACCATTTGAATCCTCAATACCAAGTGTTTTTCCAAGATCCCTTTGCTAACCTCTTAGAATTATTCATAGTAGGAGTGCATTATGCCATGGACAGTTTGCAACAACATTCAAGGAAAAAGTTGAACACTTATGTTCAACAACAAATGAGATGGGAGTGGTGATTTTGTTTTCTCAGCCTGCTCAAAGAAGTGAGCAAGAATCATTCAAGCATACATTTGCTTGAATAGTTACATTGGAAATCTGATTATTATTTGATGGGATAATTTTTCACAATAGAGTAGGTAGATGTGCGAAGAAGCTCAGCATCGTGAGCATCTTTCCACTTTTATTTTCAAACTGCTTTCAGTCGTTAGCTTAAGATTTCTTTCAGTTTTTTATTTTTCTTTTCAGCATAGTTCATATTTCAGTATTCAAACTTTCAAGTTGTAGGAGTCTTGTGTTAGAGAAGATTTCTTTCACCTTAATCACCAAGGCACTGGTCGTCGGATTTAGAAATTTTCAATTCTCTGCTTCCTCACTGGGAGGGAAAAATTCCCCAGAGGGAGCCAATGTTAGGACCCTATAATTATAGGGGAATCAGGGTTGATGAATTATATGTAATGGTTTGGCTTGCAGGACGAAAATAATGTTTATCTCACAAAGTGAGGTTCATTTTCAAAAGAATCCCAAATCAAATTCTTCATGGAGCATATTTAAAAGGAGTAAGCTATAAAAAAATCCACCCACACTGCTCTAGAATGCCGCAAAATAAGTATTTCTCATATATTATTCTGGTTTTGCATGGAGGCATGGATCAAAATTGTCTTCATATGTTGGGCTCGGTTGGTTCCATTCTCCCCCTCCATCCATTTTTGTTTGACCTTTCATCTCCCTGCCGCACCCTTCATGCCCTTGTTCTCCCTTTTTTCACCCATCTATCATTTTCATCATTACATGCATAAACAAGCTTAGGATTAAATAAAAATAAGAAATGAAAATATAAAAGCAAAAATAATATATATCCTAATTTTACATATCACATCATGGAGTTAAATTCCCTCCAATTTCCACCTCATCCACCCACCAGCTCTTTAATCCAATGACCTACATTTCATTTCGCCCCCCCCTACCATCCTAACTTTATCCTCACAGGGGGGGTCCGAAATAGGTGGTTTTAAAAAATGCCCCCCCCCCCGATTAGCACTTACCACTTCAGGGGGGGTCCGAAATACCACTTCTGCTCCTTCAAAACCGTTTTCCCGAAATAAAAAATTGTTTTTAGCCAGTTTTACCAGTCAGTTTACGAGAAATATTTCAGGAATATGAGAATGGATTTTGACAAACCGAGAGAGGTTTTTTTTAAGCACGGGCTGAAGAACAAAAACCTCTCCCATAATTTCAACAGGCATCTTCAATTGGGATAATTGAAGCCATATTTCAGCCCTATGTTTCAGATTTCTGTTTTTTCTGTGTTGGTCATGATTTTGTGGCGACTGTTGTGGAGAGTCGAAGATGAATTTTGAGAATCCAAGGGAGTTTCTTTACCAGAACAGGGAAAATAAAAATAAACTCTCTCATATTTTCATAAGTGTCACTGTTGGGGAGAAAAAAATGTCTGAGTGCACCCCTATTCTCAGATATTCAACCTAATTTTAATATCTATAGCAGTTTGTCTATTTTTAGAGAGGAGAGATTCGATCAAGTTGAACATTTCAAGGTACCTGGCCATACAAAGAGCCAGCTCCAGAGTTTAGCACTCAAAGGGACAGTCAACATGGCACAAATTTCAGATTTACACTAGAAAATATATGATAAACCTGACTGCATGGAATCAAAGCAGAGCCAGACGTCCATATGTCCTTTGTAACTCCAAAAATTTTATTTACGCATGTCAAATGATACTCTTCCTTCTTTTTTATGTAGTTAGCGAGATAGTAACTGTTAGGGAGAGTGCTGATTGTAATGAGTTAGTGGGATTAGCTTATATACTTGATTGTTCTAAGAACCTCAGGGGGAATCTGAAATGAGGGACTGAGTCCCATTCTGTAATGTTGTGGCTTCTTGCAAAGTAATAAAAGAGGAGTTTCTAGGATTCAAGTGGTGCACCAAATGGTGATGTGTCTCATATTTAATGTGTTTTCCATTTTTTTCCTGTCTTATTATTTCTGAATTTAGATATTTTAGAACAGAATTGATGAATAGGATTTGTTACGGGAGCACCCTATTTTAGTTGATTCTGCAATATTCTATGTTTTCTACTGATGCCAAATCAAGTAATTCTTCACTGCTCCTTGATTTCTACTAAACCTTACACTCCAGTTTAGTTGAGGAATTCTTAACTGTTCCTCAATTTCTGCTAAGTCCCACTTTCTTGTATCTTCCCATTCCATTTTATTCTTGGATATCCATAGCAGTACACCTAGCTTGCCTTGTTTCACTCAAGTGGGATTACTTCTGCAAATTGGTGACCCGAGCCCTTTGACTCCACTGCCCAATGGCCCTTTTCCCTCGCTTTCCCCACCAAACCAAATTCAAAACCCAAATCTCGCACTTATTAACTAGCCTATAATGCCCAATCCAACAAATTTAAATCCTACAGAGAGGTCCTTCTCTGGGTCTAGAAGGGTTAGATCCTAGGCTCGAAGTGATTTTTATGTACCTTTGGGATTCTGCCTTCTGCCTCAGAATTACGGAGTGATAACAACATGAATCCTAAGACGTCATAGTTTTCCACGTCAATTCATCATGGAACAATAAAAAATTACCACCCATATTTGTGCCATGTCCCATACCTTGTCACGTGTCATGTGTCGCACCTCTCCATGTGTCCTTCTAGTCACCTGTCATGTGTCACACACCAAACATCCACTTGGCCAGCTAAAAATGTTGAAAACAAGTGCCATGTTTCATCAATCTGAGGCTACCACATCATTGTGACACATGTCTTGTCCTCTAGATGCCATGTCATCATGCCATCTGTCCTTTCCTTTGGCTACCATATCATCAACATACTACCAATACTACCACTTTATTCTACCACCTATTTAGGGTCCACCTACTTGAGAAATACAATATATGTCCTTTCTCTTAAGTGTTTTCCTTGGGAAACTCAGATACTTAGATGCCTCGATATCTGCAAGCATGCGAGATATCTAGATAATCCAGATAATCTGGCGTTCACCCATTTCAACTGTGCGATAAGTGAATGCACCCTGGATGAGTCTGGATGACTAGTTATCTTAAGGCCATTACTACCTATTAAAACTCCTTAGTAGAAAAATTTATTTTTTATTCATCCCTTGGGACTTAGACTAACTTCCATATACCATTGTAAAGCTCTCTAAAAGGGCTATCTAACAAATCACTTTCCATGCTCTTTTTATCAAGATAACTATAGGTAAAATTACTACAAATATAGGATGCCCAACTAATTACATTTATGAATTCAAGCCAAACAACCTGCAAAATACACTCTACAATCAATGACAATAGACACTTAAACGAACAATGACATAACTAGAATCATAAATACTCATCAAGATCCCCATTAAATTGAAATCACTTAACATTTTTTGTTGATATTTGTATTATTCTTCTCAATATATTTCTATTGAACATATTTTTTCTCAAATCCAAGTCATGGGCTAGAAGTTAGGCCTCTAAAAATTTTGGCCTATTTACCCCAATTTCCCTATTTTGTCATAACACGCTATTTCCAATTTCATGAACAATTATACATTCAATTTTTCAAATATATATTTATAGATGGATTATATAGCCACTTATTTTTACATTGACTACTTTGGCACCCCAATCTAAGCTCATGTTGAGTTACACCTTTTTGAAGTGATTCAATTCCCTATTTTTTTCCTTCATACTATTTCAGCCATAACTTTGTCATATTAACTTTGTTTTGTTATTGCAATATGTTGTTAAAAATATCCCTTCAATCTCCCTTATTTTAGCTATAGACAATGATGGTATTAGTTTACAATGCTACTTAAAAACATCATTTTAAGTGATTAAAAGTGCCCTACAAGTAGATGAACTATAAAATTAGCTAAAATTGAAAATAATTGCTAAAATTTAGCTTGATTTAATCCCCTAAACTAGTTATATTTGCTTGTAACTATATTTTGTAATCGTCTCCAGACATACAAAACACCTCTTGTGTGTCCCTTATTTCCATGAAGAAAATAGTTGCCTCTATTTTTCAAGTTTTTAGTTCTCATTAGGTTTGAAATAACCTGTGTCACCTCCCTCAACAAAAGGCATGCATGCAACATTCCACTTTTCATTCCTCGGAGCCATTTTTATCTTTCATTGGTGATGTCACTAATGTCATCATCACAATGTCATGCTAGCAGGGGATGCTACCATAATTTTCCACGTAGGCTGCCATGTCAACATCTTCTGTTCCATAGTGCATACGCGACACTACATGGACACTTACCTATCTGTCGGGTCATCTACCATGTTGTGCACCATGTAGTCGTGAGAAAAATTTTCTTACAAAATGATCAATAACATGGACCCCCCCCCCCCCCACCCCATTATCATTTTAAATTTTTGGTAGAGGGGCCCCATAGTTAATCCCCCACTGTTGATATGGGGTGGACAATTTGGTGCTAATCCCAACTGTGGACCCCTCTCGTTAATCACCAAATATGATGGGGGTCCCAAAATCAACCTCGATCATTGATCTGTGATGGTTGACCATTGATCGACAACAATCATTGGGGGTGATACTTCTCACCCACCCCACTCGTTAAAATCCAAACATGAGTGGGAGGGGCGCAGTAATTCTCATTTGTTGATCTGTGATGGTTGTCTTTTGATTTGAATAGTCATTAGGAGCACTTATTCTCACCGCAACCCCCCTCCCCCTTGCTCATTAAACTTCAAAGATGAGGGAGGAATATACAATAAACATGTGCCATAAGATCTAGTGATGTCATAGATCAATGTTTATCTGCAACCTGGAAACCTACAATCATTCACAACTTCTTTTAACTGGCCCAAAAATCATCAAGTTCCATATCTTTGAACCTTGTAGTCCCCATTATACAAGTTGGCTACATAATTTGGCCAATTCCAAGCCTAAAATCATTAAGAAAAAGGCTAAAATTGGAAGTTTTTAACCCTTTTTGTCAATGGCCTCAAATTTCTAAGAAATTTCCCCAATTATACTTGGGAAATTTGTACAAACACTTCATAGATTTCTTTGTACCTGATCCGAAAACACACAAAATCGACTATTTGCACAATTTCATTGAACATTAACTAAGGTTTTCTTTTATGTGAATGAATGAGAGAAATTTATTTATTAGAGTGCCTTAAACATAAACTTGAGAACTAAAAAATAATCATGAACATCAACTATAAAATATGCAAACACAACAAACATTGATGACGAAGTTCATCCCTCCTGGACTATCTCTCTAGGTCTTCTTCCAATGGGTGTACGTTGTATGAGGAATGCTGAAAAAATATCTTTATATACATTTTCACCATTCTTTATTGTTCACGCAGGCACCAATGGCTACAGTCAACATGTAGGCCTCGGCCTCTACTCTCCAATGCAACTCTCCATTCTCAAAAAGGCCTAAGGATGGCCAAGTTATGCCCAAGAAGGCATTTACAGACAAAAATAACACACAGTCTTCAACCTCACTTTACATCTCCTCTACTGATGGCGCATTGGTATACTCTTTTATAGCGTCACGGGCAAGTCCTGGAGTCAAACCCACAGACCTCCCAGACTTGATTGGAAAATATCGCATATTGTTTTATTACATTGTGCATTCTGTATGGTTAAAAACCATATGTTATAATTGTGTCTTAATTTTTGGCTCATTGTATTTATACATAGATCTATGGTTAAATGTTATAGTTCGGAGGATAGTATATATGGTGTATGGTATTAAATGTTATGGTTGGTGGAATATGTATTTGGCATATATTGTAACCAAACTTTAGCGGTGGAACTAGACTTCAACCCATCGCATGTGACATGCCATAACTGTTATGCTTTGCGTTGTTTGGATAACCACAAACATATATGTAGTGGTGACTCTGTTGCCACATCAATACTTCGTTGTTATGGATGCCACCTCCGTGCCATATGAAAAAACTCCATGACATGGTATTTATTGCTACCTCCGTTATATGTTAGTGTCGTTGACTGTTTTTAATAAAAATATTGACATACCCTTTGGGTTGGCGGGGCCACCGAATGTGTCGGGCTCCACCAACCTTATCCCCACTTACCATATATCAAAAAATTAAATATAATAATGTGCCCATAATTTACCAAGCTAAGTGGTGGTGTAGTGGTAAATATTTTGCAATGTGTTAGCAGGGGTTGCGGGTTTGACCCTGACCCTAGCCATCCGACTAGCCTTCACCTATACTTGCGTTCACCTTTGACCATCTTCGTTGAATTTGACCTACCACTTGTCATGATATGTGCTTGCCACTTGGCCTGCTCTAGCCACTTTTTTGCCTATTGGGGGAAAACTTCAGTGGAAGCTTTCTCCCTCATATGGAGGCTATTTTTCAAACCGAACATACCATCAGAATCAGTGCGACGAGATATTCAAATTGGCACTAATTTCAAGAGCATATGAGACCATAAAATTTTGAGCATTGTTAGGATCCACTTGGATCATTCCTCTCCACTGGAAGCTTTTGGACCACCAAAAATTTGGTTTTAAGCAAACATGAGGTGAGGGTACAACTCCCTCACCCTTCCAATCTCCATCCAGCTTGCTTTGCTTGGATTCATGCCTTTGAGTCCCACTCGAAGATACTCAACATCTCCATCCCTGGAAGTGAGGATCTTCCTATCCAAGATGCTATATTCCTGTAACTCAGTCATACATTCAGGTGAAAAATCATCTACAGTTGGAATTTAAATATTTTCCTCTGGATCCATGATCATAGTAGGTTCATATAACTTCAAATTTTTGACATTTACGAATGAATATATGTGCATATATGGGGGAAAATTCAACTAGAATGCTGTTGGAAATACTGAGAGGGGGGGTGAATCAGTATTTCTTTCAATTAGAGCATTATTTTGTCTTCAATTATTATCAGTGTTTGTACAATGATAGCAGCAAACAAGAGGAACACAAATGCACACAGTTTTTAAGGTGGAAACCCACTCCGAGATAAAAACCACCTAATGCTTTTCTAATAATTCTTTTCAACTCCAATTGAAAATAAAGCTCCAACTTCCTAGAATCTAGAAAAGCATTCTTCTGCCTCCCACTAGATTGGAGCTCCAATGCTCAGATTCTTTAGTAGTCAACCTGCCTGGATGCTCAATGCCCAATGAGCTACAACTCACCCTAGCACCACCCTACCACCATGGCGCACTTTGTCACCGTCCTTACCATTTCGTCCCGTACAATGGAGGACCCATTTTGTGACTCGTGAAATATTTTTCATGCCTTGAAAACATCATCAATGCATTCTAAGCATGAGCCTCATTTTCCTTTATATATCTCTGTAAAAATCATGAAAACATCCTTTGGCATTGGCGTGCAGTTCCGCATCGCGCCAATGGGGAAAATTCCCCGCAAAGAGGTCGCGCCTAACCGGCGCCCGTCATTACAGAGCAAGAGGGGTTGCGCCAACTGGCGCTCTGTCATAGAGCAGTAGTCGCGCCACCCAATTTAGGGACTGCTTTTTAAATAAAGATGGCGGAAGTTGAGTTCCAACAAACTCACAAACCATTGCCTATCTTGAGTTGGGAGGTTTGGCTGCGGGAGTTCTATGGAAGGGAAGTGGTTTTGCCACCTTCCATGGAACCTTCCTTGTTGATAGGGCCAATCCCATAATAATAGGGATCCCAACTCCCTCCTTCCCCATCTATAAAAGCCTGCTCAAATCCATGGCAAGCTAGTCTTGAAGTGCCTAAGCTTTGTATCTCCATATTCCCAAAAGCCTTTGTGCTATAAAGAATCCTCTCTTTCCCTTAAGGCCGACTCAAGTAAGGAGACCATTGTCACGAGACTCCGGAGAGGTTTTCCCTTTCCTTGGCGAGCTTTGAGAGACGTGGACGACCGGAGACCCGTCCGAAGGAGACTGCGACGTCAGAACTTGGTTGTAATCTTTCTTCGTTCATTATTTAATAGATGATTATGATTATGGTTCCACTCTGTTTTCCATCATGTTAATGTGAGTAACGTCCTTTCTGACTGACGTTTAGTTACGTATGCTGGTTTCTATGCTTGTATCGGTTCGCGTCGATGTGTGTGCCTGGCCGCAGAGATCGTAGAGGGATTGTGATCTCGCCGAGGCCGAGGAACGGGGACGATTCTTCTTCGTATCATAGCGTTGGATCCGGTGAGCTTCTATTCCTAGTCTTTCCATTCGTAACTAGGAGCTTGCATCATAACATCATTACAGATTGTTGCTAGACCCCCGCCGGGCTAGTAGGGACGCTCTCCGTCCGCAGGGGATTACCTCTAACACACCCTATAGAAGAATAAAAAATGAATGGACTCCCATACCATGGAAAATGGTCCAATTTACAATGATATATAATGATGTAGAAGAAGAATATATACTAGACCATAACCCCAACTTTGACACAAACACCTAATGATTATCCTAGACCTCCCAACGCTGCCTCTTCAACCCTTGGCAAATAGATACTATTACAATTTGTACAATAATGTATTTACAATGACTAGGTACAATGATACCTTTACAATGATTGTATGCAGTGCTGCCCACTTGAAGACTTCATATGATGAAATTCTTGCTGTTATTATGCAAATTGGATGCTGCTCTTTTCATGCTACCCTCTTCTGCACCTTGCTTTGCTTTTCTGCCATAGAAAGTCTGGTCCTTTGCAACCCTTGACAACACATGATCTAGATTTTTTTTGCCTTCTAGGAGCTCGATATTGAATCTGGTGTATCTCTGTTATTTCAGATCTTCAATATCTGATTTTTGGTCCTGTATTAGTCCTCTGACTCGTCTTTCCAATGCCATAGGTCTGACCCAATTTGGATTTTTCAAGAGAGAGTTATACCCAATTTCTCACACTACCCTAATTATGGACTGTTTCAACAGAGCGCACTTGTATGGCATGCCACGAGTCACTGTTTCTTCATTTGCCTCTGAAATTGATAGAGAAAAAACTACAGATTGTGCACTATCTTCCAATTTTTACATAATTCCAATCCGATACTCAGAGATAGAGTTATGATGATTTTACCAAGGTCACTTATTTGAGATGAATTTTAGGAGCCTGCAAAAACCCTTAATTCCACAGATCATATCTCCAAAAATGTTGCTCAACTTGATTTTAAATTTTTACTGCCACTTCCTTAGGATTTCAGCTTCGCCTCATAGAAATTTCAGCTTCTGAGCCTTCGTATAAAAAAAGTTAGAGCGAAAATTCCACGATGACCTGTTTCAGATAGCCGAATCTCTTGCCTAAGGAGGAAATGAAGATCACAGTTTATATGAATGCTTAAGCTGAGATGGGCTTCAACAAGTGAACGTGGGAGGGATTTTAGGAGCTTAAGAAATATTAATTATGACTTTTCAATGACCCATGCCCCAACCCCATGGGGTTTTAGCCCACTATTTGGGGTACAAACTTCAAACATGAATATCTCTCAAACCGTGAAGAATTACATGGCATGCCATATATCAACGGAAACATCTCGACAAGTAGAAACCATCAAAAGAATTATTGACCCATAATATATTAATTTGGTAGGTAAAACTTCCCATTCAATATTGGGTTAGCCCCTGGTGCTGCTTGGGTTGACATCAATGACAACTGCTGATCAACAATCTCCCCCTTTGGCATTGATGGCAACATAAGTACTCCCCCTGCGATCATGACATCTCTTCCTACAACATTATCTCCCCCTTTGACATCAATGGCAAAGGGTAACTCCCCCTGAAACACAACCATCCTGCAGATTTGTACACACTTCCACTCCCCCTTTATATTCTGAAAAAGGAAAATCTAATGAGAACTTGGGAGAATCCCAAGCTTCTGGCGAAGATATTCCAATGCTGGCGAATATTTAATATGTGATTCTTTTGGTGCTGCTTGGAATCTTGCTACTTGTCCAACTGCTTGCATAACATCTGGTCGGGAGGCTGTTACATATAGAAGAATACTAATCATAGATCTGTACAACCTTTGATCCACATCCTTAGATGAGTCATCTATGCTCAATTTGCAACCAAGTAAAGACATCTCGAAATCACTTTTCACCTTTGTAGCAAAATTCTTACTTAGTCGATCATCATTGCTACCAATTATTGTATCATCCTCTTTAGCTATTAGACATGCTTTAGTTGCTTCATCCAGAACATATATGTCATTTGGAGCTCGACTTGTTGTAGCCACAATTTCACCATACACGCCTTTCCTGATTTCACATTTCATGGAGTTGAATAGTATTGTGTGTCCTTGATCACACATTTGTCCAACACTGAGCAGATTGTGATTCATGTTTTCAACCAGTAGAACATTATTGGCTAGAGAATCTTTGCTTCTGAGAGTGACAGTACCTGATCCTATAACATTTGAAGATCCATCATTTCCAAAGGACATGGTTCCATCCTTCTTCTCTTTCAGAGATACAAATTTATTTCTATCTCCAGTCATATGCGTTGAGCAACCGCTATCAACATACCACATATCTTTGTTCTTTTGAGCCTTGAGAGCAAGAGCACAATTATCATTCTTCTTCTTCTTCCATGTTCATTCATTCTGTGGCTTTGAAGATTCTTCTGGAGGATTTTCAAGTCTGCAGTCTTTGGCTATGTGTCCAAAGTTTCGACATTTGTAACATTCAATATTATTTCTTAAATGTTCAAATCTATTAATGTTTCGCTGAGCCCTAGGAGGTTCATATTTGACATATCTCCTAGAATTGTATTCGTTCCTAGGGTACGTGCGACATTCTACAGCTTTATGACCAAATTTTCCACATGAATAACAGTAGCCATAAAAAATATGTTGGTACTTGGATGGAAATTTTCGTCGAGGAATTGTCTTCCAAGGCTGTTCTTGCGAATCTTGTCCAATGAAGTCTACATGCATGTCAAATCTCATAGGTTCATTGTATTTTGTTGTAGAAGGTCCTGCTTCTTCTTCTTTGTAACCGATGCCAGTTTTGTCGTTGTAAGATCGTTGATTGTTGATGAGTTCTTCCAATGCCCTTGAGCCGTTGGCATAGTTTTGGATAGTTTTTCCTTTCTTCACTTCCTCACGCAGCGAGACTACTTCGGCTTCTAATTCTTCCCTTTCTTGGTTGCTTTCTTCCAAATTCTTTTGAAGTGACTCTTCAATGCATTTGTGTTCTTCAACTTCAATTTTGAGACCTTGAACTTGTTCTTCAAGAGTTTTGGAACAGATCTTCTCTGCCTTGAGATCTTTTATAAGCTTGATTGCTTCCTCATAAAATTCATCTATGGTCCATCCTTCTTCTTCGTTGTTTGATACCTCTTGCTTATTGTGTTTGGGTTTATTGTGCTTGGCCATAAACAATACTCTCTCATTGGCTTCTTCTTCACTATCATTGTCTTCATCGGATGATGAGCTATCTTCTTTAGAGAGAAAGTTCCTTTTGGATCCTTGCTTGCTGAATTTCTTAAAGCCTTTCTTTCTTTTTGAGTTGCCATTACTTTTGTTTGGACATTTTGCTGCAAAATGCCCAACCTCATTACAGCTGAAACATATCAATGGAAGTTTACCTTTGAATTTTCCCTTACCAATTTGTAGTTTTCTCATGAAGTAAGCATATTCTTCATCTGAAAGACCTTCTTCATCATCTCCCTTTTCTTCACACTTGCAAGTGCATGTCTTTTCAATTGAAGGTTGTTTATCATTATTGGTTTTCTTAGATGCAACGAACGTAGTTTCTATATGCGAAGTACCCTCTTCTTCATCAAGTCTCATTTCATATGCTATGAGAACTCCATGTAATTCCTCTTTGCTGAGTTTGTCCAGATTTGCACTGTATTCTAAGACCGATAACTTTGGGTTGAATCTCCCTGGTAACGTTCTAAGAATCTTCCGTATAATAGTCTTCTCATCAACTGGCTCTCCCAATCCTTCCAGAGTATTGGTTATTTCATCAACATATTGAAAGTATGCAGCAATGTTGCAATCTTCTTTCATTCTGAGTTGCTCAAATTTTTCTCTATATATTTGAAGCTTTTCTTCTTTGACATTTGAGTCACCTGCATATATATTCTCAAGCTTGTCCCATACATTTTTGGCAGTTTTACAACCCAACACCTTATGATAAGAAGATTCAATAAGTCCACTGATAATAATATTCTTTTCTTTTGCATCATTTACGAAATTCTTCTTACCTTGTTCATCCGTAGTTGATGTAAATCCATTTTGAACAGTGTCCCATACTTTGTAACCTTGCGCCAAGAGATATACCTCCATTCTTCCTTTCCAGAGTGCATAATTATTTTCATTGAATAGAGGTACACCATTCTTGGTATGCTCCATGACCTCCTTCCAGCTGTTAAACTGCTATTGAAGGAACCAAGCTCCGATACCAATTGTTGGAAATACTGAGAGGGGGGGTGAATCAGTATTTCTTTCAATTAGAGCATTAGTTAATCTTCAATTATTATCAGTGTTTGTACAATGATAGCAAAAAACAAGAGGAACACAAATGCACACAATTTTTAAGGTGGAAACCCACTCCGGGACAAAAACCACCTAATGCTTTTCTAATAATTCTTTTCAACTCCAATTGAAAATAAAGCTCCAACTTCCTAGAATATAGAAAATAATTCTTCCCCAGCTCCCACTGGATGGACGCTCCAACGCCCGATATTCTTCAGTAGTCACTGAACGGATGCACCAACACCCAATGAGCTACAACTCACCCTAGCACCACCCTAACACCCTATAGAAGAATAAAAGAAGAATGGACTCTCGTACCAGGGAAAATGGTCCACTTTACAATGATATAGAATGATGTAGAAGAAGAAGATATACTAGACCATAACCCCAACTTTGACACAAACACCTAATGATGATCCTAGACCTCCCAACGCTACCTCTTCAACCCTTGGCAGATAGATACTAGTACAATTTGTACAATAATGTATTTACAATGACTAGGTACAATGATACCTTTACAATGATTGTATGCAGTGCTGCCCACTTGAAGACTTCATATGATGAACTTATTGCTGCTATTATTCAACTTGGATGCTGCTCTTGTCATGCTACCCTCTGCTGCACCTTGCTTTTCTTTTCTACCATAGAAATTCTGGTCCTTTGCAACCCTTGACAACACATGATCTAGCTTTTTTTTCCTTCTAGGAGCTCGATATTGAATCTGGTGTATCTCTGTTATTTCATATCTTCAATATCTGATTTTTCAGTCCTGTAGTATTCCTCTAACTCATATTTCCAATGCCATAGGTCTGACCCAATTTGGATGCTTCAAGAGAGAGTTATACCCAATTTCTCACATTGCCCTAATTATGGATTGTTTCAGCAGAGCGCACTTGTACGACATGCCACGTGTCATTGTTTCTTCATTTTCCTCTGAAATTGATAGAGAAAAAACTAAAGAATGTGTAATATCTACCACTTTTTACATAATTCCAATCTGATACTTAGAGAGATATTTATGACGATTTTACCAAGGTCACTTATTTGAGATGAATTTCAGGAGCCTGCAAAAACCCTTACTTCCACAGATCATATCTCCAAAAATATTGCACAAATTGATCTGAAATTTTTACTACATCTTCCTTAGGATTTTTTCTTCGCCTCATAGAAATTTCAGCTTCTGAGCCTTCGTAGACAAAAATTTAGAGCGAAAATGCCACGATGACCTGTTTCAGATGGCCGAATCCCTTGCCTAAGGAGTAAATGAAGATCACAATTTATATGAATGCTTAAGTTGAGAGGGGCTTCAAAAAATGAACGTGGGATGGATTTTAGGAGCTTAAGAAATATTAATTATGACTTTTCAATGACCCATGACCCAACCCCATGGGGTTTTAGCCCACTATCTGGGGTACAAACTTCAAACATGAATATCTCTCAAACCGTGAAGAATTACATGGCGTGCCATATATCAATGGAAACATCTCGACAAGTAGAAACCATAAAAATAATTATTGACCCAGAATATATTAATTTGGTAGGTCAAACTTCCCATTCAATATTGGGTTAGCCCTTGGTGCTGCTTGGGTTGACATCAATGACAACCGCTGATCAACAAATGCATTATGCCCAACCTTTTCAACAATTCTAAAAATACCATACCTGATCTGTTTCATATTTTTATCTTCACCTTCCATCCTCTCTTTGCTTATGTATAGCCATACTTGATCACCAACCTAGAAGATGATCCACATTATGCTTGTCATGGATCATTTTTTACTTGGCTTGACTCTTCTCCAATTGATCCTAAATTTCTTCTCGAATCTTCTATAATATTTGAATGAACTTTATTACTTTTTCGACATCTCCATTTCCATCCTCCTAAGCTTCTTCACCAAACATGAAGTCCATTGGTGACTTGGGCAGGTACCCAAAACATGTCTCAAAAGGAGTGTTGAGAATTTGGTAGCGTGATGATTAATTCAAATCATGTTCTTGATAATTACTTGTGAAATTACTTATTTTACATATGACTTCTCTTATTAGTTTATTACACCTTTCATCAATTCAATTACCAAAAACAGAAGAGACACAAAATTAGGTTATTCGGGCCAGGGAAAAACCTCTCTCTCTTAGAGAGGAAAACCCATAAGAAGTTATTCTTATATAAATTCAGGTGAAAAGATGAAAAGTATCATGACCATGACACAGACCCTTTGACCTATATATTCCTTCAAGACCTTTTCATTGCTTCTACATTGGCTCCTTAAGATGATCCTTATTTCCTGCACCTTCCTGCAACGATATGCACCTTTCAGCACCAAGGCTAGAAATGTCGGTCTCTGCATGTACTCTTCCTTTTTCTGGATCTGTGAGATCCTTGCTTTCTATTAGCACCTTATTATATGATGTCCTATTTAACACAATCCTATTCTTAAGCTTGACATGGTTCTCTTCAAGAACTTCAAATTATTTTCCTCATTTTACCACAGTGCTAATTCCGCACTTTATAAAACTCCTTCTACGCACTTCAACGCATTCTTTATTTCATCTTTCATCTCAGAATTCACTGCATTTATTCAAGTTATATGTATATGTATCGATCCCTTCCTATCTATATTACGCACTATGTAATTCACACTATGTCATCCGCACTATGAAACTTCATATTTCAATGCATTCCTTCAGGTGATATGTCTCTGTCCCTTCTACGCATCAATCATAGACTTGATATCACTTTTATTGTAGGTGTATATCATAGATTTTATCTCAGACATGTCCATATTATCTTCTAGTATATAACCTTGTTCCTTGTTTTGCAATCCACTATTTTTTTATCACATAAAACTCATTAAAAAACTCAAATAAGGTTAAGTTTTTGTCCACCTTTATCTGTGCAGTATATGGGGTATATATAGTTTAACCTGAATCCTATTAAGCTAACCTGTCATAGGGTAATATAGCTAATCTGTTATATGGTTATATAGCCAACTTGTAGGGCTTACTTTCCAACGTTAAGGAGGTTGACTTGAGGATTGTCTTGAACCATTTCTTCATTGTTAAATGACAAGGTATTGAGGCGTATTCTTTTGACTAGACTCTTCATATACATGAATCTTAATTACATTTATAAGCAGAAGAAAAATCCTAATAGACATCAAGAATAAGTCTATTGACCTAAAATAAAACCTTTCTTATGAAACCCTTGAGGAAAGCATACCAAAAACATATTTTATTATCTTTGTCATCTTCTCTACATAAATACATAATTACATAGTAAATTTGAACATTGATCCTAGTTACACTTTTCAACACTCCCTCTTAACTAGGGTAGTATTAATACAGGTACATGGTCACTTTCAAACTAAATAATCTCATAAGAAGAATCATATTGGTAATCACATCTTTATAGCATCATATCAACCAAAATTTTCCTAGTGCAAGGCCTTGACTAACAACCCCTTCTCTCAATGAGACAATGGGCTACAATGTTGGCGAGACACATGACTTATAGACACCATAGTCATTGTCTCTTCAAGGTACATAATTCACCCATGTGTTCCCAAAGCATGACCTTCTTGGACTATTCTTCTCTTGGGAAGCCTGCCCTCAAAGAATATCAGTCCCTTCCTAGTCTTATCTTTAATTCCCTATCACATTCTCAAAGAGTATCAAATGCCAGATGGTTACCCAATCCTCCATTCTGTCTCCAGGTGAAGACCATAATGATGTTTCTATCTATTCTCTCCACATGGCCTTCACTAAGACTTACGGTTGTTAGACCTGGTCTAGTTCATGGAACATGAATAAGGGAATCATATAAGTCACTCCCTGTTACCTCAGGAAGGACATACTTCAAGTTTCTTCCAGGAAAGAAACTTACCACCAAGCTCCCTCTCGACTAGGGACCTACAACAAAAATGGTGAGACACCTAGCTGTTCATGAATAATTCCTCCCCTCGATGTCATGTATTTGAGGAATGTTCAAATTTTGGCTTCATTGGTCACATATCATCCATCACTTTCATCCATGAGTCATGTCAACTATCAGAAAGTGATTCATCGGTCTTCCTCATCTAGTCCACCTTTATGCCATACTTATTTCCTTCGAACCATCTCTCAAAGATCTTACATCCTTTTACATGATTGGCAACCCTTCATAAACATATCTAGATAAACATATACATAACTTTTAAATCAAAATTTACCTTAGTGATGATATTTCACCATGACATATTCCTGTAGGCATTGACATCCTCTATTCAAATTAAAACATTTCCTAAATATATGTATTTCCAAGGGTCTTCTTTTTTACCATACTTCTATCAGAGTCCACATATCTTCCCATGAGATCTCCTAATCACATATTCTTGGCTTATGAATGATAACTTCCTCTTTACATGGTTGCACTTCATGATCTCTTCAATTCTTTTTACAAACATCTTCATACCCAGGAAGTTCCAGTATCTAGTTCCTTGTTTGTATATAGCTACCTCATACTCCATATGAGAAAATATTTAATTTCGGTTGTAAGTTGTAACATGTGCACCATAAGATATCCTCCTTCATAGATTACACTTCTAAAGATATAAGTCCATTAGTTGCAACCATATGACATGACTTCACAGCATATTGTAGAAATTATACAACATGCATGTATATCTTGGATTCACATAATCTAACAATGTACTAAAGTTAAATATGGAATCGCTTATACAAATATTTTTTGGAATTAAAAACACAATCGTTAACCACATGACCATGAAGAAGAATCAAATCACACACAACACAGATAATTTCCCGGGAAACCTTACAGCTAAAAACCCCACTATCTTCTATTATATATTTAGGATGGATCACGAAACAATTACATACAAAACTCTTCTCACAAGGGTCCTCCAGTACTCAGCTAATTGTCTCACACTGTCATGAACAAAACTGACCAACACATAGCCAATTATCAGCCTCTAGACAGCCTGTCTTGCTTGTGCAATCCCTAAAAGATAGGAATTTTTGCCTTCCTTGACTGTGCAAGTACCATGGGAACTCCAATGGGTGCTTGGTTGCATGTGTGCAACCCAATAATCCTACAAATGATAGTTAACTTCCCTTTCACCTAGAACTCAATTGGGTCTCTACTGGATCTGACATGCATGCAGCTAATAATAGTAAATCCTCAGTTCCATGTGATATCACTGACTGTGAATTAATTAATATTTAATTCACTTTATCTCTCACTATTGTATCTTTAGTTACAACTATCACAACTGAGTTTAGCTCACTTAACTGAGTTAAACTGATTACAACCTGCATTAACTAATGCACCACTGCACTTTGAACTTTGTTACAACTAGAATTACTCTGGATGCCTCACCAACTACCTCTAACTCGAAATCTACTAGCTAAATGAGTTTATTACTTTCAATTAATTATTTCAAGTTTACATTGAGAATATATTACAGTTTATTGTCCATCTTAATTAAGGGATAAATAAAATAAACATGAACCTAAAAGATAGCCCTAGTTTGAGTTCTTAATGAAACTAGGCATGGGTGTTGAAATTTTTCTTATTGAATCTCAACACATCTAGTGTCAGCATATAAATATATGTACCTCATACTTTTTCTCTTTAAGTCATCCTGTAGAAATTTTACTAGAATGGAGAAATTCACTCCCTTGACCTGCTTCATCAATATGTCATCATATCCCAATCCTCGAATGATGTAACATAGAATTATTGACGAAACCTTTTGCAATATTTCTAACTAGAGAATCCATAGAGAACTCCATTAGAAAATGCTAGCACTTGTTTCCATATTGATTATTGAATGATGGCCCTTGATCTTGATGATTGCCTTCCATCAATGTTGTTTATCAGTGAGGTTTCTAGGAGATGCTTCACCAAGTGGTCCTTCCATGCTTCTATCATGATGTTATTAATATACATTACTTCCTATTATTTTACAACCAACATAAATCACTTAAAGAGAAATGTTATCTCATTCATAGTATAGATATTTCACTTATTCTTTATTAGATTTCTTTGTATCAGGTTCTTCCCTTATATTCGTGACATGGGATTCTTCCTTTTTCCTATTGTCCTCTCCATATTTAGGACAATCCCTTTTATAATTCCCAAGTTAATTACATCCAAAGCATCGTACTTTGTCCATATTTTTTCTTTTATTATGAGGACCAAATTTTATGAATCTTCCTTTCTTCCTCGACATGGCTGCAAAGGCTTGATTCCTTTGTAATGTTCCAAAATGTTAGCCTTCAAGCTAAATGGAACATTAGAGTTAGCAGCAACTCTAGTCGGTGAATAAATGGGAATAAAAGCCCATAAGTCTCCTAAGGAGGAATAAAATAATCCAAATGTTAAAGGGGGACACTCTTTCTAGCTCAATAAGACATCTCCATGTGTGAACAGGGTTAAATTCAAGCTGCTTTGACTAAGTCAACAACGCAGTTTTAATGGAGGAGGAATCCAAAGATGAATAACACAGTTTTGTAGGGAGATGTAACTTGGGTTAGAAGTAACCTAATTGAGTGGGGCCAAGGGCAAGAAAACTCATGTCTTATATAAGGAATAGGATGGAAACATTATTCTTCATGTTCTAGCTTATCATTCTTGTCTGCCAAGACTTGTTGTTGCTTTGCTGCTTAGAAAAGCTGCAGTTCTGTTTAGCACTGGGTGTTCCTGGGTGGGAATCCCACCTCTTTCCTTTGAGGAGCCTAATTGGGAGAGTTTCATAATTCCACATCAGGTTTTTAGGACAAGCTTCATCCATCTTCATTAGCACAGTTCTTGCCAGAGATTGTGCAGTGTTGTTGGGTGCAGCAATGGAAGGGATTGGAATCCCGGCTTCTGAGCTATTTTCTCATTGGAGGAAGGTTTCCTTCACTTGAGAGATCTATTTGGAAAGCCACAAAGCTTATTTCAGATCTATGGTATCATAACACACATTTCCCTTACATTCCCAATGTTTTTTTTGCTAGGGAATACGCTATTTTGGAGGCAGTGCTTAGTGCATGGTTTGGTGGCTCCGTTGTTAAGTTTCCTTGTGATTGAGAGGTTCATCCTTTCATGGGAGGAAGCCCTTGAGGGATCTACATCAGATCAGACATAATTTCAGCCTTGTACACTCATGTGCTTCAGTGTTGCAGTGGTGATTCAGTAAATTATTGAATATCACATTTTGTGTGCAGAGTGATTGACAAGAAACCCTTACTGGTTTCTTTGTATTTTGTATAAGGAGACTAGATCTCAGTTATTAATGCATATTCACTTAATATATGAGTAGATCTATTTTTCTTCTTATTTTCTGAGTTAAAACCCTCATAAGACTGCGTAATCACTCTATGCAACAACTCCGGCAAAATGCAGTTTTGGGCTTTTTAGTCATTTTCAGCTACACTAGTGTGGGAGGTCTATTTAACCCACCTAGTTCCATTTATTTATGATCTTATATTGTATTTATATGCTTCATATATGTATCCATGGGATCCAAGTGATGATTTCACTGTTTTATTGCATATGTTGCTGGAAATGCGTTTTTCATGCATTATTCATGAGCAATCCTGAAAAAGGAATATTACAGTGGTATCAAAGCATGATCTCTGGCTTAGCCTATGAGATCTAGATATTAGAAGAAGGAGAGATGGACAGAAGCCAGAAAGCTTCAGTATGTGCAGGAAGAAGGGAAGACAAGCTTACAAAGCTTCTTCCAAAACCTATGAAGAGCTTTCAAGGAGAGCTGAAGAAGATGAGATTAGAGATGGGATCTCCAAAGGAGGTTGAATCTAGAGCTGAATCTAGATTTTCACATGGTGAGTGTGAGCATGCAGCTGCACTCCATGATGCACAATGCAGTCAAGTGCGCAGAGCTATCTTGAGATGGATGGGAGGAGGAAATATGCCTAAGAGGAGAACTCTTAGTGATTTGTTGCCAAAGTATGAATCTCAAACTGAGAGTTTTAGAGATCATACTAATTTCCAAGAGTTTTGCAAGATCTAGGTGGAGAAGAGCCAGCAACAAGATATAGATAGATTTATTCTATCTACTTTTTCCGGATCACCTACATGTTTAGCTGGAGCTTGGGTGAAGGAGCTAGAATCCTATTTGCAGCTACACCATATTTCCAGAGATGAAGCTATTAGAGTTGCAACGCTGCATTTCAGAGGTAAGGATCATGCATGGTGGATTTTTTAATCTTGTTCTTTAAAGAATGCAAACACTTCATCTTATGCAAGATTCATAGAAACATTAATGGGGAGGTTTGGTGAAAAAATTCCTAAGGCACATGAGCAAGGAAAACTTGAGAAAACAAAACCCTTGCATGTGATGGAGGAAACCCCATTTCAGAAAACCATGAGAAGAGCTGACATCTTTCATTACACATTGCCAGAAGCAAGACCTCTAGTTCATATTCTTGAACAAGAGGGCATGGGGATCTCCTTTTCAAGGAGGATCCAACTATTGAGATGTTTCCCATACACATTGATGCAAATGAGGGCAACAACACTGTCACATATAGAGCACATCCAGTGCCTCATGAAGAGGAAGGAGGAGCACATGCTCCAATAGGAGGTATGCTTGAATTTTTTCAAGGAAGTCCCCAGGATCTCATACATGGAGGTCCAAGCACAATCAGTGAGCAACATGATTGTGTAGCATTGCAGCTGGAAGAAGGAGGAAGGGAGGAAGAGCATCATCATTTGATGAGAGGTACACACCCTTCTTTATTTCAGAGAACCAGTGCAAGAAAGAGGTAGACTGATTTGTGCTATAAGGGTAGGGGCAAGGTTTCCCAATCACATGAGCAGTCTACTCTTGACATTGATGTCTCACTACATGGAGGCGTTCCACCTGGGAGGCCACCTGATCTGGAGTTGATAGAAGACCTCTTGTCTTTAGATTCACCACTCTTGAATTTTGGAGAGGTGAAGAGTTCAGAGGAAGACTTTGGCACGAGGGATTTCAAAGTAGTAGGAAAGAGCATGAGGAGAGCTTCACATGCCAGATCACCAGTGCTGTCTCTTAAGAGGATTGATCCTTATTGGAGATCTCAGCTTTTGGTAGAGTACTCCAAGGATCTTGGTGCATGCATGATACTTGATGACTCAGATGGAGATGACAGATACATGGTGGCTGATGTGGTCATCTATTCCTATGGCAAGATCTTCTTGACTAGATCTTCTAGTCTCAAGGAGAAGATGCTACATGTAGCACATGAAGACTTCTCTTCTATGCACCTTGATGCATATTTCCATTTGATGGAGGAGTTCACTTGGGAGGGCATCCAGCAGGACATATATCAACATATGGAGAGATGCATAGCCCGGATGCTAATAGAGAGGATGTCACAGCCACCTTCCTACTCATTGGGAGTGAGGAGAATTTCCAGTTGAGCCATTTCATCTCAAGACCTCAAGTACATAATGGAGGTATCATTTCATGTTTTGTATTGTACTTATTTCCCTTATTTGAGCAGCATGATGTAACAAGAAGAAATATTTCTTCTTGCATATTGTATGATGATGTACTTGCAACTACTTGTAGCATTGATTTTGGTTATCTTTTTGATGGTTTGTGGGGGAAGCCACATGTTTCTTGGTGTGCATAATTGACACCATATTGTAACTTCATGTATTCATCTTATGAGATGACTATGGTAGCAAACAAGTGGCTGGTAAAGCACTTGTTAATTCTTATTTTGATGCAGGCCAAGGGTGCACTACGCTGGTTCCATGAGAGGGACAAAGATTCACTCTCCGGTTGTCATCTAGCAACTTGTTCTTATTGTACTTTGCTTCCATATATTTGTGACATGTTTATGATCACGAGGATCTTTGTTTGGAGAGTGGGCTTAAGATGGAGGATGCCCATTGGGAGCATGAATCTTCCTACTTTATATGTTGTAAATTTCAGGAGGAACCATGGGAAAACCATGATTGCCACATCAAATTTTTTTCTCTTCTTGTGGGAGGGACCACTTGGAGAACTTGAGGAGGCATTTCATGGCTGAACTATTTGTTGGGACATCATACAAGTTGACCACCTTGTTCTTATTCTATGGCTTGTATAAGGGAGAGATGAGGCAGCAGAAAATGTTGTTGTTGCTATGGTTTCACTTGGGAGAGTATGGGAAAAATTATTCCCATAATTTTCATGATATTTCTGAAGAGAAGGAAGGCACATTCATGGTGCAAGGAGACTACCCTTCAGTATTGGAGGATCATGAGAGACTTCCATGTCAGAAGAAGATCTTCTCACATAGAATCATGATGATGGATGGCTTTGGCATGTGGAATGTCAAAGGAAGGAGTCATGGAGCCTTATTTTTAAGGCCTACAACGATGTCACATGGGAGTGTATTCTTATTGATGGAGTGTTCCAAGGAGTGTATGTATCCCTTCTTCTTGCAGATTTTTATGAGGGGATCCACATGGGGGAACTTATACAAGGACCTCAATTTTGGCTCCCACATGATGCATGGTAAGAAATACATTGATGTGCTTGTTGATTACTCTATTGAGTATTTTTACTTTCTCACCATATGTAAATAGTGCATTGCTCCACATGAGAGCAAGATTATTTATGGGTTTCATGGTCACTTTAGGGCCAAATATTGTGATGTTGATGACCCATATTTACATGACCTTGGGAAAGTGTTGTATTTCTTTGAATGTGCACAACTGGTGTATCTTGTAGCTTACTACTTCATAGTAGATGAGCTAACATGCATAGCTGCAAATTCTTGGGAGGACAACTTGCCACTTGATGCTATACAACAGCAGTTGAAAGAACTGCATTGTATCCACCAGAGAGACCATATGTATCATCCAAACTTTCACATAACCTTCAACCATTTTCTGATTTGGATGCCATGTGGTGATGATGTGCCATTCATCTTGAATGGAACGGTTTGGGTTGGCATGTCCCATGATTTTGGAGGAAGAGTCCTTGGAGGCTCAATCTTCTTCTTGCCATTGGAGGGCCATCATGTTTCAGCCCAATATCAGCATGCACTCTACACTTATCATGAGTGGAGAAGAGGACAGTGTGGGATAGGTCCTCTTTCCTATCATGTACATTCATTTAGCGCACCTACATTTCAAGAGCACAAGGTGGAGGAGACTTGCCATGAGTTGCCATGTTGGAGGGTGACTCACTTCATTTAGATGATAGCATGGGTGAGGGAGGCACTCATTCACCATTTTGATCATCACTCCTACTTTGCAGAGGCCATGAGATAGCTAGCAGGTTTCCATTCACACTTTCCAACTTTGATTGATGCGGATACTTTGGTTTTGCACACTTGGGAGGAAGCATTGCATGACAGTATATTTGCAGATTCTCTTGATGCAGTGATGGAGGCTATTGATGGAGGCCACATGAGGAAGAGGGGAGATATTTTTTTCTCCTTATGCATTTTCTTTAGGACAAGAAAATATTTTGGATGGGAGGACTGTAATGTTCCAAAATTTTAGCCTCCAAGATAAATGGAACATTAGAGTTAGCAGCAGCTCTAGTCGGTGAATAAATGGGAAGAAAATCCCATAAGTCTCCTAAGGAGGAATAAAATACTCCAAATTTGAAAGGGAGACACTCTTTATAGCTCAATAAGACACCTCCATGTGTGAACAGGGTTAAATTCAAGCTGCTTTGACTAAGTCAACAACGCAGTTTTAGTGGAGGAGGAATCCAAAGATGAATAACACAATTTTGGAGGGAGAAGTAAACTTGGGTTAGAAGTAACCTAATTGAGTGGGGCCAAGGGTAAGAAAAATCATGTCTTATATAAGGAAGAGGATGGAAACATTATTCTTCATGTTCTAGCTTACCATTATTGTCTGCCAAGACTTGTTGCTGCTTTGCTGCTTAGCAAAGCTACAATGTTGTTTAGCACTGGGTGTTCCTGAGTAGGAATCCCACCTCTTTCCTTTGAGAAACCTCATTGGGAGAGTTTGTATTCATCATTCCACATCATGTTTTCAGGACAAGCTTCAGCCATCTTCATCAGCGTAGTTCTTGCTAGAGATTTTGCAATGTTGCTGGGTGCAGCAGTGGAAGGGATTGGAATCCCGACTTCTGAGCTAGTTTCTCATTGGAGGAAGGTTTCCTTCACTTGAGAGATATGTTTGGAGAGCCCCAAAACTTATTTCATATATTTGGTATTATACCACACATTTCCCTTACATTCCCAGTGTTGTTTCTGCTAGGGAATGCATTATTTTGGAGGCAGTGCTTAGTGCATGGTTTGGTTGCTCCGTTCCTGAGTTTCCTTGTGATTGAGAGGTTCATACTTTCATGGGAGGAATCCCTTGAGGGATCTACATCAGATAAGAAATAATTTAAGCCTGTACAATCATGTTCTTCAGTTTTTCAGTGGTGATTTAGTAAATTACTGAATATCATATTTTGTATGTAGAGTGTTTGACAAGAAACCCTTATTGGTTTCTTTGTATTTTGTATAAGGAGACTAGATCTCAGTTCTTAATGCATATTCCCTTAATATATGATTAGATATACCTGTATTCTTATTTTCTAAGTTAAAACCCTCATAAGACCACGCAGTCACTCTATGCAGCAACTCTGACAAAATGCAGTTTTGGGGTTTTTTGTCATTTTCAGCTACAGTAGTGTGGGAGGTCTGTTTAACCCACCTATTTCCATTTCTTTCTGATCTTATCTTGTATTTATATGCTTCATAGATGTATCCATGGGATACAAGTGATGATTTCACTTTTTTATTGCATATGTTGCTGTAAATGCGTTTTTCATGCATGATTCATGAGCAGTCCTGAAAAAGGAATATTACATGCTTTCACTTGATCTTGTATTAGCTTTGTATTTCATTATTGTTTCCTCTATTTTACATAGATACCATAGATCATGGAATGGTTTTGCTTCTTTCTTCCCATATAAGCTTGAAGTGAATTTTACCCATTCTTTCAGTAGAGCATTCAACACCACTATAGTCATTTCATTATCAGACATTACTTATCACAATTCCTGCAATTGTCTCTTATTTAATAAATCCTAATAAAATATGAAGTGATTCCTTCCTCTCTTGAAAATTTAATTTTGTATAGTTCTTGTCTTAGAGAGATAGCTTCTCCTGCAGTACTCACAGAGAATAACTCCACCAGATTCTCATATATTTCTTTTGCAGTTTTCAGTTTCGATGCATAGGGTATGAGTGAGTCATTAATGGATTCTATGAGAATCCTCTAGGCTCTTATTTTTCCTTTCATGTACTTGGAATCAGCTAGATAATATTAATTTTAGGATTGAATTGTATATCCTTCGATGTAGTCCATAACTTCGTCTATCATTAGATTCAAATATGTCATCTTCTTCCATGCACTAAATTTTGATGACCCAACCAATTTGTTGCTTTATTTGCAATAAGTCATTTTGACAAATTTAGATAAGATCATAGATACTTACTTGAGTAGGATGACTTCTTCCTTATAGCATATTCTTTGATTATTATGAAGATAGGAACTCCTTATTAGATTGAGTTATGCAATGTAGGTGTTCTTGAATCCTTAATAATAAAGGATATTTTCCAAAAAGATGATGTATCTTCCAACAATGTCTTGAATATAAACCTTTGATGAAAAATATTATCTTCTTGATTATTGGATCCTTTGAATAATATTCCTTGAAAAATGATATGAAATTTTAACCCAAACTTTGATCTTTGCTTCCTTGAGTGTCTTCTTGTCAAGTAGCCCTTGTACACCTTAGCTATGATACCATGTTGAGAATTTGGTAGGGAAATGATTAATTCAAATTATCTTCTTGATAATTAATTGCGAACTTACTTCTTTTACTTATGACTTATCTTCTTAGATTATTAAGTTTGTCATCAATTCAATTACCAAAAACACAAGAGACACAAAATTAGGTTCTTCGAGCTAGGGAAAAACCTCTCCCTCTTGGAGAGGAAAACCCACAGGAAATTCTTCTTATAGACTTTCAGATGACAAGTACCATGACCATGACATAGACCCTTTGGCCTATATATTCCTTCAAGACCTTTTCATTGCTTCTTCCTTGGATCCTTAAGATGATCCTTATTTCCTACACCTTCTTGCACCGATCTCCACCTTTCAGCAACAAGGCTAGAGATCTCAGTCTCTACATGTACTCTTCCTTTTTCCGGTTGTGTGAGATCCTTGCTTGTTGTTAGCACCTTATTATATGTTGTTATATTTAACATAGCCCTATTCTTAAGCTTGACACAATTATCTTCAATAAATTCAACTTATTTTCCTCATTTTATCGTAGTGCTAATTCCACACTTTATACAACTCCTTCTACGCACTTCAATGCATTCTTCATTTCATATTTAATCTCATACTTCACTGCATTTATTCAGGTGCTATGTATATGGCTCTACCCTTTCCTATATATATTACAAACTGTGTAATTCACATTGTGTCATCCATAATATCAAACTTCATATTTCAACACATTCCTTCAGGTGATATGTATTTCTCCCTTCTACGCATCAATCATATACTTGATCTTGTTTTTATTGCAGGTGTATATCATCGAGTTTCTCTCAGAATTTTCTGTATTCTCTTCTAGTATATAACCCTATTTCTTGTTCTACAATCCACTATTTTTTTATCGCATAAAACTCATCAAAAAACTCAGAGAAGGTAAAGGTTTCATCCCCCTTTTCTGTGTAGTATATGGGGTATATATAGTTGACCCTGACTGCCCTAAGCTAACTTTTCATAGGGTAATATAGCTGACCTGTTATATGGTTATAGAGCCAACTTGTAGGGCTTACTTTCTATCATTAAGTAGGTTAACTTGAGGGTTGTCTTAGGCCATTTCTTCACGGTTAAATGAAAAGGTCTTGAGGCATATTATTTTAACTAGAATCTTCATACACATGAATCTTAATTACATTTATAAGTAGAAGAAAAATCCTAATATACATCAAGAATAAGTCTGTTGACCTAAAATAAAACCTTGCTCATTAAACCCATGAGGAGGCTGATCCTAGTTACACTTTTCAACAAGGAGATCTACGAATAGAATGATGCAAGGCCTGGTTGTAAGCATGTTGGACATATTGTAAGGATTAATCCCACAACTTAGGATGTTTTTTGTAATAGCCTCTCAGAAGATGTACCATTGTTTTGTTCCCCACCTCTGTTTTCCCGCCGGTTTATGAATAAAAATTTGTGCTCTTTTTAACTTAGTGTGCATGAGTCCCCACAAGTGGACCAAAACTCCCCCATGAAACGAGAGTGCCGATCTGAAATGATAGAAGTAGGCAACCCGAAATGAACCCATACATTTGAAAATAACAATTGTGTAGTTTGTTCAACATTTACTTGCTTTCTACATGGAAAAATAATAAACATTTTGCTAAATCAATCAACCACAACATACAAATAATTGTTGTGCATAATAACAACCTAAAATTTAATTGTCAATCCAGGAGTTCGTAAAATTAGAGGTGCAAACCTGGAAATGCCAGAGAAGGACTTTAGCAACCTAAACTAGTTAATACAATGACACCACACAATTCTGGAAACTGGATTCACTCAAGAAAAATATTTTCCACAAACTTTGGCAAAAAAATTAAAACATATTTATAATTATCTCCAAATAAATATGGAAAATAAAGGAATAGATCCATGTGATTTAGTCTCAATGCTTTAAGAAACCTAAAGAATAATTTTAAGCATATTTAAATCTATCTCTGTTACAAGTTTTCCATTCCTAGACTAGACCAACGTTCCTATACCGCAACAACATTCCTGCACTGGAATGATATTCATGTACTAAAACATTGTTCCTGTACCATAAGTGTATTCGGTTCCTACACTGAATATTTCCATTTTTCCCAACCACTTGCATAAAATATAAAGGGTGCTAACTGCAAATCAATTGAAGGCAAATCAGAGCAAGGTAAATAATCGTAAATGAACCATACGAAATAAAAGAACTCTTGACTATTTGTTTACTAAAAAGTAAAAATGTTGCAATAACTAAAAGAGAGCTTTATCATAACAGATTTTCTTCATGTAAAGATAAGCATCTAATATAAGAGACAGAGTATTCCATATTTCTCATATTATTGTCACTACTTGAACAAGATTTGTGTCTTTCTAACATGGATGTTTCAAATCAAGGGTCGTTGCAACAAATCTCAGTTGTTCCCACAAGAGAGCCGGTGCAATTGCAGATCTTATTATGTGGACAGATTTTCATTAATACACAGGGAATGCAAATAAATCAAATGATCCAATCCCTAAGTTAAACGCATTTGCTGGAAGTATTTTCAAACTTGTTCTTGGAAGTTAAACACACTTTGCATAAAGGAATTGAAAAAAACTTGCAGGAATAAAACACTCTTGCTAAAGTAAACCACACTTGTAGGATCAAAACTTATTTTTGAAGATTAAATTGAAACACACATTTGCAGAAATAGAAAACAGTCCACACACTGCATAAAAGGAAATATATGAAATGTTACAGTGACCTTGAATAGATGCACACAAAGTCACACTATCAAAACTCAGATCCAAGAAGCACACCGTTCATGAAGAAAAAATAAATTTGTTGACTTAGGTGCATAAACTAAATATTCATCTACTCTAAATCTGCATACAAATATTTAGCACACTTTATAAACAAAGGGAGAACGAGTTGGGTTGGTTGGGCCCTAGCCAAATAGCTTGTTTCCCTTTACGAAAGCTGGGAAACAAAATGAAAAAGCAACTCATTCACATAATATTTAGAACCGTAGATTGATAAACTGGCATGGATCCTTGTATTAACTCAAATTCTATTGCAAAATTACATGGTAAACCATAAATCGAGCCTCCAATTGATCGTAGGGAAGGGGGGAGATCCCCCTAAACTTGATCCAACGGCATGAAATTACAATGAAATATTTCCCCTCCTTCCTAGAACTAATAATAAAAGCCATGGCTAAGCCATTTATATTATTTAGAAGATGAATCAATCATTTTCCTTAATTCTAGAAAATTGCATATTTTTAACAAATTGGCCTCAAAGATATTGGCATATCTTCCTAACCATGGTGAATTTTGGAAAATGGTTTGGATGAAACCTAATTTGTTATAATTTAAACAAAAAAATATCTTTTATTTGTCTCATTCAATTCCATATCCTCATAAATCGTGCCCGAAATTGGTTGTTCGACTCATTTTGCAAGATTCTAGAATTATGGAAAAACAATGTTTTTTTTATGAAACTGCCTTAAATACCCACGTGTAACTTTTGAAACAAAGTGAAAATTGAGAAAAAATTTCGGTAATAGATAATTTTTTATATTTTAAAAAAAACCCATTTTCTCTTATTTTCTTGATTCACCTCCAGTTGCACGAAAATCGAGGTCAAACTTGGTAGTTTGTAAACTATGTGGATTTTTAGCATATTTGTTGATTTTCTTCTAGAGACCCACACATGTGACCTGCATGAAATCCAACTCATGGTAAGGTGTTATAAAATCATTTTTGACAATAACCATCTTTGGTTTCCCCAAGAAGCGTGCTGAGATGTCGAAGCCCCAAATCAGTGCAAGAATGCTAGTGTAGGAGTGTTGGTACAAGAACATAACTTGGTGCAATTAATTATCGATGCATGTGCATATTTGATCGTGATTTAATATGTCTTCCTGAAATAACACAAACACCATCATTAATAATCATCTTGATGTGAATCTTATTGAAATAAATATGTTAAATAATGAACAATTACCTCATCATGCTCCATGTTTAAGCTATTAGCCCAACAACTATGAAAAATGATAGTAATAAAAATTAAAACCATGAGTAAGAATAGGTTGAAAATACTAATTATACAAAAAAAATCTAGGGCCTAACATCCCCCCATGTCGATCATCTTGCATTTCCTCATGCAAGCAAAATCTATAATAAATACCAAAGTTAATTAAGACTATAGGGCAAAGGTTTTTATTAGAGTCATGTTGCATTGAATTATACTATAGGGCTAATTGAGTAAGAGAATGTAGGTAAGTGTCATATGATGTTGACTCCCTTTGCATCAATAAGATAATAAATACTTGAAACCATTGATTTAGTGATGTCAATACCAATCTTCATTATTTCGAAAATAGTAGCTAATGCTAGGAGTACCAAAGGAATGCTAACAATGTTGTCACTGTGGGGATATAAAATAGGAATCCATAAAAAATTCCACAAAGCATCTCAAGGGAAGTCCAAATTAGCAGGTCTTCACTTTCAATAGCCTCATTATTATAAATATAAGTGATATTATTTGATGTTAAATATGGATGGAAATAGGGAGAAAGGAAGATGACAAAACAATACCTTCTTAGGATGACCAGCTTCCCATTACCCAAGCATATAGTCGAAGCTCCTCTTATTCAAGAAAATTGAATCACCTGCACTAAGGGTCCCACATCCATGAAAACCTTTATATTTCTGAAATATAGAACTCCAAAGCACATTACTGAAAGGATCTTAAGACCAATATTAGAGAGATATGATAATGATTTCAGGGAAATATAAAAACAACCAAGTAAATCATAGTGTAAAATTAACTTTAATATCATATGTGTTATCACTCGGATTGAATCTCAGGCTGAGAGAGAAAATTACGAGGTAACCTCAAACAACACTTAGCCAAGTAACTAGCCATACTAGGCTAGGAGAGGGATCTCTCTGTATGAATCATAGCCAAAATGATTGATGAAAGAAGATATTAGGCTAGGCATAGTAGCTCAAAGTTTTGATTTTGATTGTGAAGGTTTTGCTGAATCAGGAGGAGTCAAACAGCTAGGGCAAGGAAATTAGGTCAAAATTTGTAGGGTGTTCTATGGGGCAAGATAGGTATAATGTTTAGCACTTTAGGGTTCCGATGGGTGGGATGATCAAGACAAGTGAGGAGCCAGAAAGAGCATGGTGAACTCATGATTTATTTCTAAACTGAAGAAATTACAAACAGTGAATATTAGCCCAAAAAAGAGCATAACAATTATGGATTATGTTCATCTAACTTGAAAACATTAACTTATTAGAAATGAAATGATGGATGAAGTAAAAAAACATTAAAACATATGAGCACAAAATAAGAAACTGAAACTAAACACAATACCACATGGATCCCATAAAAATAGCTGTAAATTTGATTAATGTCCAAGCCAAAACTGATACAAAATGTGTCTCTTGAGATGCCAAAGCTCAAAATGAATCCAACCGTTACAAATGAGAAAAAAGTAGAATATATAGACCTCAAAACCACTTTCCCTAGCCTCAAGGAGTCGAATCCATGAGATGAGGATCAGTTTCCACCAAATGTTGAACAAGAATCTGAAGACTAGGATGACCAAACAACTTGCCTCTAAAAGAGAGGAAACCGATTCATTTGACCTGTTAGTCATCAGTAATTTTTACTATCTGTAGATGACTAAATATCAGTCCTAGATTTCTAAAAACAAGATTTCTGAATATTGTGAGTTTTAGAAATCTCACTGCCTTCATTATCCTTATCAGAAAATTTTCATTATTCTACTATTTTATCATTCCATGGTTAACTTGCCATTCCTAAAGGGCCCCTCATGGGCTTATGCCACTCATCTATTTTCTATATTCTCACCTATAATCCCAGCACTTTGTTTTGCCTTTCCCTCACTCCTTCACCTTCCATCTAGGGTTACCAATCAGCCTATCATCCCCATGTTCATCAGGTTCCTCAAACCTTGATGGTCTCAAAACTACCTCTATAGGCTCTTTAGATCAATCAAGTACATCAATTTATATATATTCAAATACATCAATGGGTCAAAAACTTTGTTTTTACACTATTAAGATCCCAAGCCTAATTTCAGTCAAAGACCAAGTTAAAACCTTCCCACTAGATAATTAGGGTTTCCTAGGTTATAGGGTCTTCATTATTTTTCTAAGCTCTATTCTTCTTATGCTAGAACCTGTTTCAAATGTGAAAGAAGGGAAACACATGATTTCCCAAGAAAGAGAAGAAAATCTCCAAAGGGGGCTACTTTGTCAATTTCAAGTTTTGCAAAAGGTAAATGTGCTTGCCATTTCTGCAGGAATGTCGAGAGGTAAATTAGCAAAGGAAGTTGATAAAGTGATTGATGGGTTCCTAAAAGAAGACATAAATTTGTGTTTAAGAAGAATGAAGGTTATTAAGCCTGATTGGGCTAGTAGTGTGCCAAGCTGGGATCTAGTGCAACAAAGAACTTTGAGAAAGTATCCCAGAAACCTAGGGTTTGGTAAGATGGTCAAAGGAGGAAAAATGAAGATGTTAGACCTCCATTATGACAGCAGAAAGAGGAGTTTAAAGCGCTACTATTTATGTCATCCCAGAGTTTGCCAAAGTGAAGTTCCTCACTGTTTCAAAGGACAAAGAAGTAAATAATATCAGTGAGGGGAGGATCAAATTTTCATTTTAAGTTACTCACACTCAGTGGTAAAAGGAATAAAAACATAGTGTTGAGCTTTGAGAGGGAAATCCAAGGTGTCTGTAAGGTTTTTGCTGTGTAATTGAATATATCAAACTTCAGGAATGTCAGAAAAGGATAAGTCAATATGTTACAACACCTGCAAATCAAAAGTGGCCAAAAGAGAAGGTAGCAAGCATGATTTAATTTCTATAGTTCTTATGAAAAGTGAGTTTATCATGCCCAAGGAGTAGTGAGAAAGGTAAACACAGGGTTCTCATAATCACTTGTCAATCAAATGCTGAAAGGCATCAATAGGCCAAAAGGAAGTCAAAGTTCACCAAAATGGAGCAAATTTGCTTACAAACAGTGAAAGATGAAGAAAACAATGTAAAAGGATCAGTAAAAAGAGGAAAATGGTTGAGTTGAAATGTACAAAGGAAGCAGCAGAAGACCAAATTCATCCTTTGAAGTCACCTGCAAACCAAAATAATGAAGAGTTGATGAGAAAAGAAATAGAAAGTCAAAAAATCTACGTCTTAAGTCACTTGCAGCAAAAAGGTCAAATAAATTAGCAGTGAAAGTGACAAAGGTAAAAACATTAGAAAGTGGGTTTGTTGGGATTGAATTTAAAAATTCCCAAAGCATATTTAGGGTCATTTGTTTTTTCATTCAACTCATTATTCACTTGCAAGGATCAAAACAATCAAGGAGTGAAACTGTGAGTTTCTGGCCAAATCGGGCAAGTTACCTTGTGCTGCGCACTTGGATTCGTGTGTTATGCTCATGAAGGTTTTTCCTGTGCAGAATTACTCTACAATGTGTGCCTGTAAGTCCACACTGCGCGTTTACCCATGCAAACTCTACATGCAGCGTTCACCCAGTGTTCACCTGTTCAGTCTCAGCGTGCAACATTGCCCGACTGGCCCGATGCTGCACGTTCACAAAGAGACCCAACAGGCCCGGTTGTGCTACACGTTCACGAAGGCCCCACTAGCCCGGTGCTGCATGTTCAGTGCTACCCCCTCAACCGACCCTATGACGCGTTCAGTCACCCAACAACACATTCATGTGTTGTGTGTTTGGCCAGGAGGGCCTTTTCACCAGTTCAAACCCTCAATCTACTCAAGGCCTCCTCAAATTCATCTCCAAGGGTTTTCTAAACACCTCTGAGGGGTAAGTACAAAACACAACCTCCTCTTCAAGGTTCTTGTCATTTGGTTAAAGGAATAAACCCTAGAAAGATGAATTAAATGTCATTAAACCTCCCTCATCTTCAACCAAGAAAATAACAGTTAAGGTAGGTGTATATTAAGTGGTTGCAATGATTTGGGATTAGTCATCCATCCAAGCTTGAAAGCTCTGGACTTTACACCACAAAACATATTGGAAAACTCATTTTCTTTCATTTACATCCATTTTATATCAGTGCAATGTGTCCAAAGCAGAGTGTTTTACAGATCAGTAAGGTGATCATCAAGTTTTCCAAATCTCTCATTCTGCTCATTTTTCCATCACCCTCATTCACTCATCCCTCATTTGTATAAAAGCTACCTTTGTCACCATCTCCCCCTTTCCCTTTTTCCCAGTCAATTTCACAAAGCAGAGTTAGGGTTTTTGGTTTTCAAGGCAACTGTAAAGTCAAAATGTCAAGGGAAGGTAATAGTGACAATGGTGAGGGTGGCCAAGGGCCTAGAAGACATCAGCGCAAGGGTGAAATAATAAATAGGTTTGAGCCACTGAACACAGTGAATTTGATGGCCTCTCCTATGACAGTTTCATATTTCCAGAATGTGGGTTGTTTTGACTTTTGTGAAAGAGTAAAACAGGTAAAAAGTCATCCTGAGCTGACCAAGATTTTTATCCTTAACCTTCATGACAATCAAGTACATTTAGCTGGGGTAAACTTTGAGCTATCTTCAAATACCATTTCTATGGCCACTGAGATACCTAGTGTGGGAGAAAGGTGGTTCAAGCAGGCTATTTTGGACCTGAGCCACTACGAACCTTTCCTAAAACCTAGATACAAAGCTGACTGCAAATACATTTTTCCCTTTTCACATTTTCTGGAGAGATATGCACCATTGATGAGAGTCATCATGAAATATTTTACATGTGAGTAGAGGTTTTCTAGGCTTTATTCATACCACATAAGACTGCTCATGCACTTCAATAGGGTAAAGATGCTACATTTGCCCTATTATCTCTATAGGAGTATTGATAAGATGTCTTATATTGTGCAAAAGAGAAATCCTTCACAAAAAATGTAGAGCTTATTTCACCATTCTCTCATCAAGATGTTTGTAATGCATCAATTAGAGCAAAGGGGTATTCCATGGGAGGTTTTCATTTCCCATGAGGTCTTCACAAACCCACAACCCCATCCTCATCAAAATGTGCCCTCTTCATCTCATCCTCCTATCCTAACTCCTCCATCATCTCCTGATGAGCATGTTTCACCATCCACCCATGTACCTTCACCTCAGGAAAACCTTCTTTCCTCACCTTCTCCCAATTCTTCAGGAAGTAAACAAATTAGAAGTGAACAAGAAAGTGATGATGAAGAAGAGGACATTAAAGAAGAAGATGAAGATGAAGAGGACATTAAAGAGGAAGATGATGAATAAGAGGGTAGTAAAGAGGAAGACCATGAAGAAGAGCACAATAAAGAGGAAGAATATGAAGAGGCAGAGGTCGGCAATGAAGTAGAAGACATGGAGGTAGATTAAAATGAATATGAAAACACAAGTGATGAAGAAAGAAGCTAAGAAAATGATGATGATGTTCGAAACAACCCACAAGTCAATGAGAAAAATGAAAATGCAGAAATCAATAAAGAGGCAAACATTGATGAAGAAACTAATGATGACACCTCAAACAGTGAAAACACAAGTGATGATAAGGGCCGTGATGATGTTGGAAACAAAGAGGACAGTGATGAAGTAGAAAACATGGTGACTTATAGAAATAATGATTCTCATGACAATAGTAACACTAAAGACCAAAAATTCAGTGAAGAGGCTGATTATAGCTATGAAAATCGCAGCCATGATGCTAGCAGCAGTAATGAGGGAAGCAGTGACAGTCATAACAACAGTCATGATGGCCAAGAAGGAAGTGAAAACTATGAGCTTGACAGTGGTAATGATAATAGTGTATAGAGCAGTGCCAAAGACAGTGAGACTCCTAGCAGTATTGAAGGAAATGAAGAAAATAGTGAAGAAACCTATAATGACACCTCTAATAGTGAAAACACAAATGAAGAAAGAGGTTAAGAAGATAGTGAAGCTGATATCAGTGAAGGAGAAAGGGATGATGATCAAATGAAGATCACAGAGGGATGCATTGATGATGATTTCAAGGCATGACAATGTTCACAGGTCACAGAATGGCTCCTCCATTGTGCGGGATGGGGAATGGTAAGACTTGCACAAATTGATCGTGATATTTCAAACAACAAGGATGTAATAAATATTTTAAGAAAATAAAAGTTACCAAGACAGTTACCAATAACACAGCAAGTAACACAACAGTGCAGAGGTCAACAAGGAAGAGAAAAATAGTCATGAGGTCAACCATGGTGAGGGCAGTCAAATGAACATTATTGAGCCTTTCCCTCTCACATACCAAAGAGGAAAGAGGCATGTGTTTTATGCCTCTAAAATGCAAGGGACCATGTCATCCACCTCAGCTAAGAAGCTTGACAAAGGAAAACAAAAGATCAAAGAAGAATAAGAAGAAGAAGATCAGCATGAGGTTGAGAAAGAGTTTGAACTCATTCACATTGATAGTGATGAGAAAAATGAGGCAAGGATCTCAAGCTTGCTCCTTTAAAACAAAAATGCTCAAATTTAAGACCTCCAAGCAAATCTAGATAGGGCCAAGTGTGTGAATAGTGCCCTTGAGATGGAGAACAAATAGCTAGGGGCACAAAATGTCATTTATGAGGCTAGAACAATCAGAGCCCAGAAAGAAGCTTAAAGAGCACAGGTAAAACTAGAGGAATTCATGGGCACCTATGAGGAAAGTGAAGATGAAGAAGGACAGTCCAAAAGAAGACCAAGAACCATGGGTTTAAAGAAGGCCTTGGCAAGACAAAGAGAACAAGAGTTAACCTTGGCAGAGAAGCTCCCTCTAAGTGAGTTGCTTGCCATGGAGATATAATATGATCGGGAGCCTTGGATAGAAATAACAAACACACACTTGGAGGCCAAATTGAAGAAGGAAAATAGGGACCTTGACCTCCAAAGAAAGATGAGCAAACACTATGCCTTGAGAAATCAAATTGCAAGCGCCAAGCTCAAAAGAGCCCTTGCCAAATTTTAAGCCCTCAAGGAGGAAAAGGGTCAACAAAAGCTTAAACTTCTTGTTTATGCTTTCATGCAAGCATCCCAGACATAAAAAGGAAGATAATTGCAAATTTTGGGAACTTTTTGGAAATTTTTTATTTTTGCTGATTCAGAGGGCCAAGGGCGCAGCACCCTTGGTGCTACACTTTTTCTCAGGGCATCCTCAGGAGGTAAAGTTTACTTTTTTGAAATCCTCAGCTCAAGTACAACATGATCACCAAATTTCAGTTCATTTGGAGTTGATTTGGTCCTCCAAAAGGGTCAAAAACACCCTAATTTTCACCTTTCTGCCTAGTTTTTAGGACATGTGTTGTGCCTTTACCAGCCTTGGGAGTTTTACGTTTTGAACAGGTTAAATGGGTCCAATCAGAAAACCAAGGGAATTTCTAGAAATTAGACTCAACAGGATTTCCAAAAAGCCATTATGTAGCCCATTCCGACATCTGGAAGGCCTTCAAAACTTGGCTGCAAGGTGACCCATTTTTCCTATGCATGTGTTGCGCCCTTGGCCTGGAAATGCATCCTTAAAACTCAGTGCTGCACCCTGTCAGTCAAAAAGTCAAAAAATTATGCTAGGAAATATTTTTGAGGCTTTGGGGAGCCCAAAAGTCAATTTTTTTGCCAAAAATAGTCGAGAATATATTTTGTATTAGATATTTTGTGCCTTGGGCGTTGCAAGGTCTCAAAGGACAAAAGTGACATTTATGATTAACTAATAGGCTTCTTAAGACCTAATTAGGGTTTAGTCCTCCAATTCAAGATAAATAGAAAATTTAGGTTTCATCGTATATGTTGGATATTTGTTGAGCATGCTATGAAATAGACTTGGAGTTTATTGGTGAAACTGGTTTTTGGTGCCTTCTGATGGTGTTGGACTGTGCTTACATGGATGAAGCTCACTCTTAGGATTCATTTAGCTTGTTTAAATGGTGATTTATTCCATATTTATGTTTTATTTATTTATTTTTTTTTTTTTTTATGGTTCATTTAGTTATAGAATAGAAATAGAGAATAGGATTTGCCTTCTTGGTACCCTACTTCTGCCTGCTTTCTTGACTTCTATATTTTCTTCCTTAAATTTTTGCTAAAGAAATCCTTAAATGCTCTTTAGTGTTATTTATATGTTATGTTAGAATTCTATTCGTTTGCAAGTAAGTTTTAGAGAATCCTTCACTGCTCTCTTAGCTTACTTAGTTGTTGTTTTTTATAAGACCTACTTAGCCTAGTTGATATTGAAGAATCCTTCATTGCTCTTCAAGTTTTCATTATGCTATCATATTTGAAGCTTTTTCTTGTTTATTGGTTTGTTAAAGGATCCTTGATTTCCCATTAACTCATTGTATTCACAACTCCATGTTACTTCACTCTCCCTAGACCTAATTAGATCCATTTGATCTTGGAAACTTTCCCTTTGAACTATCTTGACTCATTTTTTCACATTTCAAGACTTTTGCAGACTCCATATCCCAATGGATTGATACTCCCCACTCTATTAACCTACTTGACAACTTTTCCAACCAACCAAACAAAAAAAAAAACCCTAAACTTAACAACTAGTCTAAAACCAAAACCTAAAAAGAAAACAAGTTCATATCCTTTGCACAAAATAGAGAGAACCCTCTCTGAGTCCAGGAAGGCTAAGTCCTAGGACTCCAAAGACTAGTCTGATGTTACCCCTGTTCATTTTTTCTCACCAATCTAACAAATTACAGGGACCTAACATGACCTCTAGAGGACTCGAGATAATGAATTTACCCATAGTCAACTAATCATCATCATAATTACATTCATATTTATAAATTACATTAGTGAAAATCCCAACTAATGAGATAAAACACGAAAATCCCGTGAAAAAAAAGAGAAAAATTTAAAATAGAGAAAATTTATCCTAAGCGCAACGCCATGGAGAAAAAATACGTCATTTTTCAGGTCACTTTTGACAGACTTCCCAGTGTCCAAATTGAGCTCATGATAGCTCATTGAAAATCTTGTCCTGCCTAATTTCTAGATCTTCTTTTGGTTTTTGATTTGGATTTGATTTGACCCCTCAAAAATTCATTCTCCAAAGACTTCCTCTAAGCGCAGCGCCATCTTGAAAAAGAGGCAGAAACATGATTGTTTGGGTGTTTTTGGCCCTTTTTCCTGACCATTTTTGCTCCAAATGATTAGAAAATGTATAGGGGGTATGTCTCATCATTATAAACCCAATGATGTCTTCCTTTTACTCATTGGATTCCCCAAGAAAAAGCGCAGCGCCAAGGTGCTACGCTTAGAGTAGAATTTCCTATGTTTTTTCCAAAATTGCCCAAAAACTCAAAAATATTCAAAATCTTAAAAATTTCTCAAAATGTGTGGGATGGGCCCACAACCACCTGTCAAATTTAAGCTAAGGAAGCTTCAACAAATATCTTTATTTTATATGCTCCTTTCTTTCCCTTCTGGATCTTCCTCAATTTATCCTTCATCTGTTTGACCTTGATATTGGAAATTTTGTTTCGGGTCTGATAGTGATGGGCCATGTGCCTGAGCATCTGATTATCTTTGTTGGATTTAACTAGTAGCTTCTCCAAGTGAATTTTGACTCTCTCAAGCCACATGTAATATTCCTACTTAGCTTAAGCTAAGAGGAATATTCATTCTTGTTTTACTTTCTATTGTATGAATAAATGAATAAAGGAGGACATGTAAAACTCCTGAAAAAGACTGAATAAATCAATGCCCGTGTGAACAAAGATAAATCAGGGCCATGTAAATAAATTACTTGTAGGTGTGAAATGGGTTTGAGCTGTGAGACTGGGTCAGCCTTTACCAAATCTATAGCGTTGTCTAGGTTCAATGTATCTCATGAAGGGACAACGCAGTTCTAGAAGGAGGCCCCTCATGTGAAAGGAGCTAACTCATCAAGATGGTTTAGGGTTTGCAAAGGCTTTCATCTTATAAAAGGAAGGGGAGGGAAGCAAGAGAAGGTTGCTGATTGATCATATTTCTAAGTATCTTGTCTTCGTAGTCAAATACTATTCTCTACTGTTTAATAGAGAATTGTGCTGCTTAGCACTTGGAGTTCCTATGCAGGGATTTCACCTCTTCCCTTGAGGATTCTTGAAGGAGTATTTGCTGAGTTGATCCACTATCAGGCTTGAGTCCAAGCTCTACTTCCAATTGCAGCGTAGATCAAATGAGGGTTTGTCTGCTTTTGCAATCTGTAACAAATGGGATTCTAGATCTGCAGAGATCTATCTTGTATTGGAGCCTCTTCTAATGGAGTGTGTCTTTCAACCTCCTAGAAGAGTGCATCCACTGTTTTGTGCTTCAGATCTATATCTTGGAAGCTGTCCATTTATTTTATTCAAGCTACAATGTAGATCTCATTGAGGAACTGTATTATTTTCATTAGAGGTTCTACAGGGTGTTTTGATCCCATTTTTGATGAGAGATCTTTGGTGCTGGGCTTTGCCTTTCACTTTGGTGATCCATGGATTAGATTTTTGATCCATGTTATGTTTAGATCTGATCTATTGTAATGTAAAATCATCTTTAGAAATTTCTGTAGTATTTTACAGATCTGCAACTTAAAACTCAGATCTACTCTTGTTTATGCATGATTTGGTCAAAACCCTAAGGGGATCTTGTAAATAAGACTATCTAGTTTCCAGATCTAAAATGGATATGATGTTTTGTTCACAGATATGTCCTAGATATGATTTTTAATATTCAACTACTGTAGCTCCTCAAAATAACGTTTTTAAGCCATTTTGGCAGTTTATATATGTGTTACAACCTTCTTTTCAGAAGATTTCTTGCTCTATTGTCTCATGTATTCTACTGTATATTGAAATAGATTCATTGTAATTCTGATTTGTTGTTGTATACTTATAATTTAATCATATTTGATGGCCTCCTACTCATACTGTCCAAGACTGCATTATTTCTGAAGCAGTTTGTTGTGCATAGCTGCAGCCCCTCTTGTAGGGAGTTTTTCAGCTAGACTAGGTGGTGGGAGATCTGTTTGCCACACCTAGTTTGATTTTTTTTTACTCCCCTTTTGGATCTAGACTCCATATCTACTGATCTAAGGGATATAAGGGCTATAAACTCATTTATGTACATCAATCTCCCAGGAGTGCGTTATTTCAGCAGGCTTGCTGTGCTATTCCAAATTTAGAATATTACACCACACTTATCTATTGTCTTCAATTTCCTTTGCCAACTGCTGGTCAATAGTAAAAATTTGAGTTTCTTTATCTTCTTTCTCTAAGGCTATTTTGAGGCCTCTTGTCTTTGGCATTTTCTGGATGTTTTCAGCCTCCTCGAGATCTTTTACGGCAGCTTGGTTGATCATATTTTGCCTCCTCTCCTGTAGCAATTTCATCTCCAAAAGAGTTTGTTTTTATATCAACTGTTTGTTCTCTTGCTCTAGGGAAGAGATGATGAATTTTTCCCTCTCAAGATTGTTTTGAAACTCTCTTATGTGTGCCTCCTTTTCTTTGATGCCAATGTTTAATTTAGTAGTATCATCAGACTCTTCAAGGTCTACTAGCTCAAAATCAACTTCTTCTTCATGGGCATGTTCATGCTCTTAATCTGTTTCTTCATGACTAACATCTATGATTTTCTCCTTTCCTTTCTGGCTTTTTGTACCTTCTTTGTAGATGAAGAAGGAAAACCCCTTCCACACCATGTGGAGAAAACATTTGCCTCTATGTTGATGAAGAAGGCAAGGCCCCTTCCACACCATGTGGATCAAACACTTGTCTCTCTACTACAAATAGTTTTCTAAGCCCTCTCTAATATGTTAGATTGCATTCCTTGACTGGACCTGGTGATTTGACTTGATGCTTCCTTGTTTTTACAGCTGCAAGGCTAGTAGATGTCTCTCTTCTCCCTTGTGGCACTGATGGAGGAATTTGGGAATTTTTGAATATGTCATTTGAAATTAAGGTATCCCAAGATATGTTCAGTAGATCTAGATGATGAAGCACAATGAGTTTGATGAGGGACTGATGATAAAGGTTTTTCATTTGCTGATGATATTCTTTCTTTGGCACCAAGTATGCCATCTTTTAAATGTCCCAGAACAAGAAATATGGAATTTTCAGCATCCTCACCCTAGTGAGATGCATGAGTAGCCTGATATGGTATGTGTAGAATCTGGAAAATCTTCCCTCACAAGTAAAATATCTCATGATAATCTTCATCACCAGCGCATACTTGTTGAGGAGATAACCAAAGGGGAAAACTTTTCTTCCTTCATTCTTGTACCTGGTTTTGAGATAAGGTTCAAAATAATGATTATCCGGGCCCTGTGCCTTGTACCATTTCTCCCCAACATTTGAAATCCGTGTAGCATCAGCAATGATGGCAACAGACAAGGAAAATGTTACACCTGCGAGAGTTACCCTGTTATCATGGAGGTTTAGTATGAAGAGCCTAGTCAACTCAGGATGATGCTAAACTCATTCCACCTTTTAAAAAAACTCATAACACCCAACATATCTGAAAGAAGACACAGCTAAAGGTGAAGCCTCTAGCTCTCTAGGATTTTTTGGCTCTATTCTGATGATTTTTCCTCCTTTATGTGGCCTTCTCTATTGTACAACCTCATTTTCCTCAAACTCATCATCGTTATTTTCCTCCTCCATGTAATATATGTCTTCTCTCTCCATGCTTGTTTATTTGGCACTTGAAAACCCTAGGGAAAAGGAGAGAAAAGGGAGAGTGAGTGAGGGAGAGAAGGGAATGGGAGCAAGGAAATAAATGACGAAATGAAGGCTTTAGGGAATAGGGATAGAGCCAAAAAAATTATGGGAGATGGGGAAAAGGGTTGAGAAATTTTTTGAGGTGATGGGAAGTGAAAATATGAAGAGGGACGAAACTGAAAATTTAATTAGAGGTCAAAGGTATGGGGAAATCTAGGCAAAAGAGTGAAAATCCTAAAAATTTGGTTTTGATGGAAAAGGGTAAAGGGACTTAGGAAATGGTAGTTTTAGTGTTTTTGGGAATCTGGGATAAAGAAATAGGGTCTAGGGATAAAAAATTTTGGACAAAGGGGTTTTTGGGAAATTTTATAATGGGGAGGAGAATTTTGGGAAAACTAGGGTTTTGTGATTTCCTTGCCAATATAAATTTTACCTACAAGCATAAAATGAAGGAAGAAGAGTAAAAAAGGGATTTTAATTACTTGATTTTAGGGCAGAAAGGAAAATTTGAAGAATTTGGAAGAGTTTGGAGGGTTTCTGGCCTAAGCACAGTGCCTCACCCAGGAGCGCGGCACCCTTCTCCTAGGCGTAGTGCCATTCAATTTTACACTACTAGAACTACCCTAAGCGTAGCGCCTAACCTAGGAGTGCAGCGCCAGGAAATTTCTTCAATTTTTCTCTCCTTGCTCAACTCTCTTGCTCCAAAATGCGGTTTTTCTCTTGGCAAATGAACAAATGAGGTTTTCTTTTGGAAAATGAGCTTCTAATATCTTGCATGATTTTGACTTTTGAATGATTGGAACTCACATTTTCCTTTCTTCTCATTAACCATTCACAATAATTTTTTATGCTTTTGGTGATTTTGATGCTTTGACATGATCTTTGTATCTTTAAATGAAATTTTCTTTAGCTAGGAATAGGCATCTTTTTGGGTTTAATACATATAGTGACTTTAAAATTACATAAAACTAGAACATAAAAATATCTCTGTTTTTATCTCAAAAATGTCATTTTTGAGATGAAAACTTACAAAAATGAAATGTAACTTTACATGGCAAACTTAACTGAAACAAATCAATAGTTTTATTCCTGGAACATCTTCACACCTTATGCTGCCCTTTATTGTAAATGAGACCATGAAATGAGCTGACCTAATGAAACCCTAGTGACCTAATGGAAAATAAAAATCAACTTTCTCAATGAATGATTTTGACTAAAAGTGAAAAGAGAGCAGATTTATTTATAGTATGATGAAAACATGGAAGAGGATCAGCAGGCATATACTTGTGAAGGAAAATGGGACACTTGACAAGGACAACCACTAGTGGAACAATTTTATGTCATGACCTAATGGAATGATGAAAAATTTATTCAGAATGGGACACCTAAGATGCACATGCAAATTTGTTTTGACCCCTGGTGGAAGTATGCAAATACTGACACTAACATTGGCCTTATTGGGGATGGAAGCTCCTTGGAGGTGTCAAGAACACCGTAGACCAAGTGCCTAACCATTGGGAAAATACGGTCAAACAATTCAAAAGACTGTAGACTATAAAATAACTCAAAAACTAACTTGGACACTAACTCAAAATTTACTCAAAAAAAATTTCAAACAATAGAAAATCAACAAGAATTATAGCCTTCAATTCGGGCCCCAAGCCTAAATGATTTTCTGCTCCAAACCTTGTAGAAAATATAAACCAGTATTTACAATGAAATTGAAACATTCTCTTAGAAGTTGCATCAGAAATAGTAATGTTTCAGGAGCCTACCATTGACTGTTCCTCCCCAACATTCCTGTCCATTCACCTCTTTCAGTAAATAGGAATTTTGAATTTGATAAGCTAAAATCTTATAGGGTCCTTTCCAAATATTTTCAAACTTCCCATGTTTTCCGTTATCTTCATTTCTTGCATCCCACCGCAGCACTGCATCCTCTAGTTGAAACTTATCTGCTTTGGTTTTGAGATCATAAATCCTTTTGATTTTCTCCTAAAGCTTAGAAGTATTCTGAGAAAATTCCTCCCTTGTTTGCTGAAGTTGAATCATTTGATTAATTTGGCGTTGAATATCATCTTCCTCACTACCTGCTTCCTACAATAATTTCATAACCAAAATTGCAAGTGATGTAGGAAAAATTGTATCTGTACCATAAACCAATTCAAAGGGTGACATACCTATAGACTTCTTGGTGATCACTCGGTTTGCCCACAAAGCGTTGGTAAGCTTCCTATGCCAATCCATTGCCCTGTGGATAATATGCAGTTGAATGGCCCAACCTGACATTATACTTGTGAAAAAACTCAATAATTTTCTTTGATTTGAATGCAGCAACATTATCTGTAATAATCCTGTGAGGACAACCAAAACGACACAAAATATTGGATTCTAAAAACTGAATAATTACCGTGTCTGTAGCTTGCCTTCTAGGAATAGCTTCGATCCATTTGGTGAAGTAGTCGGTAGCTGTTAGAATCCATCTGTGCTGTGCCAATGATGTGGGATGAATTTCCCCAATGAAATCAAGTCCCCACTATTGAAAAGGAAAATTTACTACAATAGGCTTCAGTGGAAGAGGAAGGAGTTTCCTTTTTCCCTAAAAAACCTGCGATTCATGACAATTTGTGACAGTTTTGTACAAATATGAAAATAGAATCGGCCAATAATGCCCTGCTCTCAACACTTTTTTAGCTGTTGTTTTCCAAAAAAATTTGCCTCCAAAATCTCCCCTATGGAAGTCATCCATTACCTGCTTAGCTTTGTCTTCAACCAGACAATTCAAAAGAACACCTCCTGGATCTTTCCAATAAAGGGCACTACCTAGAATGCAGTATTTAGCAGATTTCAATTTCAAAGACCTACCCTAACTTCTTAACATTCTAGGAGGTGGACATAAATGCTGAAGAACATAAACTATATGTGAATATCGTGGTGAAGTGAGAAACATTTCTAATACTGTATTAGAGCGCCATCTTCATCATCATCTGACATTGCTACAATAAGGTTTATGTCTAGAGCATGTAAATTGGATTTAGCCATTAGCTTGGCTAACCCATGTCCTTTGATCAGTTTGGTGCGCCTGATCTCGAGATCATACTCTAGCATTGCTGCTATCCACTTACCTCTCTGACCTTGTGAGAACTTATTTTACTGCTGCATTTAGAACATAGGCTATAGTATGTGAATGTAGAATATAAATCCGGAAATATTTCAAAGCTTTGATTAAGGCTAAATCTTGTTTCTCAATAATATTATAGTGAAGAGAAGCATCTGTAATGGCCTGACTGAAGAAAGAAATAAGTTGTTCAACCTGATCCTTCTTTTGCATCAAAACCACAACCAAGGTGTGCTCAGATGCAAATGAAAATATTATGAAATCACTAGTATAATTTGGACTAACCAAAACAGGGGTTGTGGTTAAATCAAGCTTTACCAAGTTGAAAGATTTCATAGCATCATTAGTCCATTTTACTCTGTGGTCCTTTTTCAACATATTATTCATTTCACATAAATTTTCAGCCAAATTACAAACAAATCTGCGTAAGAAGTTCATATTACCACTGAAAGCTTATATCTCCTTTTTGTTACTCAGAAAATCTATTTGCTGAATTTCTTTTACTCTAGAAGGATCAATGCAAATGCCATCTTTGGAAATTATATGACCGAGAAGTTTTCCTTCCTCCATGGCAAAAAGTCTCTTCTTCGGATTCAGAGAAATTCTGAACTCCCTGCGTTTCTAAAAAACAATTCTCAAAAGATACAAATATTGATCATCAGAACCATAAAACACTATCAAATCATCTAAATGCACGACTAAGAAAAAATCCTTCTCATTAGAAAAGGCTATATCCATCGCCCGCTGAAAAGTATCCCCTGCATTCTTGAGTCCAACTGGTATTTTAACATACTGAAATGTCCCCCGCGACATTATGAAATCAGTTTTACCTTGGTCTTCTTCATGTGCCAAAATCTGATTATAACCTAAGTAATGGTCAAGTAGTGACATCCTTGATGCTTCAACTACCGTTTGCAAAACATGGTCCATCTTAGGAAGGGGGTAATTATCCTTTAAAGATACTTTATTCAAATTATGGAAATCAATGCATAACCTTATCTCTTCGATATTTTTCCTTACCGGAACCAAATTTGAAATCTAATCAAAAAAACTAATTGGCACAATGATACCAGATTTATGTAATCGATTTACCTCTTTCCCGATGGATGACAACAATCTTGGATTTATCCTTATCAACTTCTGTCTGAAGGGTTTCTGATCCGGATTGATGAAAATAGTGTGCTGAATGATATTCTTGTCATAAACCTTCAAATCTACATAATCCAATGCAAAAATAGTAGAAAATTCAGATAACAATTTGATGTACTTATCTTTTTCCTTGGGAGATAATGTCTTAGACAATTTAACCATATTGGGCTTATCTGCTGTTCCATTTTTCACGTCTTCTGCACCCTTTTCTGTAGGAGTTAATGTTGGTTTTCTGTCCACATCATCTTGATTAAACAAATATTCTAAAGGTATGAGAACTCTAGGAATAATATTATCTTTCAGCTACAAAACATTCATCTAATTGGCCTCTATGTCTTGATCATCAGAATCACAAACATCATCAATAAAAACATCTTTGAACTTTCCTTCATTCTGCAAAAAAATATTAATCTCTTTTTCATCCCAAAAAACTTGCCAATACCCTAAATTATCAGGAACACTAGGTCTATTATTGACATGATTTTCAAATTTATTACTGGAATTCATCCAAATTTTGAGATTACTTGCTACTGTAGCAAGCGAATCTACAATGATGTTTTGAGTTCTTGGCACAAATATTAATGTATACTCAGAAAACATTTTTAAGATATCCAAGACTGCATTCCTATAGGCTCTCATTCGCGGATGTTTTTCTTGATATTATCCTTTTGTTGAAATCTTAGTTAAACTGAGAGGGGGGGGGTGAATCAGTTTAACACATACATGAGCTTTTTAAATTTTTCATCAACTTATTTATAACTTACTTTTATAACCAACCTTAGTATATGAACAGTCTTAATATGTTGTAGCAAGTATTAAATTAATGTGACATCAACCTTATTATGAGAGCAGCAAACATTAAGTAGATTTGGTAAATCATCTCAGCACACAAGAAACACAGATAGAGACAACAGATATAAGTGGAAACCCATAAAGGGAGAAAACCACATCTTATTATTGTTGTGATGCAAAGGCAAGCTCCTACTCCCTCTCACCACTACTTTTCTACAGGCACCAACCTACAGGAGGCTCCAACCTCAGTCAACTACAACTGACAACTATCAAGCTTCAACTTGATAGGGAAGCTCCAAATTCCTCAATTTATCAAAAGAAATGTTTGTTGATTTACCTCAGATATCAGCTCTGTTCTATAGCATCTCTATTACACAGCAATTTGTCACCATCCCTACCATTCCCTGTCCCACACATTGAAGGGCTTATTCCATGACCTGTGAGCAGAGACAAGACTTGAAAATACTTTCATTGCATCCCTCTGGAGATGAGCTTTCATTTCCCTGAAGACATCTCCTTGCAAAAAACCCTAAAAATAGCTCTTTTTCCATTGGCGCGGTTCCACAGTTCAGCCCTCGCGCCAAGGGGGAAAATACTCCAAAGAGGGCACGCCAATTGGCGCTCTGTCATAGAGCCGCACCCACACCAACCATATTAAGAGGTGTTTTTTAAAAGCGGAACTTTCGTCCTAACAAATTCCTGGACTGATATCTATCTTGAGTTGGGAGGTTTGGCTATGAATTTCCATAGAGAGGAAGTGGTTTGCCACCTCTCATGGAAGCTTCCTTGATGATAGGGCCAATCCCATCATTATAGGGATCCCAACTCCCCTTCCTCCATCTATAAAAGCTTGCCCATCTCCTTTGCAAGCTAGTTCCCAAGAGCTTTCACATCCTTATGCTGCAAGAGCCTTCTTGATTCCCTTAAGGCCAAATCCAAGCAAGGAGACTATTGCCAAGTATCCGGAGAGAGAGGCTTGTCCCATCCTTGACAGGCTTTATCGAGACATGTTGTGCTGACGACCCGCCAAAGGAGAGTGTTGCGTCGAAGCTATGGTTGTATTCTTCTTTTTGACTCATTAATGATAAGCGACTATTGGTTATGGTTCCACTCTTGTTCTTGATTATGTTCATGAGTTATGTCCTCTTCGACTGACATATAGTTGTATATACTAGATTTTATGCTTGCGTTTGTGTTGTTTCTTGCATGTGTAGGTGTCCGATCACGGAGATCGTGAGGATTGTGATCTGCCAGGGCAAAGGAACGGGAGCACCACCTCTTCTACAAATGACAGCGTTGGATTCCAGGTAAGCCTTCATCGCAAGTCGGTTTATTTGCAATTAGGAACCTGCACTGTAGCGTGTTTGATTGTTGCTAGACCCGATCTGGGCTAGTAGGGATCGCCTCTGTCCGCAGAGGGGATTAACCTTTTCAACAATTTGGCGACTCCATTGGGGACTCAGCTTGTTGTTTGATTTGTAAGCTATAGACGGAGCCTGAAGTGCAGCCAGATAGCCTTCGAAATGCTTTTGCTCTGCATTAGTGGAGTAGATCAACGCTGCTTCAGTCAATCTCCGGTTTAGTTTATGGACTGAACAACTTGGAGTGTTGTCTTCTCTTTTCGGTCAATTTCTTGGCCTTGCTTGCTTGGTCAGCTCTTTGGACTGGTTTTTCCTGTTTGTTTGGCTTTGTTTTAGCCTTGTCATCACTTGTCTGTGTCTGAGATTGCTTGTTTTTCATTTTCCCATAGTAAACTCGGCTGGCGCGCTTTTTAGTGTGACAGTCGCGCCCATTGGCGCAGGTTGCTTGTGTATCACCCGCGCCATTGCCTTTCTGGCACTAATTTCAAGCTCACAGTCGCGCCAATCCTGTGAGCTATTAGGGTTTGCTGTGTTTTATGCTTTCTGGGACTGACTTGTGATTTTGATCTTGTTTTTTCGGCTGTTTGAGTGCACTGGAGCCTAGTTTGACTGGTTGTAACCTCCATCCTTTGGTTGTTTGCCTATTTCTTTCGATTTTGCATACGAGCCCTAGGGCATCTAGGTGCCTTTGTGAGTCGAGCCTCCCTTGGGAGTTTTTGGTTTTCGTTCATTCAGTCGACTTTGGGATTGCTTCCTTGCATTCGTTTGACAGTTGTCTATCATTTTATTGCGCTTTTTGAGTGACTGATTTCGTTTTCATTTGAATTTCGCTTTGCTTCATTTTGGGCCTAGATTACACGGCTCATTAGTGTCTTTGGGACTTTTCTTGGTTTTGAGAGACTTTTGGTCGATTTGAGATCTGATTGTTTGTGCCATTGAGTGAAATCTGCTTGTTTTTGCTCTCTTATTATCATTTCTCAAATTGCTTCTCATTTGTTTTTGGTTTGTTTAGTGCATCTAGCTCTCAAACATTGAAAATATAAAAAAATCTCTTTTTCTTTTGATTGATTAGTGCAAATTAAAATCTTTTCGGTGTTATTAGTAATTAGTGACTTTGAAAGAAAAGTTTTTAGTTTCATTAGCTGCATTAGAGATATCACTGATTGTCTTCTGATCATTTTGTTTGTGTAAAAAGCTCTTAACTCTTCTGTAGCTAGCTTTCATCGAACGAAATGATATACTGTGGCATGTAGTTTTGCATTTAGGAGATTTTTGAGACATCACATTCGTTAGGGCCTGAAAACTGAAACGTAATTGAAGATAAACTTTAAAATTTACTCAATTTACACTAAGGCAGCATTGAAATCTAACGAAACACATTTAGAGGTCTAGGCTAGAGACGTGTTCCGACGTCTTTAAACCTAGTAGCTGTCGTTCGCCTTTTGGCTTTAGACAGCGCTAGTACGGACTTGTGCTCCCCGTACCGTCGCGTATATAAAGGGAGACCCCTCTAGGTTTTCAATCCTTTATCCATAGGAAGCCGAGTCTGCCGCCCTATACCCGTGATACACCGAACACATCATTCGGGGAGATTGCCTGCACGTACGGAAAGTCCTTGGTTGATTTCTCTTTCATTATTAAAACCAAGGTGTATATTGCAGTTCACGGTTATTTGGTAGACCCTTTTTCCTAGTATTCCTGAGTAGTCATTTTGATCCTATCTGACTCCCTAAATTTGAAAGGATCACCAAGCGCTTGTCCTTTCACGCTTGTGTCAAATCTGAAAGAGATAGAGTCACCTTTTCGACCATTTCTTGACTCTTAAGACATGAAACGGTGAAGTTTCTTATTTTTCAATGTGGTAAAAATTAATCACCCACGATCACACGCCTTGTTAGTTTCTGCTTGTTGACCGTTTGATTGTGTGTCTTGACTCTTTTTCAGCCCGTGTGTGTGTTTGATCTTTTTCTCTTGTCGTTACTACCACAGTGGCGGAACCCTCAGTTTCGTCTACTGGTAGTCCTTATACGGACGATTCATCAGAGGTTTCCCAATCCTCTGCTGAACCAAAACAGCCCGTTGTTTCCGAGTTTCCTAACGGGGGACCGGTTCTTTCTGAGCAACCCTTTGGGGGACCAGTTGAGTTCAATTTTCCCTTTTCTGACCCTGTGTCGGAATTGAGATTAGGAGCTGATTTCCTTTCTCTTACATCGGGTTCGCCTTTTATAGCTGTTGTCTTTCCTCCTAGTCCTCGCCGTCTATTGCAAAATCTAGCGGCAAGCTCAAACACGAGTGATTCTGGTGAGGAAATCCCAACGTCTGGTGAAGACTATCAGCTCTTCCCACGAAGATTATTTTCGGGAGACAACTCTGAAATAGCTGTCATGTCAACGTCCAGTCCCTCATTACCACTAGGGTACAGGTCCTTGGGTCAGATCATTTCCACCTCTGCCTCTATGGGAGTGTTAGCTCCTTCTCCGAGGCCAGCTGCTCCTTCACTGGGGGTGTCTCCTCAGACGCCCGTTACTTTTGTACCCGTTCGACCCACTGTCTGTGTGGCCGCCTCTACACCCGTTGTCACGGCACCCTCCGCTAGGGCTATGCCGTCTCCTGAAGATGATTATTTAGCGACTGCTATACCGGAGAACATCTCTCCGGAGGAGTATCGGTTGTCCCTGCAACAGCCGAACCCCGAGGTTGGACCATCCTCCCAAGATCCCAACCGCTCTTACTTTTCGCACTATGCACAGGATGGTACACCCGTGTATGCTTTTCTAGGTCAGTATGATGAGCACAGGGACATTTTGCGTCTACCCGCTCCTGAGGCTTACCTCCATGCTCAAGGTTTACCTTATAACCAGGCTTATAACCCGCAAGGGAAACCTTTCCAAGGCCAACCTTCGGGCCAACCTGGCTATCCTTATGACCCACAGGGGCAGCCCGTGCAAGGCTATCCTGCGGGCCAGCAAGGGCCATCATACGGTCCGCAAGGACAATATTACAACCCTTCTGATCAACCTGTGCAGCCTCAGCCGGGGTACCAACCGGGACCAGTCTATGGTCCTGGGGGGAAATTCTAGCCTTCTCATCCTATGCAACCACAGTGTCCTGTTGTTTCCAACGTTGCATATACGCTGAGACCATCCTATGGTCCTGCTCCAGGTCAAACCGGTTACCAGCAACCACCTGGCTCTATTCCTCCACCAGGCCAGCCGGCCCATCCGGTACAACCTGGTGTTCTGCCTCCAGGCCAACCGGCCCGTCCGGCACAACCTGGGGCTCCTTTACATCCAGGTCAACCTGCGCAACCGGCGCAGCCTGTCTATCCAGGTCAACCTGTTCACTCAGGGCAGCCCGCTCAGCTGGGTCAACCTATTCACTTAGGGTAGCCCGCTCATTCCATTAAACCTGCCCAGCAGCTGATTTATTCAATGCCGCAGCGAAATCAACAATTGCGCCCTAGTTATCAGGCTCCGCAGGGTTTCACCTATCAGCAGCCGACTCATCCTCAGGGCGGTTATTATCCTCATGGTCAAACTCAACCGAATTATAACCAGCCCCGAGGCTCTCAGTATTATCCTCATCCACCCGGTTCTACCTATACTCAGCAGCCAAATCCAAATGCTGCTTACACTGGGCCAACATATAATCAAGGTCCCTACTCTAGTTATCAGGCCCCACACGCCGGTTACCAGCAGCCAAATCAGTCTGGTTATAGCACCTACACCCCCTACAGTCAGAATCCTATGGGACAGAACCCATGGGGGCAGGGATATTCCCAACCAGCGTGGAGTACAGGTACCGGTCCTCATCTCGGGCCTGGCATGCCGGTCAATCCGCCATTGCCGTTCTTGGCTACCTTGGAGTTGTCGGATGTTTCAAAATTGACCAATGATCCGATTTTGCATAATCCTTATTGGCCTCCGGTTCCTACCAAGATACCAGGTGATTGCCCCAAGTTTGAGGGTAAAGCTGGGGAGGACCCCCAAGCGCATGTGATGACGTATCACCTTTGGTGTTCGTCTAACTCTTGGGTCGATGATTCAATTCGTCTGCGCCTCTTCCAGCGCACTTTGACTGGAGCTGCTGCTAAGTGGTACATCGAGTTATCCCGTGGCATCTTCCAAGATTTCAATTCCTTAGCCATGGCTTTTCTGACGCACTTTCAGTTACCGGTTCGCTATGAAGCTGGGACGCACCTCCTGACTTCTCTGAAGTAGGATAAAGCCACTCACATTTCTGATCACATTCATGAGTGGCGGCGCCGTCGTAGACTGATCAAGTTTCATATACCTGATCAGATACTAACTCACTGGTTCACCACCTCCTTCGTGAACAAAATCGCCCAAGATATTGCGATGGGAGCGTGTGTGACAGAGGAACAAGCCATTGCGCGTGCCCAATATCTGGATCTTGTATATTCTCAGTCCGGCACGCTTTATGATATCTTGCCTGATTCTCCATGATTCGGAACCTCTAAGGCTCCACCTACCCCTGCAATGGATGGTGTCATTGGTTCCGTGTCTTAGAATTCGAAGAAATCTTCGAATGGGAAGCAGAAGTCTAACTCATCCAATAATTATGCTCCTCCCGCCCCTACCGATTCTGGCAAAACTGCAGAGGTTAACGCCGTTCAAGCCAATCCTACGAAGAAAGCCTCCAAAGGGAAAAAGAAGGGCAAAGGTAAATCCAAATCCGACGCCCCAAAGCCAGAATCCAAATCTTGTACTGAGGATGGTTCTCAACGTAAACCGAAGTACCCCTGCCTCATTTGTGAAGGAGACCATTATACTAAGGATTGTCCACAATGATCTGAATTTAGTCAACTTCTCAAAGGCTTTAAAGGAACTTCGGCTGTTCTTAAAGAACCATTCCCATCTCAGCAGACCCAGATGGTTGAACAACCTTCACCATCTGCACCATTTGGGTCCCAAGTTTTTATGATGAATGGTACGACACCCATTTCTATTGCTACACGCTTGAAGGATTACAATGAATCACGACAGGCACTTGGGAAGGCGGTTGCGGATGGACCGCCTCCCCCACCTGTCTCCGGTTCATTGGAAATCGAGAAGCCTACCCCTGAACCTGTTGTGAAGCCACCTTCTAAAGGTGTTTTACGAAGATCTTCTTATAATCCAAATGCCCGTGCCGCTCAGCACTATAGTATTGTTGAGGATTTGGCACAGGCGCCTTCTGTTATGTCTGCACTAGAAGTTCTTCAAAGTTGTCCTTCGCAATGGAAGGCTTTATTGTCTGCAATCAGTGGCATTGATCCCGCCGATTCGAGTCTTCTCACCTTCAACTTAGAGAATTTCACCCCCCGACTTCCACATCAGATCGCTCTTGTTATTCAAGTCGGGATCAACGGTCTTAACATCCATAGGGCCGTTGTGGATGAAGGTGCCTCTACCTGCGTTATGTCGTCCGCTTGCTGGAAGGCCATCGGCTCTCCGACCTTCTCATCATCTCCCAATGCCCTAGAGGCATTCGATGGTCGGGAATCCAAACCCCTGGGTGTTCTCGAGAGTTTAGCGATTACTTTACAGGGGAAGACAGTCAACGTAGAAGTAGAAGTGGTTGACGCCAAGCTCAACTACAATATACTTCTCGGCCGCAGCTGGACTCATGCCATGCTATGCGTGCCATCCACCGTTTTTCGACTTCTTAAGTTCCCTCACGAGGGAAAAATCATTACGGTGGATCAGTTGTCCTTCTTCACCTCCACCTCCGAGAACAACGTTCCATACGTGGATCAGATCCCAAATCCCCCTGACAGTGTAGGACCCGGTCTCTTCAAGGACCCCGTCCTCATGGGTATTTTTCCCGCACCACCACCGCACACCGCTCAAGTTAACATGATTTCCAGGTCTGATGACCCCTGGCTCATTCCTACGCCTGAGCAAGTGTTTGAGTTCGGAGAATCAATGCCCTTGACTCCAGTAGAGACCAGCTACTGTGAAATTATTTCCGCATCTGATCCTCCACCTCCTCAGCATGCTCCTTTGAGCATGGCTCTAGATGTCTACTCTGAATCCCCCTGGCTTGGTCAGGCCGATTCACCTGATCCTCTCAAGGAGACTTTTCATTCCAATGAAGCTATTGTTGAAACAATGTCTCTTGAGGAGCTGCCTTGGAGCGATAAACATCATCGTTCCTCTTTCATGCCTAGCTTGGGGGCAATGTCAGATTGTCTAGAGCATTACGCATCTTAGGTTCCTACTCCTCCTCTCCAAACGCCCATTTTGACGCATGAGGTCCTTTCGGAAGGAAACCTGTGTAATATCACTCAAACCATCCCGATCAACATCTCCATTAAGCTGGGAATCGTTGAGAACATACATGATCATCTCCCTCTGGCAGTGGGAGATCTGGGTCTCCAGTGAAATCGGTTCCTGCATAGGGCCAGTCTTCCACTACAATCAACTGACGCTGCAACCACCCAAAAAAATCCGGACTCTAGGACATCTGTTAGCCTCCTCCAGCTCTGGGCATCAATGCCGCCCAGCGAGCCATTCTTGGCTCTCGTGGAATTGGTTCAGCTACTATGGCCCCTTGGCCTTGGAATATTGGTAGTCGTTCCAGAATTAACGATACCAGGATAGAGTCGTAGCCAAACTATTTCATTTTGGCCTGTTTACACTTCGTGAGCTGTCTCTTGATATTTATTGTCACTTCTGTGGCCCAGTCGAACAATAGGGGACTCATGCACTCTGAGGCCAGTAAGAGTTGGGCCTTTGTTGCCTTGTGTGGTGCCTGCGATCCCGCGGCCCGTGTGATGGTATGAAGCACTACTCTGAGTGCTAGGTCAAGAATGGTATGGATGTCCACCTTTCCACTTCCTGATCCCAGTCGTGCCCCTCGGCACACGCGTGCCATCACTTGCTCCATCTTCTCACCAGATGGTCTGCTCCCTGTCAATATGGGCACCAGACCTCTGCGCGATAATCCGGTTATGAAGTATACGTCAGAGACCTCCAGTTCTAATACCTAGTCTCGCAACTTGAACACTTGTTCATGTTCGTCCCATATGCTGATCAGGTACTGTAGGAGCTCAGGCTGAGCTCGTAAGCAAGGTGTTAGGAATAAATTTTTAAGCTCATTGTTCCTAAGGGCATTCATGCAAGTTTCATTCTCCATGGCCTGTTCATCCTCTTCCCCGTGCTCCCTCTCTTTCCACTCAATGACCATTTTGATCGATTGCCTGCATTCACATGGTCAAAAAACTTCAATTAGACCTCTACTATCTTTAAAAAATCATGCAATTCATTCATTTTATGGAAACTTGAAACGGAAAATTGAATTGCGCCGCTGGCGCGACTGTTTTCCTAACAGTCGCGCCAGTTGGCGCGGGCCCTTTGGAAATAAAATGCCATTGGCGCGGGTCCGTGCCGGATACCCGCGTCAATGGGCAGAGCCCTAAAATTCAAAAATTCCTCACAGAAGTCTAAATATACAAAAAAAATTCATGAAAAATGGATTGAAATGGAGTACAAAGAAGTGCCTCTTACCTGGAACTGACGGGAATTTGAATGGTAGCCCGGATCGGTCGCAATCGCCGTCAGAAGTTCGCACACAAAATGGACCACTGCTGCTCTTCGATGAGGTAAATAGTGAAAAGTAATTTTATTTTTACCATTTCCCATATTTATAACTTTTTAAACCCAAAATAAGTTTTGAAAGTTATTTTCTGAATATTTTAATATATTTTTGTCAAAAATGGGATTTACACTTGCTTTTTGTGCAGCAACAGGTTTGTTATGTGACTTAAACGGTGAAACGAGTTGTGTTTTATACTTTTTCGGACTCGGTAAATACACGAAAAATTCATTTTGGAGTCATCTTTTAGCTATTTTCTGACTCTCTAAACGTGAAAAGATTGCTGAGGCCCTTGTCATTTCGATCTCGTTAAAGTGGACACGAATCGACATCTACCCAGTATACGTTTACCCATTTTTTCAGGCTGGGATGGATTATTTACGAAAAAGGAATACCCTAGCCTATCGCGACTAGGAGATCTTCTCGGATATTGTTTTCTACCTTTTCGGGTCCGAGGAAATATCTACGAAAAGGGACCGCTGGAGTTTACTTTTCTGCTGTCTTTTCAAACTCTCTAAATATGAAAAGACGCCGAGTTCTTCCTTTGTCAGACTCGTTAAACTCTGATGACGTTGGATTCAGTCGAAATGACGTTCTTTGAGTTGCACTTTCCTAGGGCTCGTTAAATGTACTAGGATGGACTTATATTACAAGCACATGCTATCCCCTTCAATCTTGTTATCAAAAATAATTGGGGTACTCGCCAGAAATGGTGGGGGAAAAATGGAACCAACATCATTGTCGTGTCGGCAGTATATCGCTCTTGAACATGGCACTTGTCTGCATTCGTGTCGGGTTGGGGACATCTCATCTCGTTCTTCACTTGCCTCCGTGGGTTTGGATAATCCCTTTTGACCTCTCATCTGCTCGTTGCCTCGTCACCACGACCTCTGATCCATTGATGTCAAATACTGCCAAAACCACTATTGTGCCGTTGTATGTTCAAGAGAAGTTGACCTCTGCAAAGTATCAACCTTCCTCTGATTCTCATATGATCCTGATTCACAAAAAACATCATGTTCCTCTGTCTCGTGTTGATGATGTGGGAAATATTATGGCCCACCTTCGATCAAGGTCACTTCCTATCGACTTCAGCTCATTTTCCAGGAAGATGATCGAGAGACTCTTTATGGTACCTTGGAGCCTGCATGCCTCAATGGCAAGTTCGTCGCATTCGACGTGAGGTTTTCATCATTGGCCACCGATCGAGTGATTCTACAGGTGTTCGACGCTAGCTCATTGATTCACATGCCGTATATTGTACCTATAGTACCTTGAGGGCCATTGTCATCATTGGTGGTTCCTCTCGCGTCTGTTAACAGCTTTCATCATTAGTTGGTAATCAGACGATGTTCTTGCATGTTAGACTTCAGCTTACATATTCGCATGCTTGAACTTGTACTCTGTTCGGGTCAAGATGGAGCGCAAGAACCTGGATTGTGTCTGTTGTAATCCAGGCTGCGATTTTGTGGATTATTATGATTATTTACATGACTCACTGATTGGATGGCTGCGACCATACCTGAGTCTATCCGTCGATCTTCTGGATGGCCGCGTCCATGCCTTGGATCCCGATTATCGTATACTCTTTATGGATGGTCGCACCCATACCACGACATATATCGCTATCCGAGACATCGTTTGTACTTTCGTCCACGGTGTTTTCCGATGAAGTGTTTTTCGGCCGGCATACCTTAAAGCATTTCAACCCTCTCTCTCTCTCGGGCCTCATGCTTTAGGGGGCATCTGTTACACAGTAATTTGTCACCGTCCCTACCTTTCCCCGTCCCGCACATTGGAGGGTCATTCCATGACCTGTGGGCAGAGTTAAGACTTGAAAATACTTTCATTGCATCCCTCTGAAGATGAGCTTTAATTGCCCTGAAGACATCTCCCTGCAAAAAACCATAAAAATAGCTCTTTTTCCATTGGTGCGGTTCCATAGTTCAGCCCTCGCGCCAAGAGGGAAATCCTCCAAAGAGGGCGCGCCAATTGGTGCTCTGTCATAGAGCCGCACCCGCACCAACCATATTAAGAGGTTTTTTTTTAAAATAAAAGGCAGAAGTTTCATCCTAACAAATTCCTGGATTGATTTCTATCTTGAGTTGGGAGGTTTGGCTACGGATTTCCATAGAGAGGAAGTGGTTTTCCACCTCTCATGGAAGCTTCCTTGATGATAGGGCCAATCCCATCATTATAGGGATCCCAACTCCCCTTCCTCCTTCTATAAAAGCTTGCTCTTCTCCATGGCAAGCTAATCTCCAAGTTCCCAAGAGCTTTCACATCCTTATGCTGCAAGAGCCTTCTTGATTCCCTTAAGGCCAAATCCAAGCAAGGAGACTATTTTCAAGTATTTGGAGAGAGAGGCTTGTCCCATCCTTGACAAGCTTTATCGAGACATGTTTTGCTGCCGACCCGCCAAAGGAGAGTGCTGCGTCGAAGCTATGGTTGTATTCTTCTTTTGACTCTTTAATGATAAGCGACTATCGGTTATGGTTCCACTCTTGTTCTTGATCATGTTCATGAGTTATGTCCTCTTCGACTGATATATAGTTTTATGCACTGGATTTTATGCTTGCGTTTGTGTTGTTTCTTGCATGTGCAGGTGTCCGATCATGGAGATCGTGAGGATTGTGATCTGCCAGGGCAAAGGAACGGGAGCACCACCTCTTCTACAAACGACAGCTGCTGGATTCCGTGCAAGCCTTCCTCGCAAGCTCTGGCGATTTGCAATTAGAACTTGCAATCGTAGCGTTCTGATTGTTGCTAGACCCAATCTAGGCTAGTAGGGATCGCCTCTGTCCGCAGAGGGGATTTACCTCTTCAACGATCTCTTTCTGCTCCTCTCTTCCTTATCTTCTCTGCCTCAATCTTCTGTACTCTGCATTCTCTATACTTACTGTCGCTAACCTCTATATGCATATCAAGTTGATATTATATATAGAGTTCATCACATGACTGTTTGTATTCCACAAGGAATTTGGAGTGAACAGCCATGACTCTTTGGCTTCTGCCTTCACATTCCTTTGTCCAACTCATTTTAAAAAATATAACAATATGTACAAATTTCAATGTTATAGTGGGATTTTTATTTTCCTTCGGATACTTGCCTTTATATCACAAACAATATAAAACAATTAAAAAATTTACATTTTCAGTTACAGTATATAAACTTCACTCAGCCCTTGGCTTTCTAGTTTTGTCCTTTCTGTTGCTGTCATGCAACTTTCCTGCATACCTCTGTTTACTGTAGCTCTGAGCACCTGTGCATGTACACCTGTTTACTGCAATTTTAAATCCCTTCGCTTCATACCTCTTCAATTCTATAGTCTTTGTTTACCTCTGTACATATTCTCCAAGCCCACTGTAGTTGTGTATCTGCTATATATATGCTTGTTTCATAAGTTTAGCTCACCAATAAATCTCAAAGTCTCATGCATCAATTAATCATTCAAAAAGGGTCCACAATCTGTCTAATCTGGGAAATCTCTGTTCATTGTGGAGGTTATACTTCTCGGCTTCAAACCTTTAATAACCTTCATATAGGCACTTAAATGAATATTCATTAATATAAACTTTGACTTTGGTTAATAAAAAAAATCAAAATGCTGTGCTCATTTCTTTATCATTAAAACTTTTCAATCATCAACGAATGCATAACGCATATGTATACCTCTCCTTTTTATTCCTTTAACCCGCGCACAACAGTCATATACAGTGCATATGTTTAAGTTATATGGTTGGCGCCTTAGTACTACATTTATAATTAAAATGAAAACTTTGTACCAAAACCCATTTTGTAACTTGTTAAACTCATTGTGTAATGAATATGGCGTAACCTCCAAGGTATGAACCCCGCCAACACTTCATATTACATTTATCATCAATGTATGGCACTACGTCATATATTACGGTTTTGATTCAAGCCATGGCTTATTAAAACTTCATATCATTGCATCAGTTGTTATAACATTAATATACGCCTCGACTAAGGTTTAAACCCAAAACGATAACCTATGTAATTGCCTCGAGCCCACAGCTTAACACATATATGTGGTCGATCACAGCAGTTCATTTCCCATTCACAACTAACGACACATGTCTTATCGTGCTCCAACCCTCTGATCCTACGGTAATCACACAATTAAATGATATGAAATTTAACTCTCAGAAGCCATGCGATGAACTGGGGCCCAGCCTCTTAATGCATCATTCTCATCCAACGGTGGGAAGCTTATTGCGCCATCCAGGATGATCTGATGACCATAATCCAATATCGCGTTCATTTCATCTTCGACAGTTAACGCACGATAGCCATGCGATGAGAGCGGTTTCTCCAACCTGCGTAAGACCACGTGTCAGCTCCTGGCATATATCTCGTTCAAATTTTAAATACAGCTTACCGTACAAAATCGGTGTGATATGAGTGGATTTGGTTTTGCAAACTGCTTTCGGTTTTGAACTAACGTGAAAACCGTCAGGTGTTCCAAACCCACTGTCACTGTTCACAGCGCTCGTGGTTCCTCTCCTTTTCCCCCAGGGTTCCTTCATGCTCTTTAACAATGTTTCATTTGTATTCAAACTGCTCCATCGCACAGTTCTAATGTTTCATTTCAGGACCATGCCATCGCTTCATAATACTCGAACTGAGATTAACGTCCCTTTTTATCCACCTCGACACTCCTAACTCAAACCACATGGTCGATGGCATAACCTCGCATCTTCTAACGAGTTCAGAATCTCAGAACTCCATTATGGGGCTTCTTCTTGGCACCGTAGGTATCCTCTGCCCATTATGAAATTGGCCACACAGGCCAGATTCCCAATACCCAATCACAGTCTCCCCTTTGTCTACCAAAGGTGTGCAGTAACGCCATAACCTCCCATACATCAAAATTAAATTACACAGTTGGCTTCAGAGGTCCAGCCATTCTCACATACACTATATATATATACATATATATCAATTCCTCAACGCAGGAATCCATCCATCCATGAATAAATCAATGTACACATAAGACCAACAGGAATGTGCGCATAAGAATAAATAGGTTCTTCATATAAATGAAATTTCTTACAATCTTCTGGTCCTCGGCCAGATCTTCAAAGTTAATGACCTTCTATTCTCCTAATTTCCCTCTCTGGCTTCCTAACACTATGCAGCTTGGTGTAGGTCTCTATGCAGGTCATCGTCAAGGAATCAAGAAAAAATAAATCATTCGAGGCCTCCTCTGATTCTGCCTCTACTGCTTGACCATTTTATTTCAACAGTTTCCATCTATGTTGTCTCCTTTGCACTGTCTTTGTAAATAGACTCTCCCTCTGTTCTCCTCATGCTCCCTGTAAAGACCTATTGTCTTCCCCTTTGCCTCTACTGTTGTCCTTTGTCCATCTCTCCCTCTGCTTCCTCCTTTGCCATCAATGACAATATTTCCAATAGTCTCCCCCTTTGGCATTAATGGAAATACACTTCCTCTGCTTGCCTATTATGACCCTTCCTTCTGTTGCTTGCTCTTCCTCCCCCTTTGAAATCAATGGCAAGGGGTTGCTCAATTTTTTAGTGTGCTTTGAACTCTTGCCCATGTTGTACTGATCTTGAGGACCTGTTTCATGCTTTCCTTGCTAGCTGATCTCCCCCTGGAATGATATTTTCTTTTCTGTTCTCCCCCTGAAACTATGCTTTCTCTTCATATCAGAGAGTAGCATCTACAGATACTACCCCTAGTCTATCTCTCAAATATTCAAATGGTTCTCTAGCAAGAGGTTTGGTAAATATATCTGCTGTCTGTTCTTTTGTTGGTACATACTCCAGCTTTACTACCTTCTGAGCTACTCGTTCTCGGAGAAAATGATACTTTATTGGCATATGTTTAGTTTTTGAATGAAGCACGGGATTTTTTGATATGCTTATAGCACTTGTATTATCACATTTTATTGAGATAGGTTCATCAATGCTTACCTTCATGTCTTGGAGGGTTTGTTTCATCCACATGACTTGTGTACAACATGCTGCTGCTGCTATGTATTCTTCTTCTGCTATAGATAGAGAAATAGATGTTTGTTTCTTGCTTAGCCATGCCACCAGACTTTATCCTAGATAGAATGCACCTCCACTTGTGCTTTTCCTATCATCCACACAGCTGGCCCAATCTGCATCTGTGTATGCTATCAAAGTGAAGCTTTTTCCTTTTGGATACCAAAGTCCATACTATGCAGTTCCTTGCAGATATCTAAATATTATTTTGACTGCTAGAAGGTTATTTTGTTTAGGTGCTGCTTGATATCTAGCCACAAGTACTACTGCTAGCATGATGTCTGGTCTTGATGTTGTCAGGTATAGTAGAATTTCTATCATGGATCTATAGAGTCTTTGATCTGTATCAGCAGATCCATCATCAACACACAGCTTGCATCCTGTAATCATGGGAGTTGACACAGGTTTGCAGTCTTCCATTTTGAACTTTTTCAACATTTCTTTTAAGTATTTTTCCTGTGATATGAATGTACTTGTGTTCATTTGCTGAATTTGAATCCCTAAATAGAAACTGAGCTCTCCAATCTGTTGGTGTCCCGTGTTTTGATAGTTTGGCAAATCAAAAGACAAGGCAACATCAGAACCAATCTTTAGAGTTCTAGGATCTAGTCCTCCTGTTCTCAGAGAGGGATCTCTCAAAAGTTTGTTTGAAAATGTTTATATTGTGTGCGTAGAGTATGGATTTTAGACTAGTTATTAAGTGCATGTGTTTGTTTGTTTGTTTGGTTGGGTTGATACAGCAGAACATGAAAGGCCTAGGAAAGATATGTAGAATGAAGAAACATCTGGTTCATTGGGCAATGGATTCAAAAAGAGGTCATAACATACTTATCAATGGATATGGGATATCAGAGGGAAAATCTAACTTGGCCACATGATCCTTTGGTTTTTGGAATGAGATGGACATCAATGATTTAGAAAGAGAAGTTTCATTCTCAACAAAGGGGATTCGAAAACACAATTTGAATCATAAAGAGATTTTTGATAGACAAGGCTAACCATGAATTCTACAAATCACACTTTAAGCAAACAATGAGTTCAAAACAACTTTTAAAATGAAATCTAAGATTCTGGGAACACCCTATTTCCTCAAATATTTTATTTCAAATGACTTAGAAAACATAAAATATTAACTGATAATTGCAGTCATAGAAGAGGGAACACCTAACAAATCTATGATTAAAACTATAAAGACCTTTAAGACAACTGTTTAAGTAAGGACAAAGGGCAAGATCAGAACAGACCTTCTTGGCTCACTGTAAATATAAAACTTCAAAGGGAGACTTCAATAACGGTTTTTAAGTGGTAGCAGACAAGAAGGGAAAACCATAAATCATGCTGAAACCAACTATTCGAACTATTAAGGAAATAAACAAGCATGAAGACTAAAGAGAGAGATTAAAGACTCTAAACTACTTCAGAAGAAGAAAACATGAAACAGTGAAGGATGAACAGGTCTAAGGTGCTTCCAGGAGTCATTTCTTAGCCTAAAAATTTCAACCTACTGTAGTAAGAAATCATGGAAAAGAATGAAAACAGGAAAAAAAATTAAACAATTTAGAATACTTCACCAACAGCCAAGCTCATGGATCCAATGATAGAGCCTTCTCAGTAACAAACATGCAACAACATCATCAGGGCTTCCAAGACTTCAATTTATTCTTTAATTTCAACAGACTATGTATTATTTCGAAGAGTTCCAATATTACAACTAGTGATCAACCAACATTTTATTTTCTTCTACAACAGTATTTATAGAAGGATGAGGAGGTGGGAGAGGATAAAAGATATCCCGAGATAATTAATACAGATTAATGACTTCTCAGCCTTTGAGGGACTCGATGGAGAAGTTTACAAGTGTTCTGTCTGTATTAATGTTTTGAGAGCTCTTATTGACTTTTGAGGCTCTGTGTCATGTTGGAGTAACTCTGCAGATATTTATTCATTAAGTTCTTTGGCAGAATTAACTCTTTGGCTGAGTTGAGGAAAATATCTGATTTCGATCAATAACTTTGGCCTCCATTTGAATGCTTGTGGCTACAGGTGGCACTGTGGTAGCTGAGAGGAATAAATTTTCCTCTGATGTGACGGTGGAGGGTTTCTAGCTGATAGATATTTTTGAGTTTCCTTTAATCCTATTTTAATTTGGAGGATTAGGCTTTTGATAATCAATCTTAGCCGTAATCCTATCCAAAAATGGTCTTCAATCTTCTGTTTCTGCTGTCGCGGGTCTTCGACACTGATACTCTTTTGTTTTATTCATTTTTCTGTGTCTTTTTGATGTGAAGGGCCGCACGGGGCTCATGCGGCATCAATGCCTATGAGGCATTGACGAAACGTGGAGCAGAGCCCTGTGAATGGTTCCCTTTGATAAATCAAAGGCGAGGGAATCGTCATTACCGGCCTTCGGCTTTCTCGTTAATATGATGAAACAAACCCTTCAAACCTGCAAAATATGAAAAGAATTAAAAAAATCCTGCGTTTGTGGTTTTAACTGCTGCAGAGGATGTGGGGAGGAGCGTAGCCATTAGATGGCAGCATCCAACGGTGGAGATCAGCCAGGAGAAAGCAAAAAGGAGAGGGAGGGAAGAATAAGCAGAATGATCTGGGACCATCCGATCTGGACACGTGGACGGTCCAGATCCAATCAGAGGATTGCAAACGGGGGAAAAACTTAAATGGTATCGATGTACAGGGAAACGGTGATGCGATTAAGCGCTGGTCATCGATCTACAGATTAGATCGACGGCAGAGAGTGAATTGGAGGGGTTAAAAGGGCAGAGGAAGGGTTAATAATTGGAGCGATTGTGGGCCATTAGATGAGATTAAACGGATGGTCTGGATGTAATCGGAGACATTCAATCGGCGGGGAAAGAAATGGCACAGCGCTGAAAACTTGTGATGTGATTGAGCAATGACCGTTGATCTAAGGATCAGATCAATGATGGGTAATTAATCAGAGGGATGGCCGATCGAGGGAACAAAAAAATGTGCCAAATGAAAAAAGGTGTTGCGATGTAACGCAGGTTGTTGGATTGGCTTACGATCAATGGCGAGGATTGGTTTTAAAGTGAACCGGTGGAAACCCTTTATGATATACAAAACTCAAAGTTTTCAATATGATCCAAATTTTTAATACTTTCGGGGCAGCATATATATTTATGGTATGTTTTGGCACCCGACTGCAGGGCCTTTAGTTATATGGAATCATGATAGGCCCGGAGCTTTTCATAACAAAAGGCCAATCGCAATCGGAGCTTCGGGTTCGGTCTTTTCAATCTAACCATTTAACTTTTCCGATGTGATAAGCGCTTTGGGGGCCTAGCACCTGGTTCCAGGGTGTGGGCATATGGAGGGGAAGTGGTTTAGGACTTAGCCCAAGGGGGCTTAAGCCTTTATGCAAAAATATGTATCTTTCATGAAATTTTCAAATTTTTCAATGGATTTGGGGGTTTCGGTATAGTTTAAAAATGAGTTTTAAACTATGTAAAGAGGATTTTCATGAATGGGAGAAGGAAAATCATGAAAAAATAGAGGAATTTTAAGGAGAAGAAGGGGAGAAAATGAAGGTTAGTTTTGAGTGGAGGAGGGGGAAAAATGATGATTTTGCAGCAGTCTTTTCTCATGAAATGAGCAGAATTTCTGAGTATAAAAAGGGAAAAACAATGAAGACTTGGACAGAGGCATGAGGCCTTCAAAATTCTTCAAGAGATAACATCTTTTATCAATGAAACTTGTTTCTTGAAGACTCCAAAAATGTTTTAGCCGGCATTTGATATAACAAATTTTATAGCTGGCTAATAGTGGCTCCACTTGGGGATGGTGCCTTATTGAAGGCATCAAGAACTTCAGACTTGCATCCTCTGGGAGGCTGACCTGTGCCTCATCCATTGGGCTACCTTTCTTTCTGTGGATGATCTTCTTATGCTCTGAAACATATTATCATTTATGGATTAACAATGGAACCTCATCAATACAATCTTTTTACCTACCCAATCCTACTAATCTAACATTTTTTCTTCATAAGAGTGCACTTGGATTGGCAAACTCTTTTCAAAAAATTTATCCTTTTGAAAGCAGGAAATCTAATCTATTTCTACTCCTTATTTCTCCATGGAATCAGATTAAACAGTTGAGCCCATATGATTCTCTACCTAATCTACTAATCTGTTAGGATTAAACAGTCTAACAGATTTTTATTCTCTAAATTCTAAAACAGAAATTTAAAAGCATTCAAGTCAGGATTGAACAGTCTAACTTGATGCCAATCTATGGCATGAAAAACAAGCTGCACATAGAAATTTATTTGCAGAAAATTTGAGACAAAATGGAAGGCTTAAGATCTGACAATTCAAAGCACTTCCTTCATTATTTTACAGCTCTGTTTTGACTCTTGTTTGAGTTGTTTCTTCCTTGTTCTCTGGTTCATATTTTGAGCATGTTAGAACCAGATTTACATATTTTTTGACTCAGAATTTGAAACAGATTTGAGTCATCTCTCTTTGGAAACCTAGGTTCAAATTTTGAGCTCGTTTGAACCTTTAATTTCTATCCTAAACCATCTACTGATAAGCCAAGATTAGGATGTTTGGAAAATCGAATTCACTATCCTATCAGCAGAAAATTTAAAGCTAATTAGTCAAGGTTAAGCTATTTGACTAACTAGAAGTGTGTTCTTCAGGAGTGGCTTTTGAGCTTGCACACTTTCAGATTTTTTTCTCTTTTTTGGTATGGGGCTGTACCTTTATTGTTTTCACAATCTGCCCTCTTTTCTTTTTTTTCTTTTTTTTTTTGTATTTTTATTTTTCCAACTTTGAATGCAATGTTCAGACTATGATATTTACAATGAAAAAATAAAATTCTTTAAAACTCAAGACTCTTGGCAGAAGTAATGCTTTAGCATCCTGCCATTGACAAGACCCCCATATAAGTCTTCTCCATTCAATTCTTTCAAGAAAAATGCATTGTGACGCCTCTCAGCATGAATAATATAGGGCCCTTTCCACAAGTTCTCAAACTTGCCATGTTTTCCCTTCTCTTCTCTTCTTGAATCCCATTTAAGAACAACATTTCCAATTTGGAAATTGTTTGCCTTAGTCCTCTTATCAAATAGCTTCTTCATATTTTCTTGGACTAACTGTGTTCTTTCATAAAATTCTTCTCTGGTTTGTTGGAAATGGATGGTTTGATTGATTCTCCTCTGCATATCATTCTCTTCAACCTGCAATTCTTGAAGGAGCTTCATGACTGGCACCCATAATGAGGTGGGAAAGACTGCATCCATGCCATAAACTAGCTGATAGGGGGACATATTTATTTACTTCTTCGTAGTTAACCTATCATCCCATAAGGCGTGGACCAGCTTACTGTGCCATGATTTCTGATTTTTTTCCAACATTTTTTTAATGATATTGATGAGGCTCTTGTTGGAAGATTCAGCTAATCCATTTCCTTAGGGATAGTAAGCAGTGGAATGGCCCAAGTTTATGTGGTATTTGTAACAGAAATCGACCATATTTTTATATTTAAAAGCAGTAGCATTGTCTGTTATGATTTTTCTGGAACAACCAAATCTGGATAGGATATTTGTTTCAAGAAACTTGATAATGACGGAGTCATTAGCATTCCTGGAGGGTATAGCTTCTATCCACTTGGTAAAGAAGTCAGTGGCTGTGAGGATCCACTTATGTTGAGCTGAGGAAGATGGGTGGATTTCTCCAATAAAGTCTAAACCCCACTGTTGAAAAGGTGCCTCAACTCTGATAGGATGTAAAGGTAAGGGAAGGAGTTTTCTCTTGCCATCAAAGATTTGACACTTATGGCAAGACATGACCAACTTCTGAGTGTCTGGGAAAAGGGTAGGCCAATATTAACCAGATCTAAGAAATTTTTTCTCTGTGGCTTTCCAGTAGAGTTGTCCTCCACATTCTCTGTCATGTAACTCATGCATGATTTTCCCTACATCATCTTTAAGTAAACATTTAAGAAAAATTCCAATAGCATTTTTCCAATATAATACCCCATCTAAGATACAAAAACTCAAAGCCTTTTGTTTTAAAAATCTAGCTTTAGTTTTAGACAAAGAAGGAGGGGCGTTTAAATATAAAAGCACATAAATAATGTCAGCATACCAAGGATAATTTAGAAATGTTTCTTCAAAAAAGGGAGCAGTAAATTCTTCTATTTCTTCCAACACATCTAACACATTCATGTCTAGTGCTTAGAAGTTAGACTCAGCCATAAGTTTTGCTAATCCTTGCCCTTTAACTAGTTTGGTGGGCCTGATTTCTAAGTCATTTTCAAGAATATTTGCAATCCATTTTCCCCTTTTACCATCAAGGTCTTGACTTAGAATGTCCTTGACAACAGTATGTGGAACAAAAGCAATTATGTGAGAGTGTAAAATATATACCCTAAAGTCCTTTAATGCTTTCACTAATGCTAAGGCTTACTTCTCCATGATATTATATTTGAGAGGAGCATCTCTTAAGGCCCTACTAAAGAAGGATATTGGTTTTTCTTGCCCCAAGTCATTCTTTTGAAGTAAAACTACAGCTATTGTATGCTCATATGCAAAATAAAAGATGTAAAAGTATTTGTTAAAGTTTGGACTAATCAGGACGGGTGTTTGAGTAAGAGCTTGTTTGACCAGTTCGAATGATTGTTTAGCTGGTAAAGTCAATTTTATACCGACATCTTTCTTAAGCATGTTTGTGATTTTTTTTAATAGCTCAGCCAGATTAGGGATAAACCTCCTCAGAAAATTAATCTTTCCGATGAAAGATTGCAACTCTTTGAGGCTTCTTGGATGACTGATTTGTAATATGCCATCTATCCTTGTAGGGTCTATTTTGATTCCCTCTTCTGAAATGATATGGCCAGGAATTTTACCTTCTTGGAGACCAAAGGGTGTCTTCTTGGGATTCAAGGACAAGCCAAACTTCCTACACTTCTCAAAAACCTTTCTCAAGTGAATCAAGTGTTCTTCATCGGTTTTTGAGAATACGGTTATGTCATCACGGTAAATGATTATAAAATAGCCAATATCTTCAGAAAAGGCTATGTCCATGGCCCTTTTGAAGGTGGCCCCTGAATTCGTCAATCCAAAAGGCATTTTGACATACATAAAGGTGCCCCAACGTGTGGTAAAAGCAATTTTGATTTGATCGCTTGGGAGCACTAACACCTGGTTGTAACTCGAGAACCCGTCTAAGAGTGATATCCTTTTTGACCCAACTAACCTATGAAGTATATGGCCCATCTTGGGCAAAGGGTAGTTGTCTTTTAGAGAGGCTCTATTTAAATTTCTGAAGTCGATACAGAGCCTCATTTCTCCAGTCTTTTTTATAACAGAAACTAAGTTTGATACCCATTCTGAAAATCTAATGGGTACTATGATTCCAACATCATGCATTTTTTCAATTTATACCTTAACTAAAGGTAGTAAGAGAGGATTTATTCTCCTCATTTTTTGTTTAAAAGGCTTTTGATTTTCCTTCAGGGGAATCTTTTGCTGGATGATGCTGGTATCATAGGATTTCAGGTCTTTGTATCCCCAAGCAAAAACATCTTTAAACTCTTTGAACAGCTCTATGTATTGCGATTTTATTTGAGCCAGGAGAGTGCTAGATAGTTTGATCATCTTGGGTTCTTCTAGACTGCCTATGTTATGCTCTTCTACGTTGGTTTCCACAGGCTCCATTCTCGGTTCTTTGGCTACGTCGTTAAAATCGAAAAGGTGTTCTAAAGGTGTGAGACCTCTTGGAATTTGATCATTTTTGCATTGTAAAAATTCCAAGTATTCTTGCTCTGCGTTGTTAGTTATGTCTTCTTCAAAAGGATTCTCATAATGATTTATATCAGCAGAATATGTCATTTCAACTTCTAGGATTTGTTCAATATACAAACAATTTTCTTTATGGCTGGTTTTTGATATTGGTACGCTGAAATCATTTTCTGATTTTAAGAAATCATCTATGTGTTTGTAAGATTCAAAAACTTGCCAATGATCTTCGTTATCGGACACAGCAGGCCTGTGTTTTACCTTTACACTGAGTTGTTCATTTATCTTAGGTATTTGGAAGTTGCTGGCATTGAAGGCGAGTTCATTTTCTAGATGATTTAGTGCTCTAGGGATGAAAACGAGTTCATATTTTTCGAAGGTTTTCAATAGATCAAGGGTAGCATTTTGATATTCCCTAAGCCTTGGATTTCTAGCTGAGTATCCTCCTTTGATTCATTTTATGATAAGTTCAGAATCCCCTAGGATGGATATCCTTTGGGCTTTTAATTGTTTAAGCAATTGTAAGCCTAGGAGAAGGGCTTCATACTCAGCGATATTGTTAGTACATGGGAAATCCAATTTGTATGAAAAAATTTGATTCGTATTTTGAATCCAAACACCTACCCCTACACTTGTTTTGTTACAAGATCCATCAAAGTTTATTTTCCAAAGTATATTTGCCTCATTTTTCAGTTTCTTTTTGTTGTTGATTGTCAATGTTTTGAATTTGATTGAAGGGAAGATTTGATTGTTCTGGTGAACTGATTGGGTACATGTTTTCCTTATCTTGTTGGGTGATTTCATATTCGTTACATAAGATAAAGGAATCTAAACTTGATTGAATAGAATAGATTGGAGTGTTGTTTGGTTTGTCTATGTTGCTCACCATGTACTTCATGTGAGATTCCCTGTATAATATTCTGTTTTGGTTAAAAACAGGGATGGTGGCATAAGACATGTCCATTTGAAGGCTTCCCTGAAGTTTGGCTCCCCATGATCTTGATAAGAGCATGCCATAATTAGGGGGAATGTCAGCTACAACTATGTCCATGACTAAACTCTTAGCGGGGATTTGGGATAAGTTAACACACAAATATTTGATTAAACCCAAACATTTTACTCCGCTTGAGTCAAAGGAATACAAATATTTGTATGGTTTAGTAATTTCTAAGCCCAAGCTTTCCATTACCACCTTGGGCATTAGATTGTGTGAAGCTCCAGAATCTAACATGGCATTGTGTAAAATTTTCTCATGTATGTTCAAACTAACATAGAAGGGAGGGACAACCCCTTCTTGGTACTTTCCTTCAACTTCTGGGCCAAACAACAGCTCAGGTTTGTCATCTGTCAAGTTCAAGGTGTCAGTATCACTTCCTAAGTTCAAAGCTTTCAAAAATTGGTTTTTGTGACTTCTTGGGTTACAAGTTAAGCTAAGGGAATGGTAATTTTTATCTTAGCAATATCTCCCTCAAGGCTGAAAGGAACAATTGAATTGTTGATATTTACATCTGTTTTTTCAATTGAATTTTTTTCAGCAAGTTTGATTTGCTGAACCTTGTTTGGACTGGTAATTGGGACAATTTTATTAGAACCACTAGCTGAAGTGCTACGGGTACTCTGTTCTACATTTGGCTGGACACTTTTGTCTTTGTTTAAGTCTGGTTTCTTGGCCAAAATGTTGGTTTTCTCTGCTGTCCTTTTGGGCTGGTTTTCTGCATTTTTCTTGACAGCAGTGCTAGTGTTCTTATCCTTTGAATTATATATGCTTCCCTTGCTCCTAAGATCATACTGTTTGTGTACCTCCATGATTGAATTTTCAAAACCCAATATATAGTCATCAGAATCTTCATAGGTGTTTGTATTTTGATCATAAGAGAAGAAACTTTGTTCTTCCTCAGTGAGGAAAACATCATCCCCATTGTCTGACCCAATCAAGTTTACATGAGATTCTTCCAACCTTTCCAACTCCCTATCTTCCTCATATTGATCCACATAGTTCTGTTGGAAGGGGGGTCTAATTTGTTGGTCGCTTTCCTTTTGCTTATCTTGATTGTTTTCTCTTCTATAATTCTGATTTTTATTTCTGTTTTGGTTATTTTGAGGTTCTCTTGGTGGCAGTCTCTCATTCAAATTTATCTTTTCAAGAATCCTCTTCATCACCTTCACTAGGTTGTCAATTTTTGTGTCAGAAGCTGAGGTTGAGGGTAGTAGGTCATCATTATAAGTTACCCTCTTCTCTAATCTCAACCTATTTCTCTTCTCGATTATGTTTGCTTCTACACTCAAAGCTCCTTTCTGCATGTCTTCTAAGGTTAAGTAATCTCTCCCCCTTAACTCACAAGTCATTTCAGTGTCAAGGCCTTCAGGGTACCTTACCAAGGCCATGCATTGAGGAGGTTTCATGTGAGGTGGGAGAGCGTTGTAAATGCTAATGAACCTAGTGGAGTAATCATGAACACTCTCCCCTTTATTTCTCTTGAGGCTGCTATGCTCTGCTAGTATTTGGAGAGGGTTCCTTTTGAGTTCCCATTTGTTCATAAATGTTTGATGCAAGGCAGAGAGATCATTTATGCTGTTAGGAGGTAAGATTTTAAACCATTTCTTTACATATCCTCCTAAACTTTGGGCGAAGATCCTCATATTCACAGTTTCTTCTTCTATCTCCATGTAATCAAATGCATCTTCCATCCTATCTACATGATGTTGGGCTATTGTAGACTCTTTTCCAGTGAAGTGAGGGATTTTGGATTGGTAATCATTGGGTAAGGGAAGTAGAGGTTGTGGTAACACTAAGGGGGCATACCATGTTTCCATGGCTGGAAATAAGGGTGGATTTACAAGAGGTGGATTTACAAAAGTGAAAGAGGGCTGAAATTGAGTGTTTTGAACAATGGTAGTATGGATTGGAGTGGAAGAAATACTTGGGCCAGCAAATCGATTTTGAGCAGACTTGTTATGGAAAATACTAAAGTAATGAAGAAGTTGGGAGTCAGGAGGAGTGGAAGGTGAAGCTTCTCTACTAAAGCTTTGTTGCAAATATGCAAAGTTAAGATCAGTCTTATTTAAATCACCTTGAGATTTGGTTCTAAATATGTTCTTTGTATGATGTAAATCAAAGTGTGAATACTCTAAGACAACAAGGTTTTCAAGGAGGGAGTTTGTTCTTAAGAGGCTCCTATTAGCAGCTAATTTTCCAGATTTAGAAGTCTGCCGTAGAATTATTTCTGGATTGTCAACTATTAAAGGAGGATTTGGGTCTGGATGGGATCTAGTGTTGATCCTATGTGAAGCCATACTTTTTTCCAAAAATGAGAGAGGTTGAGGCTTTAGGGACTGTTTTTGGGAATTTTACCTCTCACGATGTCTTATCAAGTAAGGGACTAGGCTTCTAAACTTCTTCCGGGCTGGATAACACAGTCCTAAAGAGATCTGGGAACCTAGATGACTAATAAGCCTACTGGGGCTAGTGGAGTCACCAGGTGGAAACTTTTTAGCTTTTATGAAGATAAAATATTGGATGGTTCCACCACCGTGCTTATTATGAAGCCAAACTAAAATGTTTTTGGTTTTTCTGAGTTTCTTGATCTTATAGGTTATGAGAGTGTCCTAAATCGGACTTAACACTTAGCTAGGGTGTCAAAACATACAGAGTTGACTCTTATGGCTTGGTAACTAAATCCTTCAAGTTTTGATAAGGCTTTATTAGAATCCTAAGGGTTACTTAGTTTGTCACTGATTCAAAAAGTCCTATCATGACTACCATTGCTTGGTAGTGCTTAAGGGAGGTTACTTATGTTATACTAGATAGTAAGTGTTTTTTTTTGAAGATTTTACTCAATGTCCCGCCATGATCGCCATTATGTTGGTGTCCCGTGTTTTGATAGTTTGGAAAATCAAAAGACAAGGCAACATCAGAACCAATCTTTAGAGTTCTAGGATCTAGTCCTCCTATTCTCAGAGAGGGATCTCTCAAACGTTTGTTTGTAAAGGATTATCTTGTGTGCTTAGAGTATGGATTTTAGACTAGTTATTAAGTGCAGGTGTTTGCTTGTTTGTTTGGTTGGGTTGATACAGCAGAACATGAAAGGCCTATGAAAGATATGTAGAATGAAGAAAAACATTTGGTTCATTGGGCAATGGAGTCAAAAAGAGGTCATAACATACTTATCAATGGATATGGGATATCAGAGGGAAAATCTAACTTGGCCACAGGATCCTTTGGTTTTTGGAATGAGATGGACATCAATGATTTAGAAAGAGAAGTTTCATTCTCAACAAAGGGGATTCGAAAACATAATTTGAACAATAAAGAGCTTTTTGATAGACAGGGCTAACCATGAATTCTACAAATCACACTTTAAGCAAACAATGAGTTCAAAACAACTTTTAAAATGAAATCTAAGATTCGGGGAACACCCTATTTCCTCAAAGATTTTATTTCAAATGACTTAAAAAACATAAAAGATTAACTGATAATTGCAGTCATAGAAGAGGGAACACCTAACAAATCTATGATTACAACTATAAAGACCTTTGAGACAACTGTTTAAGTAAGGACAAAGGGCAAGATCAGAACAGACCTCCTTGGCTCACTGTAAATAGAAAAATTCAAAGGGAGACTTCAATAATGGTTTTTAAGTGGCAACAGACAAGCAAGGAAAACCATAAATCATGCTGAAACCAACTATTCGAACTAATAAGGAAATAAACAAGCATGAAGACTAAAGAGAGAGATTAAAGACTCTAAAATACTTCAGCAGAAGAAAACATGAAACAGAGAAGGATGAACAGGTCTAAGGTGCTTCCAGGAGTCATTTCTTAGCCTAAAACTTTCAACCTACTGTAGTAAGAAATGATGGAACAGAATGAAAACAGGAGAAAATATTAAACATTTTATAATACTTCACCAACAGCCAAGCTCATGGATCCAATGATAGATCCTTCTCAGTAACAAACATGCAACAACATCATCAGGGCTTCCAAGACTTCAATTTCTTCTTCAATTTCAACAGACTATGTATTATTTCAGAGAGTTCCAATATTACAACTAGTGATCAACCAACATTTTCTCTTCTTCTACAGCAGTATTTATAGAAGGATGAGGAGGTGGGAGAGGATAAAAGATCTCCCAAGATAATTAATACAGATTAATGACTTCTCAGCTTTTGAGGGGCTCGATGGAGAAGTTAACAGGTGTTCTGTCTGTATTAATGTTTTAAATTTAAGATTCAAGCTCGGTGAGAGCTCTTATTGACTTTTGAGGCTCTGTGTCATGTTGGAGTAACTCTGCAGATATTTAGTCATTAAGTTCTTTGGCAGAATTAACTCTCTGGCTATGTTGAGGCAAATATCTGATTTCGATCAATAACTTTGGCCTCTGTTTGAATGCTTGTGGCTACAGGTGACACTGTGGTAGCTAAGAGGAATCAATTTTCCTCTGATGTGACGGTGGAGGCTTTCTAGCTAATAGATCTTTTTGAGTTTCCTTTAATCCTATTTTAATTTGGAGGATTAGGCTTTTGATAATCAATCTTAGCCATAATCCTATCCAAAAATGGTCTTCAATCTTCTGTTTCTGCTGTGGTGGGTCTTCGACACTGATAATATTTTTTTTTATTCATTTTTCCGTGTCTTGTTGATGTGAAGGGTCGCACAAGGCTCATGCGGCATCAATGCCTATGAAGCATTGACGAAACGTGGAGCAGAGCCCCGTGAATGGTTCCCTTTGATAAATCAAAGGCGAGGGAATCGTCATTCCTGGCCTTTGGCTTTATCATTAATATGACGAAAAAAACCATTCAAACCTGCAAAATACGAAAATAATTAAAAAATTATTGCGTTTGTGGTTTTAACTGCTACAGAGGATGTGGGGAGGAGCGTAGTCGTTGGATGGCAACATCCAACGGTGGAGATCAGCCAGGAGAAAGAAAAAAGGAGAGGGAGGGAAGAATAAGTGGATTGATCTGGGACCATCCGATCTAGACATGTGGACGGTCCAGATCCAATCGGAGGATCGCAATCGGGGGGAAAACTTAAATGGCGCCGCTGCGATTAAGCGCTGGCCGTCGATCTGCACATCAGATCGACGGCAGAGAGTGAATCAGAGGGGTTAAAAGGGTGGAGGAAGGGTTAATAATCGGAGTGATTGTGAGTCGTTAGATGATATCAAACGAACGGTCTGGATGTAATCGGAGACATTAAATCGGTGGTGAAAGAAATGGCACAGCGCTGAAAACTCGCGATGTGATTAAGAAATGACCATTGATCTGAGGATCAGATCAACGGTGGGTATTTAATCGGAGGGATGGCTGATTGGGGGAACAAAAAAATGTGCCGAATGAAAAGAGGCGATGCGGTGTAACGTGGGCCATTGGATTGGCTTACGATCAACGACGGGGATTGGTTTTAAAGTGAACCAGTGGAAACCCTTTATGATATACAAAACTCAAAGTTTTCAATATCATCCAAAGTTTTAATACTTTTGGGGCAGGATATATATTTATGGTATGGTCTGGTGCCCGACTGCTGGGCCTTTAGTTATATGGAATCATGATAGGCCCGAAGCTTTTCATAACAAAGGGCCAATCGCAATTGGAGCTTCGGGCTCGGTCTTTTCAATCTAACCATTAAACTTTTCCGATGCGATAAGCACTTTGGGGGCCTAGCACCTGGTTCTAGGGTGCGGGCATATGGAGGGGAAGTGGTTTAAAACTTAGCCCAAGGGGGCTTAAGCCTTTATGCAAAAATATGTATTTTTCATGAAATTTTCAAAATTTTCAATGGATTTGGGGGTTTCGGTATAGTTTAAAAATGAGTTTTAAACTATGTAAAGAGGATTTTCACGAATGGGAGAAGGAAAATCATGAAAAAATAGAGGAATTTTATGGAGAAAAAGGGGAGAAAATGAAGGTTAGTTTTGAGTGGAGGAGGGGGGAAAATGATGATTTTGCAGTAGTCTTTTCTCATGAAATGAACAAAATTTCTGAGTATAAAAAGGGAAAAGCAATGAAGACTTGGACAGAGGCATGAGGCCTTCAAAATTCTTCAAGAGATAACATCTTTTATCAATGAAACTTGTTTCTTGAAGACTCCAAAAATGTTTTAGCCAGCATTTGATATAACAAATTTTATAGCTGGCTAACACAATCATAGACATCTCAAACTCTGATTTCATCTCCTCAGCAAACCCTTTTGCTAGCTCATCTCTGTTGCTTCCAAACATAATGTCAACAACATATACTACAACAATTAGGAATTCATTTTCATGGGCTTTTATGTATAGATTGTTTTCTACTCATCCTCTCTTAAATCCTTGGTTTTGCAAGTATTTATCCAGCCTTGAGTACCAAGAACAAGGAGCTTGTTTTAGTCCATATAGAGCCTTCTTTAGTCTGCATACATAGTATTCTTTGTCTGTTAATGAGAAGCCTTCTGGTTGTTCCATGTAGACTTCTTCTAGATCTCCATTCAGAAATGTAGATTTCACATCCATTTGATATACCTTGAAGTCTTGGTAGCATGCAAAGGTTAGAAAAATTCTGATAGCTTCCATTCTGGCTACAAGGGCAAATGTTTCCTTGTAATCAAGTCCTTCGATTTGTGAATATCCTTTACAAACAAGTCTTTCTTTATTCCTGATACCTGTCCTTGCTCATTCAGTTTATTTTTGAATACCCATTTTGAGCCTATGAAATTTTTCTCAGTGGGTCTAGGGACAAATTCCCAAGTATTGTTCTTCTCAATTTGGTCCAATTATTCATTCATAGCATTCACCCAATACTTGTCCTTGCTGGCTTCTTCAAACTTCTTTGGCTCTATTTGTGATAACATGGCTATGTATACCTCTTCTATTTGTTCAGTTAGTTGCCTTCTTATCTGGACCCCTGCTCTCTTGTCTCTAATGATCTGATCTCCTGGATGGTTCTTCTGAGTGTATCTTGAGGGGGCTTTCGATCTCAGTTCAGCATCTTTTGTTGTCTTGCTTGTTTCATCATCATCTTGGTTTTCTTCTTCATGGTTTTCTGATGCAAAGCTACAGTCTGTACCTCTTGTATTGTTTGGAAGTTCTTCATCAAATCTCACGTCAATTCTTTCTACTATTTTTCGAAGAGTCTTGTTGTACCACTTGTACCCTTTACTTTTGGATGCATATCCTAGAAATATCCCTTCATCTTCTCCTGCATCAAATTTACCAATATTTTCATCATTATTATTTATATAACACTTGCTTCCAAATATTCTAAAGTGCTTGATTGAAGCTCGTTTACCATGCCATAGTTCATAGGGATTCCTTTCACTGCTTGGCCTTAAATGGGCTTTGTTTAGAATATGCACGGTTGTGTGTACCGCTTCTGCCCATAAGGTTTGAGGAATATTACTCTCTTACATCATGGCTCTGGCTATTTGCTGTACAGACCTGTTTTGTCTCTCTGCTACTCCATTTTGCTGAGGTGTCCCTGCAATAGTAAATTGTTTCTTTATCCCATGTTCATTGCATAGGTCTGCAAAGTCATAATATGTGAATTCACCTCCTCTGTCTGATCTGATGAATTTTAGCTTGCATCCTGTTTGATTTTATGCTAAAGCTTTGAATATTTTGAATTTTTCGAGAGCTTCCGATTTATTCTTGAGAAATGCAACCCATGTCATTCTGGAGAAATCATCTATTATCAACATGAAGTAGGATTCTCCACTTGGTGTTTTAGTTCTTGCAGGTCCACAAAGGTCCATGTGCACAAGCTGGAGTGGTCTTCTTGTTGATAACTCATCTTTGGCCTTAAAGGATGTGCGGGTCTGTTTTCCCAATTGACATGATTTGCATATGGTATTAGAAGGCCTTTTTATTTCTGGCATGTCTCTGACAACTTTATTCTTGCTTAGTCTGATGATATGATCGAAGCTGAGATGTCCCAATCTCCTATGCCATAACCATGACTCCTCAAGTTTGCTAAGATGGCATGCTTCATCTTCCTCTTTCAATATGTAAACATTACTCTCTGTTCAAACACCTTTGAGTAGAGTCTTACCTGTGGTGCTTGATCTGACTTCACAGTCTTGTGCTCTGAAAAGAACTTCGCATCCTTTATCACACATTTGACTGACACTCGACAAATTTTCTTTCAACCCATCTACAAATAGTACATATTGGGCCTTACCTCTGCCATTATCTAAGATGACTGAGCCCTTTCCCTTGATTTTTCCTGATTTTTCATTGCCAAAAGTAACATTACCAGTTTTCTTTTCGTCAAAAGTTATAAATTTTCTTCTATCTCGAGTCATATGTTTTGAGCAGCCACTGTCCAGATACCATTGGATTTTTAGGTCTTTAGCAGTTAGAGCCAAGTCACACTTATTCACCTTATTTTTCCACTGGAAGCATCCTTTTGTTTGGCATCTTTTGTGAGATGATGAATCACATCCTCTCAGAGGAAATTTGGAAGGCATATGTCCAATTTTATTGCATACACAACATTTGATCATGATTTTTGCAGAATTGTGAGTATGAACAAAATTTCTTTGATTCATAAACCCCCTTGAGGTGTTGAACATCAATCTTTGTCCATATTTTCTACACTCAATGATTTTATGGCCAAATTCCTTACAATAAAAACAGTAACCATAGAAACTATTTGCATACTTGATGTAAGGTTGTCTTCTCCATTTGTTTTCTTGAGACAGTCTCTTCACTGTTTGCATCTTTTGCTGGTTTGAATTACTCCTCTTTGCATGACAGTATGTAGCAATGTGTCCCAGTTTGTGGTAGACATAACAAGTGGCATTTTTTATAGGAGGGAAGAATCTCCTTTGATGGCTTCCAAATTTGACATACTCAGGGGTATATGAATCTTTTTCTGTTGTCTGAGTATTTCTTTCATTCTTTGTTATTAGAGGATTCTTCTAGGTTATGTCTCCCTCCTTACATGTTTCTTCTTTTGTAGGAATTATTTGAGCTGCTTCATCATCCTTCATTGCTTTTACAAAAATAATCTCTCTGTTTTCTTTTTCTTTGCTTTTACTTGATTCTCCTTCATAGCCTATTCCAGTTTTTATCATAGGAGATCTTTGAGCATCTAAAATTTAATTCAACTTACCAGAGCTTGTTGTTTGAGAAGAATTTATAGCCACTTTCCTTTGAGCATTTTCTAATTTCTTCCTGAGACATACTACTTCCTCTTCCAACTTCTCTTGTTCTTGAGTTTTCTCCTTGATTTGCTTAAGTAACATGTCTTCTATCTTCTTGGCTTCTTCAAGCTCTATCTTTAGCTGCATGAGGACTTCTGAATTCTGTTCTTCTCGCACATACTTGAGGATAATGTCCTTTTGTTTTCTGCACTTCAGTTTGAGTCTATCAATCTCCTCCAGGGCACTTCTTAGCTCCCCCTCAAGGTCGACTTCACCTTCTTCTTCTTCATCTTCTAGCAGGAGTCCTTCAAGTTCTTCTATGGCCATAAATAAAAATTCAGAGGTTCCTTCTTCACTTGAGGGTTCATCTGAGTCTTCAGATGCATTGCTGTCTTGTTGAGCATAGAAGGATTTTCTACTAAATTTCTTTCCTTTCTGCCAGTTCTTTGATGTATTTTCCCCTGATTCTTAAGCCTGATTCTTTACTTTCTTGTGAGGACACTTAGCAGCATAGTGTCCAACTCTTCCACAATTAAAGCATTTTAAAGGAAGTTTACCTTTGTATTTACCTGAGCCTCTATCCAGTTTCTTGACAAATTTAGCCTCTTCTTCATCAGAGGAAGAACATGTATCTTCCTTTTCTTCTTTCTTCTTTTCTGTTTTAAAAGCTGCCTCCCTCGTACTTGGCTTCTTCTGTGGGAGTCTCATCTCATAGGATGTTAGACTTCCAAGTAACTAGTTCATAGTCAAGGTCTCCCAATCAGCTATTTCTTCTATTACAGACACCTTGGGATTAAACCTGGATGGAAGAGATTTTAGAATCTTTTGCACAATTATACTTTCTGGTATGGTTTCTCCAAGAGCTTTCATATTGTTAACAATTTCTGCAACTCTTAAGAAGAAGCTGCCAACATCTTCATCATCATTCATTTTTAAATTTTCAAACTGGGCTCTATATACTTGAATTTTGGAAGTCTTTACCTTTATATTTCCCTCATGGATATTCTCTAGAGTGTCCCACATATCTTTGGTAGTCTTACTGTGCATTATTTTGATAAATTCAGCCTCACAAATTCCACTTAAGCTTGCATTCATGGCCTTTGCATTTGATACAAATTCTTGTTTAGCTTCTCTTTCTGGGTCAGTTGCCTTTGGGGCATATCCAAATTCTACAACAACCCATACCTCTATTCCTAGAGACATTATGTATGCTCTCATTCTGATTTTCCAGAAGGCATAATTAGCACCAGTGAAGAATGGGGATTTATTGGTTGAACTTCCTTCTTGACTAGCCATCCTGGGGGCCTAGGATCTCCTTTCAGTGGTTAAACTAGTACAAAAGGAACCAACTCTGATACCAATTGTTAAAATCTTAATTAAATTGAGAGGGGGGGGGTGAATCAATTTAACACATGCATGAGCTTTTTAAATTTTTCATCAACTTATTTACAGCTTACTTTTATACCAACCTTAGTATATGAACAGTCTTAATATGTTGCAGCAAGTATTAAATTAATGTGACATCAACCTTACTATGAGAGCAGCAAACATTAAGCAGATTTGGTAAATCATCTCAGCACACAGGCAACACAGATAGAGATAGCAGATATAAGTGGAAAACCATAAAGGGAGAAAACCACATCTTATTATTGTTGTGATGCAAAGGCAAGCTCCTACTCCATCTCACCACTATTTTTCTGCAGGCACCAACCTACAGGAGGTTCCAACCTCAGTCAGCTACAACTGACAGCTATCAAGCTTCAACTTGATAGGGAAGCTCCAACTTCCTCAATTTATCAAAAGAAATGTTTTCTAATTTACCTCAGATATCAGCTCTATTCTGTAGCATCTCTTTCTGCTCCTCTCTTCCTTATCTTCTCTGCCTCAATATTCTGTACTCTGCATTCTCTATACTTACTCTCTCTAACCTCTATATGCATATCAAGTTGATATTATATATAGAGTTCATCACATGACTGTTTGTATTCCACAAGGAATTTGGAGTGAACAACCATGACTCTTTGGCTTATGCCTTCTCATTCCTTTGTCCAACTCATTTAAAAAAATATAAAAATATGTAAAAATTTCAATGTTACAGTGGGATTTTTATTTTCCTTCAGATACTTGCCTTTGCATCACAAACAATATAAAACAATTAAAAAATTTACATTTTCAGTTACAGTATATAAACTTCACTCAGCCCTTGGCTTGCTGGTTTTGTCCTTTCTGTTGCTGTCATGAAATTGTCCTGCATACATCTGTTTACTGAAACTCTGAGCACCTATGCATGTACATCTGTTTACTGCAATTTTAAATCCCTTCGCTGCATACCTCTTAAATTATGAAGTCTCTGTTTACCTCTGTACATATTCTCCAAGCCCACTGTAGTTGTGTATCTGCTATATATATGCCTGTTTTATAAGTTTAGCTCACCAATAAATATCAAAGTCACATGCATCAATTAATCATTTAAAAAGGGTCCACAATCTGTCTAATCTGGGCATTCTCTATTCATTATGGAGGTTCTACTTCTCGGCTTCAAACCTTTAATAACCTTCGTATAGGCGCTCATATGAAGATTCGTTAATATAAACTTTGACTTTAGTTAATAAAAAAAAACAAAATATTGTGCTCACTTCTTTATCATTAAAAATTTTCAATCGTCGACGAATGCATAACGCATATGTATACCTCTCCTTTTTATTCCTTTAACCCGCGCACAACAGTTATATACAGTGCATATATTTAAGTTAAATGGTTGGCGCCTTATTACTACATTTATAATTAAAATGAAAACTTTGTACCAAAAACCATTTTGTAACTTGTTAAACTCATTGTGTAATGAATATGGTGTAACCTCCAAGGTATGAACCCCGCCAACACTTCATATTACATTTATCATCAATGTATGGCACTACGTCATATATTACGGTTTTGATTCGAGCCACGGCTTATTAAAAATTCATATCATCGCATCAGTTGTTATAACATTAATATACGCCTCGACTAAGGTTTAAACCCCAAACGATAACCTATGTAATTGCCTCGGGCCCACAGCTTAAAAAATATATGTGGTCGATCATAGCAGTTCATTTCCCATTCACATCCAATGGCGCATGTCTTATCGCGCTCCAACCCTCCGATCCTATAGTAATCGCACGATTAAACGATATGAAATTTAACTCTCAGAAGCCATGCGATGAACTGGGGCCTAGCCTCTTAACGCACCCTTCTCATCCGACGGTGGGAGGCTTATTGCATTGTCCAGGATGATCCGACGACCATAATCCAATATCGTGTTCATTTCATCGTCGATAGTTAACGCGTGATAACCATGCGATGAGAGCGGTTTCTCCAACCCGCTTAAGACCACGTGTCAGCTCCTGGCATATATCGTGTTCGAATTGTAACTATAGCTTATCATACAAAAGCGGTGCGATATGAGTGGATTTGGTTTTGCAAACTACTTCCGGTTTTGAATTAACGTGAAAACCCTCGGGTGTTCCAAACCCACTATCACTGTTCACAGAACTCGTGGTTCCTCTCCTTTTCCCTTAGGGTTACATCGTGCACTTTAACAATGTTTCATTTGTAGTCAAACCGCTCCGTCGCACAGTTCTAATGTTTCATTTCAGGACCATGCCATCATTTCAGAATAATTGAACTAAGATTAACGTCCCTGCTTATCCACCTTGACACTTCTAACTCAAACCACATGGTCGATGGCATAAACTCACATCTTTCTATGAGTGCAAAATCTCAGAACTCCATTATGGGGCTTCTTCCCGGCACTGTAGGTATCCTCTGACCATTATGAAATTGACCACAAAGGCCAGATTCCCAATACCCAATCACAGTCTCCCCTTTGTCTACCAAAGGTGTGCAGTAACGCCATAACCTCCCATACATCAAAATTCAATTACACAGTTGGCTTCAGAGGTCCAGCCATTCTCACATACAATATATATATATATATATATATCAATTCCTCAATGCAGGAATCCAACCATCCATGAATAAATCAATGTACACATAAGACCAACAGGAATGCGTGCATAAGAATAAATAGGTTCTTCATATAAATGAAACTTCTTATAATATTCTGGTCCTCGGCCAGATCTTCAAGGTTAATGGCCTTCTATTCTCCTAATTGCCCTCTCTGGCTTCCTAAAACTATGCAACTTGGTGTAGGTCTCTATGCAGGTCTCTATGCAGGTCATCGTCAAGGAATCAAGAAAAAACAAATAATTCGAGACCTCCTCTGGTTTTGCCTCTACTACTTGACCATTTTATTTCAACAGTTGCCATCTATGCTGTCTCCTTTGCACTGTCTCTGTAAATAGACTCTCCATTTGTTCTTCTCATGCTCCCTGTAAAGACCTGTTGTCTTCCCCTTTGCCTCTACTACTGTGTTTTGTCTGTCTCTGTCTCTACTTCCTCCTTTTCCATCAATGAAAATATTTCCAACACCTTTCACCTATTTTATGACAAGCTCAGAATCACCATAAACGGAAATCCATTTTTCACCAAGTTTCTTCAAAATTTTGAGACCTATGATCAATGCTTCATACTCTGCTTCGTTGTTAGAACAGTCAAAAGCCAATTTGTAAGAGCATTCTCTAACTTTACTTGGAATTCCACCTGAATTACCAACCGGACTCCGAATCCAAATACCAATACCTTCACATTACTTACCCAAAGCACCATCGAAATCCATGCTCCACAGTCCATCTTCATCTTCTAGATGCTGAAACTTAACTATTGTTCCTGATTTACTTTTGTTGGTCACCTCATTTTTCTGATTTGTACAGATTTTATGTTCTTCTGAAGATTGTTCGGAAGAAATCATCATTTATTTTCCTTTATCAAGAACTGCTCTAAAAATTTCTAAAACTTCTAGTACCTCCTCTACCATTACTAAATGATTATTTACATCACTCAAATCACTATCATCATTATACAAAATAAAATATTATAGATCTGTATGTATAGCCTGTATTGGATGATTTATGGGCTTCTCCTTACTAGTTATCATATACTTCATTTTCTTTTCCCCATACAATTTCCTCAATTGCCCAAAAACAAGAATAGTAGCATAAGAGAAGTCAAGTTGTAAAGTACCTTTGAGTTTGGCTCCCTATGATCTAGAAAGTAGCATGTCGAACCGAGGTAGTAAAGCAACCACCACCACATCCATCAAAACATTCTTGGCTGGGATTTGGTCTAAGGAAACCACTAAATCTTTAATGAGACCAATGTAGCGAACTCTACCAGAATCAAATGAATACAAATCATGATATGGTCGAGTGATATCCATGCCCATATTTTCCATAATAGCCTTAGGCATCAAATTGTGAGAAGCACCAGAATCAAGCATAGCATAATGAAGTATGTACTCATGCAGTCTAAGGCTTAAATAAAAGGGGGGAATGTCACTCTCTTCTAATTGACCATCTATAGCTGGACCAAAAATTAGCTCAGGGTGGTCATATTCAACATTAACCATATCGGAAAAAGGATCAACAAGCAACATTTTAGACACCTGATGTTTGTAATGACTATTCTTTACTAATTTTGTCAAAGGAATGGGCACTTTCAATTTTTCTATTTCATTTTCTAAATTAAAATTTGTGACTTTATCTACCTCTTTGACAACAGGATCCTTTGTTATATTCTCCTTTTCTAAGTGTCTTTTTCTTTAGTAGCTGAGCTTGTTGATGGTTGGTTGATGTTGCTATGATTCTGATCTACATGCTCTTTACAATTTCTCTAATTATTCAGAATATAATTCTTTGAATTCTATTTCCTTTTCTGAATAGGATTGACAGGTACATCTCTGCTCCTTAGATAATATTGTTTTTTCTGTGCACTCAAAGCATTCATATACCCATGCTGGTAATCATCGGATTCAGTTTCCAAATCATAATCATTCACCAAGGTATAATCCTCATCTTTTAGAGAATCCAAATTTTCAGTATACTCTTCATCTTGAGTCATGAACATGGGCAAGCCATCTGTTGTAAAGAAATGATTTGTTTCAACCACTTGATCTTCATCTTCCTCTTCTTCCACTCCTTGGACATAATTATGCTGCAACGGGGTTTGAATCTACTATTTTTGTTGTTGTGCCTCTTGGTCAAATGCTTTCTTCTCTCTCTGGTTGATTCTAAACTGAGGCTGCTGCCCTCTGAAATTTGGATTCCGCATATGTGGTTCAGGTCTATCTAAGATAGACAATCGGTCAACCATTCTCTCCATAGTCTGGAGTAATGAATCCATTTTTTCATTGGAAGTAGATGTCTCCTCTTTAATGGTCACCCTCTTTTCAGATCTCATCCTTACTCTCTTGGCCAACAAATTCGCTTCCACACTTACAACATTCTTCTGCATATCTGCTAAAGTTGTAGGATCATGTTCATGCAACTGGTATGCCATATCAGTATCAAATCGATCAGAGAATTTTACCAAAGCAAAACCCTCCGGTGGTTTGATATGTGCAGGAAGAGCATTGTAGACTGCATTAAATCTCACACAATAATCTTGAACAGTCTCACCAATTTTCCTTTTGATGTTCTCATATTCGGACAAAATTTGAAGGGGATTTTTCTTTTCTACAAACTGACGATGCAAAACTTCTAAAGTGTCAATAGTGGCTGCTAGTAGAGCTCTGAAAAATTTTCTTACTTCCCCTCCCAGTCTCTGTGAAAACAACCTCATCTTCGATTTTCCAACTCAGACCAACAGTTGGTATTTCAAGCATAAATTTTTCGTTTGATGGCGGATTGAACCGATTAAAATTCGAGATTAAAGTAGATTCATTTATTTATTTCCAGTAGAAACAGGTTTTGAAGACAAGAAGAATTGATGGGTCAAATACATTAAGGAACAACCGAGAAAACAGAGTTTCAAAAATGCTGATTTATGATAGGCAGTCAGTATTTTGGTCATAAATTCCTCATACGATATCTAAATTGAGTGATTCAAATTGATTTGGAAACTAGATTCATAGAATAATCAACCATAGAAATAGGTTTTAAAAATATAGCCATTTAGGCCTCCAAAAACTGACTGTCCCAACTCTGTTCCTGAGCTGCCTACTAGACACCCTGTCAATGTTTTGGTTCTAACTTTTTCGTTTCAAATCCAAATTGAGTGATTCCAATTGGGTTAGAAATTAGAAATCAAGGGCTACTTAGGATAGAAACAATTTTTAAAAATATTCAATTTTGGTCCCCCAAAACATGACTGTCCCAACTATGTTTTCAGAAATTTCATCAAGCCCGCAAGCCAAAAAATATGATATTCAATAAATTTTTCCATATTGATGATAAAAATGATATAACTGTTTGTAGAATTTGTGTTTTCAATATAATTCATCTACATACATAGATAAATTAGAATATTTATCATCAATGTTGATTTCACAGCGTGTTGCAACAAAGAAACAACTATTTTTACAAAAATAAATAAAAAAATGTGTTTGTTTTATTTTCTCTTTTATTTATTTCTCCACTATCCTACTCTGAATTGGAAAATGAATATGATTACGTATAAGAGTATTTCCAGTGGAGCCATTTCCGAAATAAGACTTCAATTATGTACATACCCAAATTCGAAAAATGTATGTTAATAAAAATTAGGGTATGAGAAGCCAACTTCCCTTGAAAATATGGCGCCAAAAATTGTTGAAGTATGGAGTGATGTTGCAAACAAATGATGGAGTGAAACCAATCTTCAATATATTCTTTACTTCTTTGATTTCTCATAGCCATCATATTATGAAGTTCTTGAGCTTTTAAAATGGTTTGTTGATGCAAACTAGAAGAAACCTCATTTTCTTTCATAACTTCTGCAATTTTTGGATTTGATACATTCTGAATCTCAGTGTAAGTTTTTTCCAATGGTACATGTGAGATAGAATGGGTGGAAAGGGTGGGTGAATTTTGCAGTTCAATATTGTAAATATGTTGTACTAGTTTATTATCGTGTGGGTGTGGAATGAGTTGAGCAGGAGATTGTGTAGGGAATGGAGCCTCTTGATGATGTAGTTGATTGTGTTGACTGGATGATTTTGATCGGTAAACAAGGTGTTGTGGAAAAGCTAGAAGATGTGTTTTTGCTACAAGATGAGGAAGAGTAGTCATGCAATCATAAGGTGAACCATTCCAAACTTGCAAACAAGATTGGTGGTGGTTATATTGAGATTGGCATGGCTGCCCTAACATATAAGTATTCCATAATGGATTATACAAGTAAGAGAATGGAGAGGAAGTGTTTTGAATCATACCTGTAGGCCATGATTTCCATGGTTTTAACCTTGTTGCAGCTTCCCCATCTCTTTGATATGCTACTTCCAAATTAGATAAGGAAGAGTGAGTATCTATGGGATGCTCCTTTTGGTAATGAGGGAAAAACACTTCATCAAATTCTTGATTTCTCTGAACCTGCAAAACATTCAATTGTGACTTTAGAGAGCTAATAAAATCATATTTAAAATTTTCAAATAAAACCTTGATTTCAGCACTTATGTCTCTTGTTCTTGTAGTAGATTTAGAAAAGAAAGAAGAAACTTCTCTAGAATTCTTACCAGTCTTAGAAATTCCTCTTGAATACCTTATGCACAATTCACAAACATCATCATATGATAACTGAAAAACATCACCTTTTCCTATCAGATTTAAGAGTTCTAAAAAATCATCTTTGATTCCTTTAAGAAGGAGTGTTTTCAAGATCTCTTTTTCCAAATGCTTATGCCTTGATTTTTGAAGGTTATATCGAAATCGCTCTACATAGTCCTCCAAGCTTTCATCTTCCCTTTGTGTCATACCAAAAATATCTTCATTGGATTTGCAATAGTCTTGGTACTTCTTCAAGAATATGTTCTTCATGTCCTCCCATGTTTTGATGCAGTTCCCACCTAGGCTCATGAACCATCAGAGAGCTGCTCCTTTTAGAGTAAGAGGAAACACTTTCAATCTTTCATCATTAGTACAATAATCATATCCTCTACAAAGTATTTCAAACTCAAACAAGAATGTATCTAGATCTTCATTTGTCAAACCATGAAAATTTGGTAGAGACAATGGGGGAATTATGTGCATTTGTGTCACTCCTCCTAGATCTTTGATAGGGAATTCAAAAGTTACAATGTCAGCCATTTCTTACCATAATATAAGATGTTCTTCAGGTGTTTCTTTAAGGATCCTCCTTCCAATGTTCCTGTCAATTGGTTAGTGAAATGGGTGGTGCTGACATCACCACTACAAGATTTTTTTCAAAAAATACTCTACCTCTAAAATTCAAAAAAATGCAAGCATTCATTCCTACCTTAAGCTTTTACTCAATTCTATTGTGAAGCAGGCCAGTGAACAAGTGTGTTTCTTGCTCAGTGCGCAGGTTCTTACCTTCCGTCTTTAATACCCAATTCTTCCCAAGCAGAAAAATATGCATCACTCTTTCTAATTGACATACACTCTCCCCGGCAACGGCACCAAAATGTCGAGGCATAAAAGGTATCTTTTTAACACCTATTTATCTCACATTAATTATCAATCCGGGAGCGACTTTTTATTTCAAGAGTGTACTCAGTCTGAGGCAGCAATTTATCCAAGAGTAATGCTGTGAAGATGTAGTACAGAACAAATGCAAAGGTAACAAATGCTTGTAAATAAACCTACTTACAGTGACATGAATGGAAAGATTAAACTACTTTAATATTGCAGAACATCGATCAGGGATGCAGTAGCAATAACTCTTTCCCTTAGAAATCGATGCAAGATTACCAATTCTGGGGACTTGGAAGCAAAAGCCTCTATCTTCGACAGTTGGAAATCTTAAAGAAAATGAAACACAAGCAAATTCAATAAAAGCAATTTAAAGGAAACGAAAGCTGGAAATGAAAAGAAGCATGTAACTGTAACTCATCTATTTGCTGATCTAATCTATGAATCAGAAATAAAAAATAAACAGAAATGGAACAGCAATATGAAAAACAATCAAATAACTCTGTAATCATAATAAATCTAAATGCAATTATCACACAACAGAAATAAAAGAATAGAAATACAAACAACAGAACGATTCCACTAGGGTCGTGCCCTCAGCCACCGGTGAAACGCTGCTGCGCTTTACTCCAGCGTTTGAGAAATGGAACGAGAACAAACTCTTTTATTAATCAGGCATGAATAATGTTTACAAACAGCTCATACTCTCTTAACAAGAGTCGATGCACAATTCTGCAAATTACAACAAGAAAAGTCTCTCCATTCTCCCCCCCAATACATAATACATGCTTCTCCTTTTATAATCAGAAGGAGGAGAAATTAAATAGCAAGTACAATCTCCCATAACAATATGATCAACCAGAAAATATATTTCCAACAATCTTTGAACAAGAGCAAGGCGAATTTGGCTTTGCAGCTGAGATTTGGAGGACGGCCGCAACAACATAACTGAGAAAATCGTGCTCAAAGAACCCTGCGTATCTCTCAATACAGGCTGAATTTGGGAAAAAACGTTTGTAATTAAAGTTAATTAGGTCCGTTCTGGAAAAAACCCATGTTCCGGATTTTCTAGATTCTTCTTCATTTTCCCAGAATCTTAACCGCAAAATTTTCACTTCTTATTCCAGCGGATTTCTGAGTTGGAATATTTCATAATGATTTGGAAATCAAATCTGCAATCTAGCAATTATCTTGGAGGCTAAAATGGTGAATGATATTAATAAACCATCATTCATAAAAATTTGCATAATAATAATCAATTTATTAAAAATAAAGGAGAAGAAATAATATTCATCCATAAGAGCATAAATCATTATAAGATGGATTTATATGATAAATTATAATAAATGATATGATAAACAAGAGTAAAAGTGGATGAAGAAGTGATAAAAAGTGGTCATCTTCAAGGCTCAACACTTATCATCCACAAGTTTAAGAATTTTAATGAAAAATTATTACTGGGGTTGATCTGATTTTACTCTTTTCTTCCCCAATGGAGTCGCCAAAGTGTTATTACTCGGATTGAACCTCAGGCTGAGAGAGGAAATTTCGAGGTAACCTCAAACCATGCTTAGCCAAGTAGCTAGCACTACTAGGCCAAGAGAGGGCTCTATCTGTATGAATCACAGGAAAAATGACTGAGGAAAGAAGATATTAGGCTATGTATAGTAGCTCAGAGTTTTGATTTTGATTGTGAGGGTTTTGCTGAATCAGGAGGAGTCAAATAGCTAGGGCAAGGAAATTAGGTCAAAATTTGCAGGGAATTCTATGGGGCAAGGTAGGTGTAATGTTTAGCACTTTAGGGTTTCGATGGGTGGGATGATCAAGACAGGTGAGGAGATAGAAAGAACATGGTGAACTCATGATTTATTTCTAAACTGAAAAAATTACAAACAGTGAATATTAGCCCAAAACAGAGCATAACAATAATGGATTTTGTTCATCTAACTTGAAAAAATTCACTTAATAGAAAAGAAATTATGGATGAAGTAACAAATCATTAAAACATATGAGTACAGAAGAAGAAACTGAAACTAAACACAATACCACATGGATCCCATAAAAATAGCTGCAAATTTGATTAATGTCCAAGCCAGAACCGATACAAAATGTGTCTCTTGAGATGCCAAATCTCCAAATGAATCCAACCCTTACAAATGAGAAAAAAGAAGAAGATATAGACCTCAAAACCACTTTTCCTAGCCTCAAGGAGTCGAATCCAGGAGATGAGGATCAGTTTCCACCAAATTCTGAACAAGAATGTGAAGACTAGGAAGACCAAACAACTTACCTCTAAAAGAGAGGAAACTGATTCATTTGAACTCTAGAGGACTCAAGCTAATGGATTTACCCATAGTAAACTAATCCTCATCATAATTACAGTCATATTTACCAATTACATCAGTGAAAAATCCAACTAATGAGATAAAACTCAAAAATTCCGTGAAAAATAGAGAAAACATTAAAACAAAGAAAATTTGTCCTAAGTGCAACGCCAAGGAGGAAATAATAGGTCTTTTTGTAGGTTACTTTTGATTGACTTCCCAATGTCAAAATTGAGCTCATGATAACTCATTGGAAATCCTGTCCTGTATAATTTCTATATCTTATTTTGGTTTCATATTTGAAGTTTATTTGACCCCTCAAAAATGCATTCTCCAAATACTTCCTCTAAGCGCAGCGCCATCCTAAAAAAGAGGCAGAAACATGATTTTTTGGGTGTTTTTGGCCCTTTTGCCTGACCAATTTTTCTCAAAATGCTTATAAAACGTACAGTGGGTATTTCCTCATCATTATGAACCCAATGATGTCTTCCTTTTGCTCATTCGATGCCCCAAGAAAAAGCGCAGTGTCGAGGCGCTACGCTTAGAGCAGAATTTCCTGTGTTTTTTCCAAAATTGCCCAAAAACTCAAAATTCTTCAAAATCTTCAAAATTTCTCAAAACGTGTGGGATGGGCCCACAACCACCTATCAAATTTGAGCTAAGGAAGCTTCAGAAATCATCTTTATTTTATCCCCTCCTTTCTTGCACTTCCATATCTTCCTCAATTTATCCTTCATTTGTTTGACCTTGATATTGCAAATTTTGTTCCGGGTCTGATAGTGATGGGCCATGTGCCTGAGCATCTGATTATCTTTTTTGGATTTCACTAGTAGCTTATCCAAGTGAATTTTGACTCTCTCAAGCCACACTTCTCTGTTGTCTTCAATTTCCTTTGTCAACTGCTGATCAATAGTCAATTTTTGAGTTTCTTGCTCTTCTTGCTCTAAGGCTCTTTTGTGGCCTCTTGTCTTTGGCTTTTTCTGTATGTTTTTAGCCTCCTCAAGATCTTCTATGGTAGATTGGTTGATCATATTTTTCCTCCTCTCCTATAGCAATTTCATCTCCAAAAGAGTTTGTTTTTCTGTCAACTGTTTTTTCTCTTGCTCTAGGGAAAAGATGATGAATTTTTACCTCTCAATATTGTTTTGCAACTCTCTGATGTGTGCCTCATTTTCTTTGATGCCAATGTTTGATGTAGTAGTATCATAAAACTCTTCCAGGTCTACTATCTCAAAATCAGCTTCTTCTTCATGGGCATCTTCATGCTCTTGATGTATTTCTTCATGACTAACATCTATGATTTTCTCCTTTCCTTTCTATGCTTGTTGTACCTGCTTAATTGATGAAGAAGGAAAAGCCCCTTCCACACCATGTGGAGCAAACATTTTCCTCTGTGTTGATGAAGAAGGAAAGGCCCCTTCCACACCACATGGAGCAAGCACTTGCCTCTCTGCTGCAAATAGTTTTCTAAGCCCTCTCTGATATGTTAGACTGCATTCTTTGCCAGGCCCTGGTGATTTGACTTGGCGCTTCCTTGTTTTCACAGCTGCAGGGATATTAGATGTCTCTCTTCTCTCTTGTGGCACTAATGGAGGAACTTGGGAATTTTTGAATATGTCATTTGAAATAAAGGTATCCAAAGAGATGTTCAATAGATCTAGATGATGAAGCACAGTCAGTTTGATGAGGGAGTGATGATAGAGGTTTTTCATTTTCTAATGATATTCTTTCTTTGAAACCAAGTATGTCATATTTTCAATGCCTCAGAACAATAAATATGGAATGTTCAACATCCTCACCCTAGTGAAATTCATGAGTAGCCTGATATGGTATGTGTACAATCTGGAAAATTTTCTCTCATAAGTAAAATATCTCATGATAATCTTCATCACTGATGCATACTTGTTGAGGAGGAAAATGAAGGGGAAAATTTTTCTTCATTAATTCTTGTACCTGGTTTTGAGATAAGGCTCAAAATAATTATTATCCATGTCATGTTCTTTGTACCATTTCTCCCCAACATTTGGAATCCCTGTAGCATACACAATGATGGCAGTGGACAAGGAAAAAGTTACACCTGCAAGAGTTACCCTGTTATCATGGAGGTTCAATATGAATAGCCTAGTCAACTCAGGATGATGTTGAACTCATTCCACCTTTTCACAAAAATCATAACACCCAACATATCTGAAACAATACACAGCTTAAGGTGAAGCCTCTAGCTCTCTAAGATTTTTTGGCTCTATTCAGATAGTTTTTCCTCCTTTATGTGGCCTTCTATGTTGTACAACCCCATTTTCCTCAAACTCATCATCACTGTTTTCCTCCTCCATGTAATATTTGTCTCCTCTCTCCATGCTTGTTTCTTTGGCACTTGAAAACCCTATGGAAAAGGAAATAAAAGGGAGAGTGAGTGAGGGAGTGAAGGGAATGGGAGCAGGGAAAGAAATGAAGAAATGAGGGCTTTATGGAATAGGGATAGGGCCATAAAAATTATGGGAAATGGGGAAAAGGGTTACGAAATTTTGTGAGGTGATTGGAAGTGAAAATATGAAGAGGGACGAAAATTAAAATTTAATTACAGATCAAAGGTATGGGGAAATTTAGGCAAAAGAGTGAAAATCCTAAAAATTGGGTTTTGATGGAAAAGGGTAAAGGGACTTAGGAAATGGTAATTTTAGTGTTTTGGGGAATATGGGATAAAGAAATAGGGTCTAGGGATAAAAATTTTGGGACAAAGGGGTTTTTGGGAATTTTTATAATGTGGAGGAGAATTTTGGGAAAACTAGGGTTTTGTGATTTCCTTCCCAATATAAACTTTACCTACAATCATAAAATGAAGGAAGAAGTGTAAAAAGGGATTTTAATTACCTTATTTTAGGGAAGAAAGACAAATTTGAAGAATTTCGAAGAGTTTGGAGGGTTTCTGGTCTAAGCGCAGTGCCTCACCCAGGAGTGCAGCGCCCTTCTCCTAAGCGCAGCGCCGTTCAATTTTACATTGCCAGAACTACCCTAAGTGAAGCGCCTTTGGCCTAAGCACAGTGCCTAACCCAGAAGCGTAACGCCAGGCATTTTATTCAATTTTTCTCTCCTTGCTCGACTCTCTTGCTCCAAAACGTGTTTTTTCTCTTGGAAAATGAACAAATGAGGTTTTCTTTTGGCAAATGAGCTTTTTATATCTTGCATGATTTTGACTTTTGAATGACTAGAACTCACATTTTCCTTTCTTCTAATTAACCTTTCACAATACTTTTTGATTCTTTTGGTGCTTTGGATGCTTTGAAATGATCTTTGTATCTTTAAATGAAATTCTCTTTAGCTAGGAATAGGCAGAGTTTTGGGTTTATTACATATAGTGACTTTAAAATTACATAAAATTAGAAAATAAAAATATCTCTGTTTTTATCTCAAAAATGTCATTTTGAGATGAAAACTTACAAAAATGAAATGTAACTTTACATGGCAAACTTAACTGAAACAATTCAATAGTGTTGTTCTTGGAACATCTTCAAACCTTCTGTTGTCCTTTCTTGCAAATGAGACCATGCAATGAGTTGACCCGATGAAACCCTAGTGACCTAATGGAAAATAAAAAACAACTGTCTCAATGAGTAATTTTGACTAAAAGTGAAAAGAGAGCAGATTTATTTCCAGTATGATGAAAATATGAAGTGGTTCAGGAGGCACATACTTCTGAAGGAAAATGGGACACTTGACAAGGACAACCACCAGTGGAAAATTTTTATGTCATGACCTAATGGAATGATGAAAAATTTATTCAGAATGGGACACCTAATATGCACATGAAAATGTGTTTTGATCCCTGGTGGAAGTATACAAATACTGACACTAACAATAGGCATGGCCCTATTTCCAGCAGGCGTCTATAGCTTTGGCAGGGATGCCTTTTAACCCCATGAAATGTCTGTGTCCCATCTATTAGATATAAATTTAGATTCAATTGAAAGCATTCACATTTTTTTAGAATTTAATTGAAGGCCATTGTCCTGTCTTGGTAACCAGCTAACAACAGTGCCATTCACAAGAAATAAAAAGAATGAACAAGCTGACTCGTGCTGAGACCTCTTGTCTTTGATCTTTTCAACTGAAAGCCATTACCCTGGCTTGGTGACTAGTAGTGGTAATTTCATTCCTTTTAGGACCCATGATCATGGTACTTTGGATCGTAATGAGACCTCCCATGCATCAATTAATCATTTTAAAATAAATTCAGATTATAATTAACCTTAAATAAGTTAATAATAGGTGGGGAGGAAAAAATTCTCCTTAAGAGCATGGGATGGCTTGAAAATTTTGTAATTACTAATATTTATCGATTGATCCTTCTACCCTCAAGACTCATTTTAAAGGAAAAATATTGGATGATGACTGAAATATTTCTTAACTTGATCGTACTAGGGTTCTCATGAGATCTCATTTGGGTTTTATAGGAGTGGTCCACCATAGCAGCCTCTTCATCAACACCTTCTAAGAGAAACTTGAAATGGTTTCTTGGATGACAAACTGTTAGAATGAATAGGATAGAAGTAGTTTTTTAAGCTTATGAATGGAAATTATTAAATATAAAAATAACAAACCCCCTAACCAACCCAATAAATAATCTAGGCCAATAATCAAAGTCACTTTATAAAATATGAGGCATTAAGAGTAAATTTCTTCTGACAAGACTCACCATAAGAGTGCCTAATAATGGAAATTTCAATAGTTGTTCCTTAGGAAATTTAAGAGTGATGCTATAACAATTTTATTCCAAATGGCATTTTTATTTATTGTTTCTATACTACCCTATCCTAATTTAAAGAGAGAAAGATCTCCTTCAAGTGTAGGAGTACTTCCAATGTAACTATGTGCGTAGAAAAATAATAAATATACTCACACTCGGGTTTAAAATGTAAACTTCAACGCATACTGGAGTATGAGAAACCAAATTCTTTACTTGATATGGTACCAAGGGTTTCCATTTTATGAGGCAATGGGGTGTGCTAACAATTGTTTGGAACCAGGATTCAATAGGACCCACAAATTCAAGGTTCTCCAACTTGTACAAGTCTTCCACCGCTTGATGTCTTCTCTCTTCAGTTTGACAAGGATGGTTAAGGGAAATTCTAGGGTTTTCTTCTTGGTGAGTTTCAACAACGGTTCTCAAACAAGTTCCAATCATAGATTTCTCCTCTAATGGTTTATGGATTAAAGTTTCTTCCCAAGGTTAATGTTGTGTGGTAATAGGGGAATTTTATGACTTCACTCCTCTCCCCTCTATAAAAGATATGGATTTACATTCAATAGGGGAGTGAGTAGGAAAAATAGGTGTTTTAAATTGATGTGCAACTTTATAATCAGAAATAGGATTTGGTTGCACAAATGATTGAGACCATAGAGAAGGATAACATTGTGGTGCATTGGATACGAATTGTAGTTGTTGTGGCATAGGTAATGGAGTTTGCATGAGAAACTTCCCTAGATAGGAGGCTCCAAATCATCCTTGATGTTGTGGGAATATATGGTTTGAGGGAGAAGTTCAATGTGGCCATAAGGTGGGGCATTGAATTAGAGGAGGATTATAAGTATTCCATGGAACTGTAGGGTTATAGATCTGTTGAGGAACCTGTTAAGGATAATAAATATTATTCCAAGTATTAAATGATGGTGAGTTTTGAGTTATACCTGGTTGTCGATTTATTTCCTTACTTGATTCCTTAAATACTTGTAGTAACCCTAGCAGTGATGGGAAATTATTGAGTGATCCTCCTTTCACTGCTTCTATTCTTCCCACAAATCATCCAATTGTAAATTTAGAGAGGCTTTTGTAACTCATATTTTTGTAGCAGATTCCAAAAATTGAGAAGCAATTTATCGAGAATTCTTATCGATCTTGGAGATTCCTCTTGAATACCTAATGCATAATTCACAAACATCATCGTATGGTAAGGGAAAAGCATTACCTTCTCCTATCAGATTTAAAGGTTCTAAAACTTCATCTTTGATTCCTTTGAGCATGAGTGTTTTCAAATTATCTTCTTCCAAATGTTTATGTTTTGATATTTGAAGGTTGTATTGAATGCGTTCCACGTAGTCCTCTAAACTTTCATTTTCCCCTTTTGTTATTCCAAATATATCTTAATAGGCCTGGAACTAGTCTTGGTATTACTTCAAGAATACATTCTTCATGTCTTCCCATGTTTGAATGCAGTTCCCTCCAAGGCTCACGAACCATCAGAGAGCTACTTCTTTTAGAGTAAGAGGAAACACTTGCAACCTTTGAGCATTAGTACAATAACCATATCTTCTAAAAATTACTTCAAACTCAAATAAGAATGTATCTAGATCTTCATTTTCCAAACCTTGAAATTTTGGTAGTGCAGATGGGGGAATACTATGCATTTGTGACATTCCTGGATCTCGAATAGGGAATTCAAAAGTAACAATGTTTTCCATTTATTACCAAATGAAAAAATTTTCTCCATGTACTACCTCGAGACTCCTTCTTAGAATTTTCTTTCCAATTGATCTGTGAAATAGGTGCATTGGATGATTGATATTAGCCTCAAACTCCTCATTGAAAAATTCCTCAAAATATCGTTTCTCTATTTTCAACAAGCTAGTTTGTATATCTTGTTAGCATGTCATTGAATAGATGGGTAGGTTCTTACAACACCCAAGAAATTAAAAAGCTTAAAAGAATGTAGGAAAGAAAAAAATTCAAAGAATTAATTCTAAGGAAACAAAATTTACAAGATAAACTAGGTAAAGAGAAAACCAAACTACAGTAGGTTACCAAGGTCAATCCCCTAGGCACCTCCCTAGAAATGGCGCCAAAATGTTGGGCGTAATAAACAACCTAACATTTAATTGTCAATCCAGGGATTTGTAAACTTAGAGGCAGAACACTGAAAATTCCAGAGGACTTCAACAACTTGCACTAGTTAATACAATGACACCACACCATTCTGGAAATTGGATTCACTCAAGAAAAATACCTGCCACAAACTTTGACAAAAAAATTAAAACATCTTTTCAATCAGCTCCAAAAAATCTAAAAAATAAAGGAATAGATCCTTGTGAATGAGTCTCAATGCTTTAAGAAATAGAAGGAATAATTCTAAGTATAGTTAAATATGTCTCTGTTACAATTTTTCCATTCCTGGACTAGACCAACATTCCTACACTACAACAACGTTCCTACACAGGAACAGAGTTCCTGCACTAGAACGATATTCTTGTACTAGAACGTTGTTCCTATACCAGAAGCGTATTCGGTTCCTGCACTGGATATTTTCATTATTCCCAACCACTTGCATAAAACATATAGGGTGCTAATTGAAAATAAATTGAAGGTAAATCATAGCAAGGTAAGGAATTGTAAATGAACCATACGAAACAAAATAACTCTCGACTACTCATTTACTCAAAAGTAAAAAAATTGCAAGAACTAAAAGAGATTTTTATCATAACAGAGTTTCTTCATGTAAAGATAAGAATCTAATCTAAGAGACATAGCATTACCTCTTACTCAGATTATTTTCACTGTATGAACAACATTTGTGTCTTTCTAAGGTGGATGTTTCAAATCAAGGGTCTCTGCAACAAATTTAAGTTGTTTCCACAATAGATTCGGTGCAATAACAAATCCTATTATGTGGACAGAGTTTCATTTCTACACAAGGAATGTGAATAAACCAAATGATCCAATCCCTAAGTTAAACGCACTTGAGGAAAGTATTTTCAAACTTGTTCTTGGAAATGAAACACTCTTTTCATAAAGGAAATGAAATAAACTTGCAGGAATAAAAAAATCTTGTTGAAGTAAACCATACTTGCGGGATTAAAACATATTTGTGAAGATTAAATTGAAACACGCATTTGCAGAAAGAGAAAATAATCCACACAATGCATAAAAGGAACGAAATGAAATGCTACAGTAACCTTGAATAGATGCACAAAAATCCACACTATCAAACCTCTGATTTGATAAGCACACAGTTCATGAAGAAAACATAAATATGTTGACTTAGGTACATAAACGAAATATTCCTCTACTCTGAATATGCATACAAATATTTAGCACAATTTATAAACAGAGGGAGAACGAGTTGGGTTGTTTGGGCCCTAGCCAACCAGCTTGTTTCCCTTTACGAAAGCTAGGAAATCAAATGCAAAAGCAACTCATTAACATAATATTTAGAACCAGAGAATGATAAACTAGCATGGCTCCTTGTATTAACTCAAATTTTGTAACAAAGTTACATCATAAACCATAAATCCAACCTCCAACTTATCGCAGGGAAGGGGAGAGAGCCACCTAAACTTGATTCAAAAGCATGAAATTACAATTAATGTTTTCCCCTTCTTCTCAAAAATGACAATACAGACCATGGCTAAGACATTTATATGATTTATGAGGTGAATCAGTCATTTTCCTTAATTCTGGAAAATTGCATATATTTAACAAATTGGCGTCAAAGATATTGGCATATCTTTCTAACCGTGGCGAACTTTGGAAAAGGGTTTGGATGGAACCTATTTTTTTATATTTTCAACAAAAATTTCTCTTGTATTTGTCTCATACAATTCCATATCCTTGGAAAGCATGCCCAAAGTTGGTTTTTTGACTCTTTTTGCAAGATTATAGAATTCTGGAAAAACAATGTTTTCTATGAAACTTCCTTAAATACTTGCATGTAAATTTTAAACAAAATATAATATTAAGACACGGTTTCAGTTATAGATAATTTTTATATTGGTAAAAAACCCCATTTTCTCGTATTTTCGTGATTCACCTCTAGCTGCACGTAAATCGAGGTCAAACTTTGCAGTTTGGAAACTATGCGGATTTTGAGCAGGTTTGTTGATTTTCTTCTAAATACCCACACATGCGACTTGTGTGCAATCCCACTCATGGGAAGGTGTTATAATATCATTTTGGACAATAAAAATCTTTGGTTTCCCCCAGAAGCGTGCCGAGATGTCGAAGCCCCAAATCGGTGCAAGAATGCTAATGTAGGAGTGTTGGTGCAATTAATTGTTGATGCATGTGTATCTTTGGTCGTGATTTAATATGTCTTCCTTAAATAACACAAACACCATCATCAATAATAATTTTGATGCAAATTTTATCTAAATAATGGAAATATGTTAAATAATGAACAATTACTTGATTATGTTCCATGTTTAAGCTACTAGCCCAACAATTGTGTAACTGATAGTAAGAACATTTAAAATAATGAGTAAGCATAGGTTAAAAATATTAATTATACACAAAAATTCCAGGGCCTAACAATATTCATGAACTGGACATTGAAGGTATTGAAGTGACTGATGATCTGTATGAATCATTGTTTCTTTTCCCATTAAATAATGTTTCCATTTTTTAACACTTTCCACTAATTCATATAGTTCTTTATCATATGTTGGATAGTTAGCAATTTCCTTAGAAATTTTTTTCTGAATGAAAACAAACAACCTTTCCTTTCTGCAATAACATGACACCCATTTCATACCCACTAGCATTAGTTTCTATCTCAAATGGACGTTGAAGTTATGGTAAAGCTAACATTGGAGCTGAAACAATTTTCTGCTTAGAACATCTTAAAGATGAAATAGTGATGCAATAAAAGATAAATTAGAAATAAACTTCCCCCAATACTGAACAGCACCCAAGAAACTTCTAACTTCTATCACATTATGTGGTATTGGCCACTTAACAATCACATCAATTTTATTTTGATATATTTTTAGATGACCACTTCCAACTATGTAACCAAGATAAACTAAGGAAGTTTTTCCAGATTCACTTAGAAAGTTTGAGATACAGTTTCTCTCCTTACAAGACATCAAAAACTTGTTTAACATGCTTTACATGTTATTCCAAACTTGAATTGAAAATAAGAATATCATCCAGATAAACTAAGAAAAACTTATCAATAAAAGGAATAAAAACATCATTCATCACTCTCATAAAATTTGTTGGAGCATTGCATAAACCAAACGGCATAACCAACCATTCATAAAGCCCCTGTCTTGTCTTAAATGAATTTTTCCAAATATCATTCTCTGCAATAAGAATCTAATGATATCAACTTATTAAATCCAGTTTTGTAAAGTAAACAACATTGTTTAACTGATCAAGAAAATCATATATTCTTGGAAGAGGATACTTGTTCTTTATTGTGATTTTATTTAAATCTCTAAAATCAACACACATTCTCCAAGTTTCGTCTTTCTTAGGCACTAAAATGACAGGTGATCCACATGGATAAGGAATAGGTCAAATAAATCCTTTATCAACAAATTCCTTAATTTTTTTCTTAATTTCTTCATTTTCTATGACCGACAAATGATACATGCCAATGTTTGGAAGAGGAGCATCATATTGTAATTGAATCTCATGTTGTATTTCTTGTTTTGGAGGTATAATTTTTGGTTCTTTAAAAAATATGTATAAGAATCTACAATTTCAACCCATTTTTCCTTAAACTAAGAATCACATCCTTGAAAAGCATCATACTTATCTTTAGGTTGTTCCTTAACAAACATGAGAACATACTTTTACTTGAACTTGTCAATCTTTTCATTTGACTAATATTGATTAAATCCAAGTTTGTCTTAAGTCTGTGTGCTTTGACAACATATTCAATTCCATCTTTAAAGAGATGATACTTATGCTCCTTTCTATAAAATATGACATGTTGATCATAAAGATAAGGACTACCCTATTGTGGCCCTACAATTTATAATATTAGCAAGAATAAACGAGAGAGGACAACATCAAACCACTTTGGAATCCAGGACCTATCCTTCCTAGACTCAGAGAGGGCTCTCTCTATTTCTGATTTAATTTTTTCCTTAATATTATGAATGATGATTTTAGGCTAGTTACATTGATGGTGGTATTGGTTGTTTTGATTGATTTATTTGGTTGGATGAGTAGGTCTGCAGAGGCTAATCCATTGGGCTATGGAGTCAGAAAAGGTTGGATTGTGCATCAACTTTTTGAGGGCATTCACAGGGCAAGCTAACTATGCAGCCTGGATCTTACTGGCAGTGTGAATTATGAAATGGAAAAAATCAGTGAGTTCAGTAATAGCTAAAGAGAAATTAAGAATTATTTGACTATACTTCAGAAGAAAACATTAAGATAGTAAACACAGATAGAATTAAGGTGCTCTCTCAGCAAATCTTAATCTAAAATTTATGTTTTACAATCAAGTAAAGTGATGCACGGCATCAAAGAGAGGAAAACATTAAAACAAAGAGAAAAACATCACCATTAACATAGCTCAAGAATCTTTTGAACAGTCTCTTATTATTGACACCCAACTCAAAAAATGACAGTGCTCCAATACATAAGTTCTTACAATACAGGGTCCAATCTTCCAACCAACATTCTTACTGCCAACGTATGTAATATTTAACTAACAATTACATCGATTTCCCTAACATACTTTGGAAAGATTCATTAATTACAATTAAACTAAAACCAGAAAAGTGTGGCCATGCAAGGCCCGAACAAAAAATCTCTAACAAAACACCGCCTCTAGAATTAATTCAGCCGGCTTTGCATGAGTTCAAAAAAAACTTCGGCACCTCTTCGCGAATCCAAAAGTAGGCTGAAGGTGGCCGAGGTGGTCATGAAGAGGCAATGCTGGGTGGTTGTGACATTTGGCTCTACTTTTTGGGTCACCTCTGCTGGATCATTAAACATGATGCGATGTTGGCACTTCTAATCAATCGATGGTTGTGTTGATGTGTCTACTGCCTTTTTCATTTCTGCTAGTATATCATAACAGTTATGTACAAATTCCCTTTGCTCGACTCCACTCATGGTGTCTATCTCCTTATTACCATGACGTTCAGCTTACTTTTACCTTTTCTCCTTGTCAGGTCTTATTCTACCCGAGTCCTACTACCGTGTCTACCCCTTTTCTCTTTGTCAGGTCTTATTCTACCCGGATTTGAAATCCTTTAGAATTCAACATTGACTCACATCGCGTCCATTTCAATATCACAAATCAAATTTTAGTGTTTATAACATATTCCTGGGTGCTTATCCGTCTGAACTTGTGAATTATCATATGCGATTGGGTCCCACCAATATCGCACACACTCAGATTTGAAATCCTTCAGGCTTTAGCATTAACCCGCATCGCGTCCTCTTCATAATCGCAAATAGAATTTTGGCGTTTATAACATATTCCTGGGCACTTATCCTCCTGAACTTTCAAATTTCGATATGTGATTGGTTCCCACCAATATCGCACACACCCGGATTTGAAATCCTTCAGGCCTTACCATTGACCCGCATCATGTCCGCTTCAATATCGCAAATCGTATTTCAACATTTTTAAAATATTCCTGAGCGCTTATCCTCCTGAACTTGTGAATTGTGATATGCGATTGGGTCCCACCAATATCGTATCGGGAAGTTTATAGGATTCGGAAATTAAGTTATGAATGGAATTTTTGCAAACTTGCGATGCGAAAATGCAAGGAAGGGATCAATGGGATAAAGGTTGCAGGTGGAATTTGTGATGCAATATATCGCAAATCGCAAGATTTAAAGTGTATCAAAAATTGCAAGGTTTAAATTTGTTGAAAATCATAGGATTTAAAGTTTATCTCAAATCCCAAGATTTAAATTTTATCGCAAATCGCAAGATTTAAATTTTATCGCAAATCGCAAAATCGGGGATCTGGGAAAATGAGGTAAGTAATATGAACGGAAGGCCTTAATATTTGTGATATTCCGATGCGATGCTGATGGGATAGGTAAATGGGTCCCACTTGATATAGAATCGGGATATTTTTGAAAATAAAATGGATTGGGAAGGAATATTTGCGAAATTTCGATGCAAAAAGGCGAGGAAGGGGTCCCTACTGATATTGCATCGGGAGATAGAAGTGGCAATCGCGAATGTGAAAAAATTAAGTAAAAGTGTGAAATTGAAATGCGATGAAAAGGTAAAGGGTCAAGGGGATAAAGTTTTGTTGTGGTTTATATCATATATATGACATATGATATATCTATATATCGAACGGCCTAATATGGGGGGCGGAGCTGAAATAGAAGTCTCGAGGCTTATTATAAAGTCTTAAATATTTATGCATGTGGGTTTTTGGGGAGGGGGGGGGTTATGAGATGGATAGTGCTACCAAATTCATTTAGGCTTAGTTTGGACTATATTGGAAATGAGGTGAATACAACCATCCTTTGCCATTTTTTGTGCCAGAAGTACCTTCTTGGAAATAAATGACAATCATGGAATATTATTTTCAATATAAACGATCTGAACAAAAATAATCAGTCACCTTGAGATTCTAAAAATTACAGGTTACCAACAGTGGCTCAGCCTGGGGATTGCAACTTCGGAGGAGGTGTCAAGAATATTAGATCTCTGGATTCCTAAATCAGTGATCTATCTATTGGGCTGATCCCACAACTTGTATCTTGATCTGTCGTGCAACTCAGTGACGGGAAACTAGTTGATTATTCCTTCTGACTTTGACTGATAAAAATAGACCACATGCTTACATAACCAAATTATTTGCATATTGTAAATCTGAAATGGAACTACAACTGAAGTATGCATTGCAAACTATCTGACAGAAATACTGTTGCACCCAGAAAATCCGAATGTTGAAATCTAAACTATGGTGAAACTGAAACTGAAAGAAATGTTAAACTAAAAATGACAAAATGATCAAAGTATTGAGCTTGTTTCCACACCTAGCTACACTAATCTACTGAAATCACTGTTGTTCTAAATGATACAATAATTCTAGTGTACCCACTCAAGCAACTGCTCTAATAAATTTGTTCTTCCACTATTTTTTACCATATTCAGAAACAAACATGTTAATGGTGTTCGATGAAAATTCACAGCATGATCTTCTTTACATGGAGCTTGGTATACCTGAAGAATAACTGAAATGCATGAAAGGAATGGTTGCTTCATGACGAAATTTTTTTCCATATAGATATCTATAGGATCAAGATAGACCTGACCTGTTTCTTAAAATTCCCATTTAACCAAATCGACTCTACGGTCTGAGGTTTTATGCTATTTACATCCTCATGTGCTTCCTGACATGGCCGAAAATTTCCTGATGAGCTTTGAAATGATACTTCGGTTGAACATAATGATGAAGCTAATTTTCTGTTCATATACATATCATAGCAAATTTTGAAATTATTATGGGTACATGAAGGCTGCCTTTGAAAACACAAACCATCCATCATATCAGATATTGGGTCATGTATTGCACTAGATGGTAGTAGCATTGCTTCCACTGATATTTCATGTTTTCCCCTATGATTATCAACTAGAATGTGACCAAGAATCCCTTTCAAAATTTGAAATGAATTAAAACATAAAGGTAGAGAATCAAACTTGATCAATTCATCATATGTTTCAGACTCTGTGACTTCATCTGATACTTGAAATTCAAAATGACTCAAGTGCTGAACCCTTGGATCTAAAACATATTCTTTATCATCCATGATTTCCTCATCTGATTGGTGAGATATTTCTCCAATCCTACTATTGAAAATTTGTTTATAATTTTCTCTCATAATTGAGGCAAAACATAGAGGAAGGCATTTTGCACTTGAAAACTTTCTACATTTTCCTCTTTACAATCTTGCTCAACATGTAGATTTTGATTGTTGTATTTGCATTGTGGTAACTGAGCCTCTCCTTCCCAATAAAATGGTGTTGGCTGCTTTAAAAAATCAACCTCAATCTCAACCATATACTTTTCATCTTGATGATTACTTCTGAGAAGATTAATTTCATATGCAAGGCCATCAAACATGTACATCATCTCAGGAAATTTCCCTACCTCTTTCTGATTTTGAACTTCATTTTATGTTTTAGGGTTTCCAAGATGAGCTGTGAACTGCTTGGGTACATTGATATTTTTCTTTTATAGAACCAATGGAACATGAGGTATTTGAACAACAAGTTTCTAGTTCCTGCTAATCTTATGCATCATTTCATTGATTGTATATGTCAAGATATCTAGTTTTATCTCTGAAGATATCAATTTATCTTTTTATATTTTGTCCTTATTCACTGCTTTTAACTTTTCCTCTGTATTCAGCAAGTTCGCTTCCACATAAACTGCAACATTTTTCATTTCTTCAAGGGTTACAGTGTCCCTTTCTCTTAACTGGAATGCCATCTCTGGATCAAAGGCATCTGGGTAGTGCAAGAGCTAATCCTAGGGGTGGCTTTATCTTAGAAGGAATTTAATGGTATACCTTAGTGAACCTGGCTGAAAAATGTTGTATTGTCTCCCCTAGATGTCTTTTTCAATGGTTTTACTCTTCTATGATGAGAGTAACATTTCCCATGACCACCCATCTATCCCAGAAAACTTGCATGAATCGATGAAAATTGCTAATGCTTGCAGTTGGAAGATTCTTAAACCAATTTTCAACTTTACCTTGCAACGATAGGGATAACATCCGGATACCCACATCATCTTCTTCCACCTCAAACAGGCCAAGAAAATCCTCAAGATTTTGAATGTGCTTTTCGACAGTGATCTTTTCATTTTCTCCATCAAATCTAGGTATATTATTGCTATAATTTGCAGGGAGGTTATGGAGGATATAAGGCAAAACCAGAGGCTTGTAAATGTATAGGAATTTTTCAGGTCTAGGAGGTAAAGAAAGAGGCTTATAACCATTTGGGGATTTAGAAAGAGCGGGAGATGAAGTGTGAGGCTCATGTTTCATCAGGTTTTCCACAGGTGTATCCGGGATGTGCACAGGTGTATGAGTATGTACATGATCTACAATTTGGGGCTTAGCTTCTTGAGGCTCATCAATTTGCAAATGATCAATGTAAACTTTAGCAACATACTCTTGATCAGGCTTAGAGTAAGATAGAACATAATTACAAATAAACCAAAAACCTCTTGAATTGAATTTGGGCTTGAATACCTGATTTTTCCAGATTGCCTCGTCACGTTTCAGGTTCTTCCTCCAGTGGAGTCTTTGAATGAAACTAATCTGGATTGGAGTCGCCAAGTGGATGATTTCAACGTTATTGTGTCTGGATGTCTCTCCACCATCAAAAACCAGATACCAATCTATGAAAATACTTGTGTTTTGACTGGGGTTTCTGAGTTCGAATGAAATGTCAATATTTTTCAATAACTCCCCAGTATGGTCGAAATTATGTTTCGGCCTATAATTTATAATATTGGAAAGAATAAATGATAGAGGACAACATAAAACCACTTTGGAATCCAGGACCTAGCCTTCCTAGACTCAGAGAGGGCTCTCTTTATTTACGATTTAATTTTTTCCTTAATATTATGAATGTTGATATTAGGCTAGTTACAGTGATGGTGGTATTGGTTGTTTTGATTGATTTTGTTTGTTGGATGAGCAGGTATGCAGAGGCTAATCCATTGGGCTATGGAGTTAGAAAAGGATGGATTGTGCATCAACTTTTTGATGGCATTAACAGGGAAAGCTAACTATGCAGCCTGGATCTTACTAGCAGTTGAATTATGAAATCGAAGAAAGCAATGAGTTCAGTAATAGCTAAAGAGAAATTAAGAATTCTTTAACTATTCTTCAGAAGAAAACATTAAGTTAGTAAAAAAAGACAGAATTAAGGTTCTCTCTCAGCAAATCTTAATCTAAAATTTTTGTTTTACAATAAAGTAAAGTGATGCACAACATGAAAGACATGAAAACATTAACACAGAGAGAAAAACATCACCATTAACATAGCTCAATAATCCTGTGAACGGTCTCTTATTATTGATGCCCAGCTCAAAAACGACAATGCTCCAATACAGAAGTTCTTACAATACAGGGTCCAATCTACCAACCAACATTCTTACTGCCAACGTATGCATTATTTAACTAGCAATTATATTGGTTACCCTAACTTACTTCGGCAAGCTTCAATAATTAAAATTAAACTAAAACCAACTAAGTGTGGCCATGCAAGGGCCGAACAAAAAATCTCTGACAAAACACCGCCAGTAGAATTAACTCAACCGGCTTTGCATGAGTTCAAAAAAACTTCGGCAACTCTTCGCGAATCCAAAAGTAGGTTGAAGGTGGTTGAGGTGGTCACGAAGAGGCAACACTGGTTGGCTCTAACATTTGGCACTACTTTTTGGGCCACCTCTGCTAGATCATTAAATATGATGTGATGTTGGCACTTCTAATCAATCGGTGGTTGTATTGATGTGTCTACTGCCTTTTCCATTTCTGCTGGTATAACATAACAGTTCTATACAAACTCCCTTTGCCCAAATCGACCCATGGTGTCCATCTCGTTGTTACGGCGGCATTCAACTTACTCTGCCCTTTTCTCTTTGTCAGGTCTTATTCTACCCGGTTCCTACTGTCGTGTCTATCCCTTTTCTTCATAAAACAGCGTAAAAACCTCATACACCCAGATTTGAAATCCTTTAGGCTTCAGCATTGACCTGCATCATGTTTGCTTCAATATCACAAATCGCATTTCGGCGTTTATAACATATTCCTAAGCTCTTTTTCTCCTGAACTTGCGAATTTTGATATGTGATTGGGTCCCACCAATATCGCACACACCTGTATTTGAAATCCTTTAGGCTTTAGCAATGACCCACATCGCGTCCGCTTCAATATCGCAAATCGCATTTCGGCATTTATAACATATTCTTGGGCGCTTATCCTACTGAAATTGTGAATTGCGATATACGATTGGTTCCCACCAATATCGCACACACCCATATTTGAAATCCTTTAGGCTTTGGCATTGACCCGCATCGCGTCTGCTTCAATATTGTAAATCGAATTTTGGTGTTTTTAACATTTTCCTGGGCACTTATCCTCCTGAACTTGTGAATTGCGATATGCAATTGGGTCCCACCAATATTGCATCGAGAAGTTTATATGATTCAGAAATTAAGTTATGAATGGAATGTTTGCGAACTTGCAATGCGAAAAGGCAAGGAAGGGGTCAATGGGATAAAGGTTGCAGGTGGAATTTGCAATGCAATATATCGTAAATCGCAAGATTTAAATTATATCGCAAATCACAAGGTTTAAAGTTATCGCAAATCGCAAGATTTAAATTTTATCGCAAATCACAAGATTTAAAGTTTATCACAAATCACAAAATCGGGGATCGGGGAAAATGAGGTAAGTAATATGAATGGAAGGCCTTAATATTTACGATATGCCAATGCAATGCTGACGGGGCAGGGAAATGGGTCCCACTTGATATCGCATAGGGATATTTTTGAAATGGCAATGGATTGGCAAGGAATATTTTCGATATGTCGATGCGAAAAGGCAAGGAAGGGGTCCCTACTTATATCGCATCAAGAGATAGAAGCAACAACTGGGAATGCGAAAAAAGTAAGTAAATGTGTGAAGTTGCAATGCGATGAAAAGGTAAAGGGTCATCGGGATAAAGGTTTGTTGTGGTTTATATCATATATATGACATACAATATATCTATATATCAAACAGCCTAATGTGGGGGGTGTTAGCTCCCTGTAATTTGCAAGATTGGAAAATTCAAACTGTAGAGAGAACACTATTTCAACCACTTTGGGATTCTAGGATCTAGCCCTCCTGAATTTGGAGAGGGCTCTTTCCAATAAAGTGCAAATATTGATTTATCTTTTAAGGTTTATGAGTAATGATATTAGGCTAGTTATGAAGAATGAGGGTTTTTGTTTGTTTTGGATGGTTGAGCATGATTATTATTTGGGTGGAAAGTCCTAAATGGAAAGAGTTTCAAAGGTGTGAAGTTGCAAGAAATCGGAACAAGCTTTGGCTAAAAAGATAGATATAACGCTGGTTTTTAATCCATTGGAATATGGAGTCATAATAGGGTTTTTAATTGTGCAACAATCCAAGAGTCATCCAAGGGGCAAGTCATATATATCACAAGATCATTGAGATTAAATGATGGAATGGAAACAATAAAAGTGTTGGAGGGGTGGAAACTGATAATAATTTCAACAAGGATTTATAGTCAGTCCAAACAAGAAAAATCCTTTTAAGCAACTGTTTAAAACCAACCAAAGGGCAGGGCTCACCATAAACCTCTTTGGACAAGCTCGTATTAAAGATAACTCAAGAGACAAACAATCCAGTAATCCACATAATTACTTTCAGAAAGGATGAAAAACACATAAGAGAAACAAAGTGCAACTTAAGATCAGATAAGATACTTTTAAATCTAGTATGCTTTCAGCAAACACTTAGGGAAACTTTCAGAATTACCTTTGGAGAATAGAAGCTAGAAACAGGGCAAACCATCACTTTTCTAGTCTAACTTTACTAAGCAAATAATGAAAATCACTTTCAAGAACAATGTTTAAAGAAAATAGTAGGACGAGGGAACGCTAGCATTCCTAACTGCTTAAACTGTACTACATCATTATTAAATAAACAAATTGGAGGAAAATGTTGAGATAAAGCTAATCAGTCAGAGAAGGGTATTGTAAACAGTAAGTCCTAACTCTATGCTTGCTGTTATTTATGAGAGAAAAATGGACAATATGGTATACATGAAAGGAAAACAAATAACAAAGAGAGAAGCACTTCACCAGTGATATAGACCAGGATCCCAAGAAACAGCTTGTATATTGAATTCAAATCAGTTACAGCTTCAAGTCCAATGTTTCAGTTCAAAAATCATCTTCACTTCTTATACTAACTTATTTAATCACAAAAAGAGCTTCAGGAGCCTTTGAACACTATTTACAAGTAGAAGTTTCGAGCACAAGTATATTTCAAAGTTCTGCAACCAACGTTTACAATGAACTCCTCAATAAGATTTTATAGAAGGATGAGGAGGTTGAAAGAGAAAAGATCTATGGGTTCAATTAATACAATTAATGCTTCTTGGCCTTTGAGGGGCTCAATGGAGAAGTTATAGATATTTTCCTATATTAATTGGTTTACATTAAGTATTTAAGCTCGGTGGGATGATTTTGTTGACTTTAAGGCTATGTGTCATCTCGTAATAACTCTGCTGATATTTTTTGCAATAAATCCTTTGGCCTGAATTAACTGTTCGGCTATTGTGAGGAAAATATCCTCTGTTCTCGTCATTACTCGACCTATGTTGAATGTTGTGAGGCTATAGGTGGCATTAGGTAGCTCAGAGGAATCAATAAGCCTCTCATGTGGTAGTGGAGGCATCCTCTATCTGAAAAATATCTTTGATTTTCCTTTAACTGTGTTTAATTTAGTGGATTAGGCTTTTGATTTGCAAATCTACATTTGCAGTAATCAAATTCTGTGATGATATTTAATTACTGGCTCCTACCAACGTGATGGATTTCTTAAACCTTGATACTCTCTGTTTTCTTCATGTTTCACTGTGTCTTGTTGATGTGCACGTGCCATAGAGGGTTCATATGGCATCAGTGCTCATGATGCACTGACGAAACGTGATGTTAAACCCTGTGGAATGATTTTTATTTATGCACAAAGGCGTGGGGGATCGTCATCCCCGGCCTTAGGTTTTCCTTTATTATAATGGAAAAACCATTTAAAACCTACAAAATACATAAAAACATTATAAAATCCTACGTTTTTGGTAAAACTGCTTCAGAGGTTTTGGTTAGGAGCATGTCCATTGGATGAGGGTATCCAACGATGGAGATCATGCGTAGAAGGTCTAAGAGGAAAGCGGTGAAGAATTAAGTCAGAACCATTGATCCATGTCGAATTAATGGTCGAGATTGGTTGTGGACATACAAAGTGAATGAGTCACTCTATAATAACACAGGCGCAAATGTGAAGAATTTACAAAAAAAGGGTTTAAAACCTTTGGCGGAAGAAATCTAAGTTAAAATGGAAAATGGGGTTTCCGAACGATCGTAGACTGTCGGATCACATTAGGCCCCGAGATCAACGGCGGAGATTGCTCGTTGAAATCCTTTGGTGAAGGGAGAGGATGATAGTGTAATGGGAGATTAGATCTAAGTCATTGATCTGCAGAGATCAACGACGGGGAGTGAGTGCGATAAAATATAATATAAACGAGGAAAGTGGTTTCGGGTAAGAAAACCACGGGTTTCGCGTGGCCAAAAGAGGGATAAGCGGTTTCACCTTTTCGAACGCGATATGTGTTCCTACCCAACACGTGGCATTTGAAAACAGCTTATATCGCGCAACCCTTGGGAAATTAACCTTCGCACTTGAAGTTACGTGAAAACGGGCATCAACCATTGGATCTAGGGTCTCAGATCTGACGGTGAGGAGTGAGCGCGATATCTATCAGATGTGCGGGTCATAGCAAGCGGGGTGGTTTTTTCTGGCCGTTGGATCAAAGATTGGACGGATAAGATCAGATCTGGAGGGAGGCAGGACCCATAGGGGTCATGCCTGTCAGGGTTAATATGGGCCGTCAGATGTAAAGGATCAACGGTCAGGATTGAAAAAATAGGTTTAAATGAAATAATACACAAGGCGGAGAAAGGTTTAATATGAGCCATTGATCTGTAGAGATCAACGGCTGAGATCTGCTTGGAAAATATTGTAAAGTGGGGCTGCATGAATTTAACCAAGGTTGAAAGGATTGATCTGGACCGTTGGATGTTGACACATGGATGGCCCAGATACAATTAGATCTTTTCAATCGGCAGGGGCAATGGACATGGGAGCATTGAAGCGATTGACTGTGGGCCATCGATCTGCAGATCAGATCGACGGTGGAGAATGAATCGGAAGGTGACCAATCGGGGGTGGCATAGTAAAATATTTAACGTGCCAATGAAATCTCCCGATGTGATATAGCACTGGCCATTGATTGGCTCAAGATTTCAATGGTGGAGAAGGGCTCCAACCAATGAATGGCGGGCCCCTGTTATAATATACAAAATCAAAATTTCTATCGAAAAACAAAGGTTTATGGTGTTGGGGTGGGTTTATTTATAAGGTTAGGCGCCCGTCTATGGGGCCTGTGGATATGTGGAAAACGCAAAGGGACCGGGCTTTATATTTATAAGGGCCAATCGGCATCGAAATCACGGTGCTAGTATTTCAATCTACCCATTTGGTAAATCTTCGATGCGAGATTCTATTTACCATTGATCGGTTCCTAAGATCAATGGTTCTTCTCATATAATCACATGAACCGGCGGGTTTTAGATCAAAACTTAGGAAAAATGGTTTTTATGTTTTTACAAAGGGAAAAATATGATTTGGATGGGTCTATTCGATGTTTTTAGCACATGATTGTGGGCCCAAGATTACGCAAATGAAACAAAGAATCGAGGGTTAAGTATAAAGGGGCTCATCGGATCAGAGGTCTCACACAACACATAAACTTGCGCTCACTGATTTCTTCCGATGCGATAAGCGCCCGATGGATCTAACACCTGGTTCTAGGGCACGGGCACATGTGGGGAAGTGGTTAGGACTGAGCCCAAAGGGGCTTAAGCGTATAGTCAAAAACACTTATTTTTTATGAAATTTTCAAGATTTTTTGATGTATTTGGGGGTTTTGGCAAGGTTCAAAAATGAGTTTTAAACCTTGTAAAAAAAATTTCATGAAGGGGAAAGGGGAATAAATGAAAAATAGAGGAATTTGATGGGGGAAAAAGTGAATAAAATGAAGGTTAGTTTTGAGTGAAGGGAGGCGTAAAATGGATTTTTGCAGCAATCTTTTCTCTTGAAAATGGCAGAATTTCTGAGCTTTTAAAAGGGAGATAGCATTGAAGATTAAACTGAGGGCATGATATCTTCATGAGTCTTCAAGAGATAAAAATTTTAGCAATAAAAACTATTCCTTGAAGGCTCAAAAAATTATTTAGCCACCTTTTGATATAACAAATTTTATAAGTGGCTAATAGTGGCTCCACATGGGGATGGTGCCTTCTTGAAGGCATCAAGAACTTCAGACTTGCATTCTCTAGGGAGGCTGATTAGTGCCTCATCCATTGGGTTGTTTTTTCTTCATTTGGATGATCTTCCTTTGCTCTGAAAATGTTAATAGCCATGAAAAATAATGGATCTTCATCAACACAAGCTTTCTACCTACCCAATCCTACTGATCTAACATTTTTTCTTCCTTAGAGTGCACTTGGATTGGCAAACTCTTTTACAACATTTTATTCTTTTGAAAGCATAAAATTGATCTAATTCTACTCCTTATTTTTCCATGAACTCAGATTAAACAATTGAGTTCATAATGCTTCTCTACCTAGCTAATAATATGTTAGGATTAAACAGTCTAACAAATTTTTATTCACTAATTCCTAAGACAGAAATTTAAAAGCATACAAGTCAAGTTTGAACAGTCTAACTTGTAGCTGATCTATGGCATGAAAAACAAGCTGCACATAGATATTATTTTATATAAAATTAAATCAAAATGTAAGGCTTAAGAGATGAAAGCTCTAAGCACGACCTTCTCTTTTCTACAGCTCTGTCTTTCAGTTTATTCGAGCTATTTTTGCCTGTTATCTAGTTTAGATTTTGAGCTGATTAGAACCAGCTTTTACCTCTATTTTTGACTCAAGGAATAAATAGATTTGACTCATCTCTCTTTTGAAAACTAAGGTTCATATTTTGAGCTTGTTTGAACCTTTAATTTCTAGCCTAATCTACCTAGCTGATAAGCCAAGATTAAGTTTTTTGGCAAATCGAATTCACTAACCTATCAGCAGAAAATTTAAAACTAATTATTCATGATTAGGCTGTATGACTAACTAGAAGTGTGTTTTTCAAGAGTGGCATTTAAGCTTGCACACTTTCATACTTTTTTTTTTTTTTTTTTGGTATGGGGTTGTACCTTTATTGTTTTTACAATCTTCCCTCTTTTCTTTCTTCTATTTTTTTTGTATTTTTGTTCTTTATAACTTTGAATCCAATGATGGGTGAGCTATTTATAATGATAAAAAAGATAAAAAGGCTTTTATAACATGATAGGATCAAGAGAAGTAATGTTTAAGCATCCTTCCATTGACAAGACCCCCAAACAGTTCAGCTCCATTCAACTCCTGCAAGAAAAATGCATTGTTACCAGCAGAAGAATGAATGAGATAAGGGCCAAGCCATAAGTTGTCAAATTTTCCATGCTTGCCCTTGTTTTCTCTCCTTGAATCCCACTTTAAAACTTTGTCCCCAACATTAAAATTGCTGGCCTTTGTTCTTCTGTAAAAAAGCTTTTTGATGTTGTCCTTCTTTTGCAATGCTTTGTTATAAACCTCCTCTCTAGTTTGTTGAAGGTGAATGGTCTAATTTATTCTTCTGATCATATCATTATCTTCATTTTCCAACTCTTGAATCAACTTCATAACTGGCACACCAAGGCTATTTGGAAAAATTGCATCTGTGCCATACACAAGCTGATAGGGTGACATTCCAATAGATTTCTTCAATGTTAATTTGACAGCCCATAGTGCATGCACAAGCTTTGTGTGCCAAGACTTCTTTTTGTCTTCCAACAGCTTCTTAATTATGTTCACCAAACTCTTGTTTGAGGATTCTACTAACCCATTACCTTGAGGGTAATAAACAGTGGAATGACCCAATGTTATCTGATATTTGTGATAGAACTCAACCATATTATTTGATTCAAATGCAACTACATTATCAGTGATGATCTTCCTAGGACAGCCAATTCTAGAGAGAATATTGATCTCTATAAATTTTATGATGACTGAGTCATTGGCTTGCCTAGAAGGGATGGCTTCTATCCATTTGGTGAAGTAGTCTGTTGCAGTGAGAATCCATTTATGTTGGGCAGATGAGGGTGGATGGATTTCTCCTATGAAGTCAAGTCCCCACTGTTGAAAAGGGGCTTCAACAGTGATTGGATGTAGAGGAAAGGGTAAAAACTTTCTTTTGCCTTCAAACAGTTGGCATTTATGACAGGAAATGATCATCTTGTGTACATCAAAAAAGAGAGTGGGCCAATAGTAACTAGCCCTTAGGATTTTGTTGGCTGTTGTCTTCTAGTATAGGTGGCCTCCACATTCTTCTTCATGGAACTCGTGCTTAACCTTCTCTGCAACATACTCAAGAAAACATTTAAGAAATATTCCACTTGCATTTTTCCAATAAAGACATTTATCTATAATACAGTAGTTTACAGCTTTTAACTTTAGAAACCTTGCCTTTTTTTTTTATAAACCGGGAGGTGTGTTCAAATTAGGCAAAACATAAATAATATCATCATACCAAGAGGAATTCATAAAATGGTCTTCAATAATGGGGGTTGAGATTTCCTCTTGTTCATCTAAATCATTAATCATATTAATATCAAGAACTTCAAAATTTCATTCAGCCATCAATCTAGCTAGACCTTGGCCTTTGATGAGCTTAGTGGGCTTGATCTCTAAATCATATTCAAGAATAACAGCTATCCACTTACCTCTTTTACCATCTGGGTCCTGTGTTAGAATGTCTTTCACAACTGAATTTGGGACAAAGGCAATGATGTGTTAGTGAAGGATGTATACTCTGAAGTTTTTTAAAGCTTTGACCAAAGAAAAAGCTTTCTTTTCCATAATGTTATACTTCAAAGGAGCATATCTCAATGCCTTGCTAAAGAATGCAATAGGCTGCTCTTGTCCTTGTGGATTTTTCTGTAAAAGGATAGCAGCTATTGTATGTTCCGATGCAAATGAAAAAATATAAAAATCTTTTGAAAAATCAAGACTGATCAGAACCGGTGTTTTGGTTAACACTTGTTTCACCAGCTCAAAGGACTTCTTTGCTTCCAAGGTCCATTTAACCCCCTGCTCCTTCTTCAGCATGTTTTTAATGTTTCTAAGGAGCTCAGCTAAGTTGGGGATGAACCTTCTCAAGAAATTAATCTTTCCAATGAAAGATTCTAGCTCCTTGATGTTTCCAGGATGAGATATTTGCAATATGGCCTCAATGCTCTTTGGATCTATCTTTATTCCCTCTTCCGAAATAATGTGCCCAAGAAGTTTACCTTCTTGGAGCCCAAACAGTGTTTTCTAAGGGTTTAAAGATATCCCAAACTTTCTGCATTTCTCGAATACTTTTCTCAAATGTTCTAAGTGCTCTTCATCTGTCTTTGAAAACACAGTGACATCATCAAGGTAAATAATGATGAAGTAGCCTAATTCTTCCGAGAATTCTATGTCCATGGCTCTCTAAAAAGTTGCTCCAACATTCATTAGACCAAAGGGCATTTTCACATACATGAAAGTGCCCCAAGGTGTAGTAAACACTGTCTTTAATTTATCATCAGGATGAACTAAAATCTGATTATATCCTGAATAGCCATCAAGCGAAGAAATTATTTTGGATCCAACTACCCTTTGTAAAATATGGTCCATCTTGGGTAAAGGGTAGTTGTCCTTGATTGAAGCTTTGTTTAAGTCTCTAAAGTCTATACAAAGCCTAATATCTCATGTTTTCTTCCTAACTGACACCAGATTAGAAACCCACTCAGAATATCTAATAGGGACAATAATACCAGCTTCCTACATTTTATTTATCTCCTTCTCAACCAAAGGTAACTAAATGGGGTTTATTCTGCGCATTTTTTGTTTAAATGACTTTTGGTTTTCCTTGAGAGGGATTTTGTGCTGAATTATTTCAGTGTCGTAGGATTTTAGATCCTCATAACTCCACGCAAAAACATCAGAAAATTCTTTAAACAACTCTATGTATTTGAGTTTAATGTGAGCTGGTAAAGTCTTAGATAGTTTGATCATCATAGGTTTTTTCTCACTGCCTATATTACACTCTTCAACTTCAGTCTCTACAGGCTCCAATCTAGGCTTCTTGGCCACATCGTTGAAATCAAACAACTCTTCTAAAGGGGATAGACCCTTCGGAAAACTTTGATTTTCACACTGCAGAGTCTCTAAATCCTTTGTTTCTAGCTTTGCAATATGTTCTGTTTTGTTTTCAAGTTTGCTTGACAACAGATTTATATCAGCAAGCTCAGGAGATGGTTCTTCTTCACCAAGAAATTTTTCTTCACTAAGGCAGTTTGTTTCATAATCTGAATCTGAACTTGGTAGTTTGAATTCATTTCTGAACTACATGAAGTCTTCTATTTGTTTGTCTTCTTCGAAAACTTGCCAATATTTGTCGTTATTAGCGATAGCTGGTCTAAATTTAATCTGAGTTGTACATTCTTTGGTTTCATATGGCGTTAAACATGTTCTAGCTGCAAAAGCTAAGTTGTGGGCCATGATATTTTTTCTTCTCGGGACAAAAATCAATTGGGACTCCTCAAAATTTTTCAATAGATCCACGATATCATTTCTATAGGCTCTAAGTCTAGGGTGATTAGCGTTGTATTCCCCATTGGCTTGCCTAATAGTTAATTCTAAGTCCCCATAAACTTTAATTCTATGGGCTCCTAAATTTTTCAACAAATGCAAGCCTAAAAGCAGGGATTCATATTCCGCTATGTTATTAGAACACTAAAAGTTTAATCTACAGGAAAGGCTTTCTGTGTGGTTGTTCACAGTGTTGGGTATCCAGACCCCTGCAAGAGCGTTACTCCTAGTACATGATCCATCAAATTTCATACTCCACAGAGGATTAGTCTCAGGTTCAACAGTTGGGTCACTATCCTCTTCACCTAACGTGCCTTCGGATGTTTCTTGAAGATCGGCACTTGGTTGAATCTGCTTTAATTCCTCAGGTTTTTCAATGCATTGAGGAATGCTTTCTTGACTCTCAAGGTTAAAAAGTGATGGACACATGATTTGTAGTTCAAGACCTGTGTTTGGTTTGCTATGGTTTAAAGGTTCAACAAACTGTTTAGACACTTCTATGTTGTCTTCCTGCTCCTCTCTATCAGCCATTAACTCTGTTAAGGTGACTTGTTCACTAAGTGCTTCATCGCTAAACATGATAAAAGAATCGAGGCCTGTATTTACAGAATACAGAGGAGAGTTTTGTGGTCTGTCTTGACTAGTCACCATGTACTACATATGGGACTCCCTGTAAATTATTCTTGTCTAATTAAACACAGGGATGGTCGCATATGTCATGTCCATATGCATAGTTCCTTGTAACTTAGCCCCCCAAGATCTTGATAACAACATTCCATACTTTGGGGGCACATCAGCCACAAAAATATCCATTACTAAGCATTTGGCTGGGATTTGAGCTAAGTTAACACAGAGGTCTTTGATTAATCCTAAACATTTTACTCTGCTCGAGTCAAAGGAGTAAAGGTCTTTATAAGGTTTGGTGATTTCTAGACCCAGGCTCTCCATTACAGCTTTTTGCATTAAATTATGAGAAGCCCCTGAATCGTGCATAGCGTTGTGCAAAATCTTGTCATGAATGTTTAAACTTACATAAAAGGGAGGAACAGGTCCCTCTTGATACCTACCTTCAATCTTAGGACCAAAAATGAGCTCTGGCTGGTCATCGTTAAGATTGACTGTGTCATTATTGTCCTCTATGTTTAAAGCCTTCAAAATTTGGGTTCTATATACATTTTGGGCAGCTAACTTAGTCAAGGGAACAGAGATTTTTATTTTTGAAATTTCCTGCTCCAAACTAAAAGGAATTTGATTCTTCGAAGTACTTGTCTCAGCCTTATTAACTACCACTCTGTCAAAAAAAATTGTTTGCTGATTTTTTCTATTTACATTTGAAATTTTTTTCCTAATAGGAGTATTAGTTGAGGTGTTAACACTACTATGGTCTGCACTCTGTTTTTTAGTATTTTGAGTGCATTTTTCTTTACCTTTATCAGAATTTACAGTCACCATTTTGTCTTTTTGTTTTACAATTTTGGGTTTACTTGCAGTGTTGTTTTGTGAAGAATTGTCAAAGATTTTGGTGTTGGGAGTTTGTTGATTTCTTTTACTCCTAAGGTCATATTCCCTTTGAGACTCTATGATAACATTTTCCATGTCTTGATAATAACTTTCATCATTATCTCTTTTGTCATCATAAGGTGTGTATAGACCTTGTTTTCTATCATATTGAACCTCAAAGTCATCATTATCTACTCCCAACATATTGATATCGTCTTCCTCTGGTTGTTCTATTGTGTCCTCAACCTCACTTACATAATTTTGATGAAAGGGAGGAGTTATTTGTTGATCATCTTCCCTTGGTCTATTTTGAGGCTGGTTCCCTCTGAAATTCTGATTTTGGTTCTGGTTTCTATTTTGAGGAGCTGTTTGATTTTGACTTGCTTGTGCTCTCTCAAGAATGCTCATTTTCTTCATCATCTCCTCCATCATTATTTCCATCTTTGAGATAGATGTGGAAGGTGTGGATTCTTCTCTGAAGGACACCCTCTTCTCATTCTTCATTCTTGCTCTTTTCTCCATCAAGTTAACTTCCACAACGAGAGCACCTTTTTTCATATCTTCAAGGGTTAAAGGATCTCTTTCTCTCAGCTGATAGGCCATTTCAGGGTCAAACCCTTCTAGAAACTTGTTTAAAGCTGAGCCTTGTGGAGGTTTTAAATCTGGGGGAAGGGCATTATACACATTATTAAATCTAGTGCAGTAAGCTTGTACACTTTCCCCAGTGATTCTGTGGAGATTTTTGTAATCATAGAGTATTTGAAGAGGGTTTTTCCTTACTTCCCATTTATTTAAGAATGTATGATGGAAGGCTTGGAGATCATTGATAATGTGAGGGGTTAAGCCTTTAAACCATTTTCTTACTTCTCCCCCTAAACTCTAAGAAAACAGTATAAGTTTGACAGATTCATCATCAATTTCATTTCTGTCAAAGTAGTCATTCATATTATCCACATGTTGTGATGCAGTAGTAGCATTACTAGCATCATACAATGGTATTTTGGACTGATAGTCCTGTGGAAGATTGACTAAGGGTGGAGGAAGGACCAAGGGAGCATACCATGCTACCATGATATGTGGTGGAGGTGGATTTACAAGAGGTGGGTTAACAAGAGGGAAAGTGGGTTGGAATGAAGTGGTTTGAATAGTGGATGTAGGATGAATAGATGTGGACAGACCAGGAATAGATTGTTGAGCTAATCTTGGATGAGAAACACCTAAATTGTAAAGGAAATGTGAATCAGGTGGTGTTGTTTCTCCACTACAAGGATGTTCACTTGTTTCTGGGGGTGAAAGTGAAGACTCAGAATCTAGCTTATCTAAATCATCAAGAGACCTAGTTCTAAATGGAATTCTTAACTCTGCTTGTGATTGTGGTAGAGTTGCAAGATTTTCAGGAACTGAATTAGCTCTCAAGGGTGATCTGAAAACAGTTGAAAATTTTATCTTAGGAGGCTTCCTAAGGATACTTTCTGGGTTATCAACTATCTCAGGTGGGTTTGGATTTGGGTAGGCTCTAGTATGAATATTTCTAGGAGCCACTATGTTATGTTTTTTAGACCCTACTAAACAAGAAAATTTTAACCAGATATGACAATCTTTAAGAGGTTAACTGATCTTTCAAACAAGAAAATAATAATCCTAAAATCCTCTTACTGAGTTTGAATGATGTTATAATGATAAGGGTTCTTCCCAGTGGAGTCTTAAGGTCAGTTTAGGATTGTGGAGTCGCCAAGTGGAAGTTTTTAGCTCTTTTGGAGGTAAAAGGTTTTATGGTCCACTACCATGTTTATTGAATACCGATCTAAAATATTTTTGGGTTTTTCTGAGTTATTTTTCAGTCCTATTGATTCTTAAGAGTGTCCTAAATATGTTTCAAAACTTAGCTATGGTTATGAGACAAAGACAGTCTACTCTTATGGCTAAGCTAGCTAATCTTTCAAGGTTAGATAAACTCTTATGAGAATCCTAAGGTTTCCTTAGTTTGTCACTGATTCAAACAAGCTTTATCATGATTACCATTGCTTGGTAGTGCTTGAAGAGGGCTTCTTTTACTCACTAAACAATGTTTGTTTGGCCGGATATGTTATGCCTGATGGCTCAACCAGCTAACAGAACAGATGTTATTGAATCAAGAGGTTTTTCTGAGGTCTTATGAATATATCTAGGACAAAATTTTACTCAGAAATCCCCAGCAGAGTCGCCAGAAATGTTAGCTCCTTGTAATTTTCAAGATTGGAAAAGTCAAACTGCAGAGAGAACACTATTTCAACCACTTTGGGATTCTAGGATCTAGCCCTCCTAAATACGGAGAGGGATCTCTCCAATAAAGTGAAAATATTGATTTATCTTTTAAGGTTTATGAGTAATGATATTAGGCTAGTTATGAAGAACGAGGGTTTTTTTTTGTTTTGGATGGTTGAGGATGATTACTATTTGGGTGGAAAGTCCTAAATGGAAAGAGTTTCAAAGGTTTTAAGTTGCAAGAAATTGGAACAAGATTTGGCTAAAAAGATAGATATAACGCTGGTTTTTAATCCATTAGGCTATGGAGTCATAATAGGGCTTTTAATTGTGCAACAATTCAAGAGTGATCCAAGGGGCAAGTCATCTATATCACAATATCATTGATATTAAATGATGGAATGGAAACAATAAAAGTGTTGGAGGGGTGGAAACTGATAATAATTTCAATAAGGATTTATAGTCAGTCAAAACAAGAAATTTCCTTTTAAGCAACTGTTTAAAACCAACCAAAGGGCAGGGCTCACCATAAACCTCTTTGTACAAGCTCGTATTAAAGATAACTCAAGAGACAAATGATCTAGCAATCCACATAATTACTTTCAGAGAGGATGAAAAACACATAAGAGAAACAAAGTGCAACTTAAGATCAGATAAGATACTTTTAAATCTAGTCTATTTTTAGCAAACACTTAAGGAAACTTTCAGAATTACCTTTGGAGAATAGAAGCTAGAAATAGGGAAAACCATCACTTTTCTAGTCTAAATTTACTAAGAAAATAATTAAAATCACTTTCAAGAACAATTTTTAAAAAAAACAGTAGGACGAGGGAATGCCAGCATTCCTAAGTGCTTAAATTGTACTGAATCATTCTTAAATAAACAAATTGGAGGAAAACATTGAGATAAAGCTTATCAATCATAGAAGGGTACTATAAACAGTAAGTCCTAACTCTATTCTTGATGTTCTTTATGAGAGAATAATGGACAATATGGTATACATGAAAGGAAAACAAATAAAAAAGAAAGAAGCACTTCACCAGTGATATAGACCAGGATCCCAAGAAACAGTTTGTATATTGAAGTCAAACCAGTTACAGCTTCAAGTCCAATGTTTCAGTTCAACAATCATCTTCACTTCTCAGACTAACTTATTTAATAACAAACAGAGCTTCAGGAGCCTTTGAACACTAGTTACAAGTAGAATTTTCGAGCACAAGTATATTTCAAAGTTCTGCAACCAACGTTTACAATGAACTCCTCAATAAAATTTTATAGAAGGATGAGGAGGTCGAAAGAGAAAAGATCTATGGGTTAAATTAATACAGTTAATGCTTCTCGGCCTTTGAGGGGCTCAATGGAGAATTTTACAGATATTTTCCTGTATTAATTGGTTTACATTAAGTATTTAAGCTCGATGGGATGATTTTGTTGACTTTAAGGCTCTGTGTCATCTTGTAATAACTCTGCTGATATTTTTTGCAATAAATCCTTTGGCCTGAATTAACTGTTCAGCTGTTGTGAGGCAAATATCATATGTTCTGGTCATTACTCGGCCTCTGTTGAATGCTGTGAGGCTATAGGTGGCATTATGTAGCTGAGAGGAATCAATTATCCTCTGATGTGGCAGTGGAGGCATCCTCTGTCTGATAAATATCTTTGATTTGCCTTTAAATTTGTCTAATTTAGTGGATTAGGCTTTTGATTTTCAATCTTAGCCGTAATCCACCCAAATTGTGTGATTAATATTTAATTCTTCATCTCTGCTGTAATTAGGTATTCGACATTGATACTCTTTGTTTTCTTCATGTTTCACTGTGTCTTGTTGATGTGCAGGTGCCACAGAGGGTTCATATGGCATCAGTGCTCATGATGCACTGACGAAATGTGATGTTAAACCCTATGGAATGATTTTTATTTATGCACAAAGGCGTGGGGGATCGTCATCCCCGGCCTTAGGTTTTCCTTTAATTATAATGGAAAAACCATTTAAAACCTGCAAAATACATAAAAACGTTATAAAATCCTGCGTTTTTTGTAAAACTACTTCAGAGGTTGTGGTTAGGAGCATGGCCGTTGGATGAGGGTATCCAACGGTGGAGATCGTGCGTAGAAGGTCTAAGAGGAAACCGGTGAATAATTAATTCATAACTATTGATCCATGTCGAATCAACGGTCAAGATCAATTGTGGACATACAAAGCGAATGAGTCACTTTATAATAACACAGGCGCAAATGTGAAGAATTAAAAAAAAAGGGTTTAAAACCTTTGGCGGCAGAAATCTGAGTTAAAATGGAAATTAGGGTTTCCAAACGATCGTAGACCGTCAGATTACATTAGACCCCGAGATCAATGGCGGAGATTGCTCATTGAAATCCTTTGGTGAAGGCGAAGGGCGATAGTGTAATGGGAGATTAGATCTGAGCTGTTGATTTGCAGAGATCAATGGCAGGGAGTGAGCACGATAAAATATAATATAAACGAGGAAAGTGGTTTTGGGTAAGAAAACCACGGGTTTCACGTGGCCAAAAGAGGGATAAGCGATTTCACCTTTTCGAATGCGATATGCATTCCCGCCTGACACGTGGCATTTAAAAATAGCTTATATCATGCAACCCTTGGGAAATTAACCTTTGCGCTTGAAGTTACGCCAAAACGCACGTCAACCATTGGATCTGGGGTCTCAGATCTGACTGTGGGGAGTGAGCACGATATCAATTAGATGCACGGGTCATAGCAGCTGGGGTGGTTTTGTTCTGAGCCACTAGATCAAAGATTGGACGGCTAAGATCAGATCTGGAGGGAGGAAGGACCCACAAGGGTCGGGCCTATCAAGGTTAATACGGGCTGTCAAATTTGAAGGATCAACGGTCAGGATTGAAAATGGGTTTAAAGGAAATAATACACAAGGCGGAGAAAGGCTTAATATGAGTCGTTGATCTACAGAGATCAACGGCTGAGATCTGCTTGGAAAACATTATAAAAGGGGTGTGCATGAATTTAACCAAGGTCGGAAGGATTAATCTGGACCGTCAGATGTTGACATGTGGATGGCCCAGATACAATCGGAGCTTCGCAATCGGCGGGGGAAATGGAAATGGGAGTGCCGAAGAGATTGAATGTGGACCGTTGATCTGTAGATCAGATCGACGATGGAGAACGGATCGAAATGTGACCAATCGGGGGTGGCATAATAAAATATTTAACACGCCAATGAAATCTCCCGATGCGATATAGCGCTGGCCATTGATTGGCTCAAGATTTCAACGGTGGAGAAGGGCTCCGACCAATGAATGGCGGGCCCCTGTTATAATATACAAAATCAAAATTTCTATGGAAAAACAAAGGTTTATGGTGTTGGGGCGGGTTTATTTATAAGATTAGGCGCCCGTCTGCGAGGCCTGTGGATATGTGGAAAACACAAAGGGACTAAGGCTTTATATTTATAAGGGCCAATTGGCATCGGAAGCACGGAGTTGGTCTTTCAATCTACCCATTTGGTAAATCTCCGATGTGAGATTCTATTTACCATTGATCGGTTCCTAATATCAATGGTTCTTCTCATATAATAACATGAGCCGGTGGGTTTTAGATAAAAACTTAGGAAAAATGGGTTTTATGTTTTTACAAAGGGAAAAATATGATCGGGATGGTTCTATTCAATGTTTTTAGCACCCGATTGTGGGCCCAAGGTTACACAAATGAAACAAAGAATCGGGGGTTAAGAATAAAGGGACTCATCGAATCAGAGGTCTCACATAACACATAAACTTGCGCTCACTGATTTCTTCTGATGCGATAAGTGCTCGATGGGTCTAACGCCTGGTTCTAGGGCGCGGGCACATGTGGGGAAGTGGTTAGGACTTAGCCCAAAGGGGCTTAAGCCTATAGTCAAAAACACTTATTTTTTATGAAATTTTCAAGATTTTTCGATGGATTTGGGGGTTTCGACAAGGTTCAAAAATGAGTTTTAAACCTTGTAAAAGGATTTTCATGAAGGGGAAAGGGGAATACATGAAAAATAGAGGAATTTGATGGGGGAAAAAGGGAATAAAATGAAGGTTATTTTTGAGTGAAGGGAGGGGAAAAATGGAGTTTTGCAGCAGTCTTTTCTCTATGGAAATAGCGGAATTTCTGAGCTTTTAAAAGGGAGACAGCAGTGAAGATTAAACATAGGGCATGATGTCTTCATGAGTCTTCGAGAGATAACATTTTTAGCAATAAAACTTGTTTCTTGAAGGCTCAAAAAATGATTTATCCACCTTTTGATATAACAAATTTTATAGGTGGCTAATAGGGGGTAGAGCTAAAATGGAAGTATCGGGGCTTAATATAAATTCATAAAACTTTATGAATGTCAGTTTTAGGCGGGGGAGGGATTTTATGAGATGGATAGTGCCATCCTTTGCCATCTTTTGTGCCAGAAGTACCTTCTTGGAAATAAATGAAAACCATGGAATATTATTTTCAATATAAACGATCTGAATAGAAATAATCAGTCACCTTGAGATTCTGTAAATTATAGGACCCTAACATACCCAACACAACTCCACATATATCCAAAGAAATCACATCTAAATCAACTTCATCAAAAAAATTATTTGTGATTGCAAACCTTAATCAACATTTTTTTGTGACATGCATCTGAGTGTTTTCCTTTAACCATCCTAAAGGGTAAGGTTTTGGATGATTCTTAGTTTCCAATCCCAATTTCCTTCCTAATTGCTCAGATATTAAGTTTTCTTGTGACCCATTGTCAAATAATGTGTCAATGTTAGTGTGCTTGGATATTACCCTTATGTGAAACAATTCAATTATCTTCTTTTCCTCAACCACATTATTAGATTTTGAAGAAGATGCATAACAATTATAACTAGAACTAGCTTTAGGAGGATTACCTATTAGTCCCATGGCGGTTATCTTCTTTTTATCAATGAATTCAGATCCCAAATCTTCTTGGATTGCAGCATTAGCCTTCATTTCACCCTTTTTCTTAAGGAACTACTTTGCCTTGAATTCTGGATGAAGCTTCCAACACTTGGAGTCATCATGTCCAAACCTCTGATAATGAGTACTAGTAGTTCATTATCATTCCTTCTCAGTTGTTGTTGATTTCTTCCCCTTCTATTTTCTCCTCCCTTTTCCTTCTTTGGAATCCTTTTTTCTCTGAATGCTTGAACAGTTTCTTTGAAAAGTTTAATTGAAATGGTCTACCACCTAATTCAACATGAATGGCTTGCACACATCCTTCATCAAATTTAGTTGGATTAAACATAAGCAATGTATGTTACAAATAAGAATGTAAACTTCCAATATACTTTAACAAAGTTTCTCGTGTGTCCATCATAATGTTAAGTGCTAATGCCTTTTTCCCTAATTCCTCTATAAAATATTGTACACTATGTCCTTTACCTTTCCTTAAATGTTCCCAATCCATTACATCCTATTTTGTATATCCTAATGGACATAATTTCTTTCTAAGAGCTTTAACAAACTTAGAACATGAAGAGATAATTTTTCGTTTATGCTTAAAATATGATTGACTTTAATTTCCCACCAAATTAAATTTTTTGCCCACATTCTAAGTGTAGCTAACTGAGTTTTTGCAGAACCATCAACAATGTTTTTAATTCTACAATACACCTCAAGTTGATTTATCCAGTTATCTAACTTTTCAGGATTCATTTCACCATCATATATCGGAAATTCAAACTTAACATCAAGCTTTAATAAAGGAGATTTATTTTTCTTCATTGAGTCTGAATCTAAATCTAAACCAGACTTGTAAGAGAATAAATAAGAAGAAGACGAAGATGGAGAAGAAGGAGATCCATTACCATCGGCTTTTCCCTTGCCCTTTTTATCTTTCGAGGCTTTAGAAGATGAAGTTGCATCTCTAGTCTTCTTGTATTCATAGAGTTCTGCAATTATCCTTTGCATATTAAGGAACATCTTCTGAAATTTCTCATCAGTCTTAGGCTCAAGAGTTTCTTCTTCATTTTCACCTACCATCTTTTGAGAGTCTTTCACTTTCCAATCTATGTATTTGTCTCTTCAAGTTTCCCTTATCCACATTGCAACTTGGATCTAGTCAACATTCATATTGGAAAATATCCTAATTATACATGATCAACCTGATCTGATGCCAAATTATGATCCAAAAACACACAAGATTGACCATTTTCACAATTTCACCGAACATTAACTAAGGTTTCCTTTTATGTGAATTAATGATAGAAATTGAATTATTAAAGTTCCTTAAACATAAACATGAGAACTGAAAAATAAGCATGAATATCAACAATAAATATATGCAAACACAACAAATATTGATGACGGAGTTCGTCCCTCTTGGACTATGTCTCTGGGTCTACTTCCAAAGGGCGTATGCACGCAGGAACCAATGGCTACTGTCAACATGTAGGCCTCGGCCTCTACTCTCCAATGCAACTCTCTATTCTCAAAAAATCCTAAGGATGGCCAATTTATCCCCAAGAAGGAATTTGCACACACAAATAACACATAGTCCTCAACCCCATTGTACATCTCCTCTGCTGATGGCGCATTGGTATAGTCTTTTATAGTGTTACGAGCAGGTCCCGGGGTCAAACTCGCGGACCTCCCAGACTTGATTAGAAAATATGGCATATTATATTATTATTTGGCACATTCTATATGGTTAAAAACCATATGTTATAGTTGTGTTTTAATTTTTGTTGCATTATATTTAATACATAGCATATGGTTAAATGTTATAGTTCAGTGGATAGTATATATGGTATATGGTATTAAATTTTATGGTTGGTGGAATATGTATTTGGCATATATTGTAACCAAACTCTAGTGGTGGAACCAGACTTAAATATGTGGTATGTGACATTCCATAACCGTTATGCTCCACATCGTTTGGATAACCATAATCATATTCGTAGCGGTGACTCCATTGCCACATCAATACTTCGTTGTTTTGGTTGCCACCTCCATTCCACTTGACAACACTTCGTGCCATTGTATTTATTGCTCCCTCTGTTATATGTTAGCATCATTGATTGCTTTTTATAAAAATACTTATATAGAATTTGGGTTGGTAGGGCCGCCGAATGTTGTAGGCTCCACCAATATTACCCCCATTTACCATATATCAAAAAATTAAATACAATAATGCATCTGTCATTTACAAAGCTAAGCGGTGGTGTAGTGGTAAATATTTTGCAATGTGTTGGTAGAGATCACATGTTTGACCCCTACCATGGCCATCCGACCAGCCTCGACATGTCCTTGCATTGACCTTTGACCACCTGCGTTGACTTGACCTGCCACTTGTCATGATATTGTCTTGCCACTTGGCACGCTCTAGCCACTTTTTTTTCCTGTTGGAGGAAAACTTCAATAGGTGTTTTCTCCCTCATGCGGAGGCTATTTTTCAAACTGAATATACCACTGAAATTAGCATAATGAGCTCTTCACTTTGGCATTGGTTTATGGAGAATATGAGACCATAAAATTCTAATCTTTTCGAGGATCCTCCTAGATCAGTACCTACATTTTTTAAAAACTTTTCTTTTAACATTTATACACTTGGACAATACAATCACAATGTTGCAACCATGGATCTGATACCACCTATAATGTCCCACAACCCACTATCAGTCTATTCCTTCCTCTAGTTGAGGCCCATTTTTGTATCTGATATTATTGGTAGCTTATAACCTAAAAATTTTCCCTTTTCTTCTGGAAAATTATGGCATAATACAATGCATATCTATTTTCATGTTAAGATCTACTACTTATGGACAACATATTCTACATGAATATCCTAATTAACATTCAAGATACAATTCAATAAAAATATAAAACATTGTAGCAAAAATAATTATAGAAGTTAAATACTTATCTTTTAATTTGTTCCCAACTAGTTACATACCTTCAATGTTACACCCAACCATAGACCATCTTGTTCATTTCGTCTCAACAATGGGTCATCCCTAAGTTTTGGCTTCGATTCCATGGGAATTAACTCACCCAAATCCTAGTACATGATCAGTACCATCAAATAGCCAAGGTATCAAAACTAGCAACCTCCAACCAGCAAACTCACAACCCACATTATCCCCTATCTCGACCATCTAGGGATGTTCTAGAGCCCTATTATTTCTAATAGATTCACTACTCTCATCGGTATTCTATGTACCCTTCCAGGCCTTTATTCAACTAAGATACCAAAGTGAATAGCCTCCAACCATCAAGCTTAGATTCCCCACCATATTGCATCCAAGTGGTGCACACCCTTCTCTACACATGCATTCCCTCGAGCTATGCTAGCACCTTGCAGGGTTTCTGACTCAACCAAATAGGAATGTTCCAGAGACCTGTGGCTTCCTGGAGTTCCATCACCCTTATGGATATTCTATGTACCCTTACTGCTTTCTTTCCATACTATCTCCCTACTTCCATGGCTAGCTGAATGAATTAATAATCACCCTTCATAGTTCCAACATGCTTCCCTTTATATGCATTCCATCATTTTTGCCACTTGGAACTCACCCAAGTCACTTAATGGACCTTGGTTATATGATGTGTACCTTTTCATGATTATTAAATCATATGAGCTCCTTTCTACTAATCCATGGAATCTTATCCCCCCAAACTAATTATGTATTATCAGCCTGCAACCATTCTATATTTTTATTAACATACATGTGTTATTGTAATTAAATTTTTAGACCCTTTAGCCTTAAAAAACTTATAAAATTAGAAAAATTTGTTTTGGGGTATACCAGCCCCAAAACACAAATACACATGTATATAGGAACAACAACCCTCGAAATAAATCCTTGACTCACCAACCTAAGTTTTGCATATGCATGCTATTTACATTCCAAGGGTCAAGCAGGGGTGTTAGAAAACCTTGGTTATAGAATACAACCATAGATTTGGGTGTAGAGACATGAAATTATATTGGAGAGGACACTTTCAAATAATACCAAGCTAAATCTTGCTCCAATAAAGAGACTAAATCCACTGCCATGCCATATTATTGCCAAAAATATCTTCGCTCATTTATGCGTGTTAAAATTATATTTTTTTTCCATGCTTCGCTTATATTCATTGCATGCACATTTCCATTGGCCTCACTATTATCTTTTGGTTAGTCTTTCCAACCCTCCTAGAGAGATTGTTGCAATGAGTGGATTTCCTCTAATAGCATGTTTTATTCACCTTTCTTAGGGTATTTATATTATATTGGAACAAGATAACACCTTCTATACCACTCGGTTATTCACGATGAGCTTCCTTTGTATTATTTTCATGCTCATTAGACATTAAAGGATGAATATTTTACTCTTCACCCTTTCTCTATCTCATTAAAATAATAAAAATGATACAGGGCATCCTTTACCTCTTTTATATTCTCTTAAAACCTCATGAAAAGAGACACCTTGTATCGAGCATACTACTATCTCTTCTTCTAGCATGTTAAACTTGAAGAAGACACCCTATCAAGAAAACTTTACCTCCTTTTAGAATCATTAAAACTTAACAGAAAAGGCATTATCATGCTTTCTTATCCTATCTCTCATGCTCTTTAAGCTATGAATGGAATACCAAAAAAAATTAGGTGGGGGAGACATCTTTGCAATCTATCATTAAAAATGACAACATCAATCATGTCATCCTTGAGCATGGAACCTATTTGTGTCAGTATTTAACATATGGGTTTTAGCTTTCCTATGAGTCATACTGTTATGAACCCAAGTCAAAAAATAGAAGAAAATATAGATCAACAACTTAGAAATAAGCCTCTTCGAGGGGGAAACCTCCTTTACATTACATAAATGAACAATTCTTGAATGATACAAATGAGAAAACCTCCTTTCTATATATAGGAGTCCATGGGGTCACAATATAATCCTAGCTGACCTAACAATAATAATGTAAGGGCACAAAAATAACAATAGTGGGCTTTTATGGGGCACAATAATAACAATATGGGGACTATAAGGGTACAACAATAAGGGACTACACTAGTAATATAGGGACCTAACATGCCTCTCTCCTTCAAAAAAGTGTTGTCCTCAACGCTTGAGTAGTTCTAGATACTTTCTTATAAAATTCTCATCCTCCCATGTGGAATCTTCAGTGGGTAAGTTCTTCCGCTTGATGAGATACTCTGAAATTGATTGATTTTATAGCTGTTGATTTCTTGTTTCTGCGACTGCTTCAGGTTCCAATATGATTTTTCCTTCCTCATCAAGTTATGGAAATTTTGTTTGGACTGGAATTTTGTGACCTATAACCTTCTTTAAGCATGAAACATGAAAAACTGGTTGCACTCAAGAAGATGTAGGAAGCTCCAATTTGCATTCCATAGTACCAATCTTTTGCAACACCTTGTAAGGACCATAGTAATTTGTTAATAATTTATTATCCTTCTTAGATTTCTTGAGGAAAATTTGTTTGTATGGTTGTATCCGTAAAAATACCAAGTTGCCTACATCAAAACTTCTCCCGCTGTAATGTTGATCTTCTTGTTGTTTCATTTGATTTTGTGCCAAATTTAGGTTATCCTTTAAGAGTTGGAGAACTTGTTTTTGATGCTCGATGTGATCTTCCACTACTTGAAAATTATAATTTTCTCGTAAAGATGATGTGATTGACGATGGATGATATCCATAAAGTGCCATAAATGAGGTCATTTTTGCTGCAGTGTAGAAGTGTTATACCACCATTCAGATAGAGGTAACCACTTGACCCATTGTGTTTGTTGATCAGATACAAAGAAACGAATATATCCTTCCATAAAAATTTTCACTATCTCAGTTTTCCCATCGGATTGAGGATGATAAGATGATATATGAGCCTGTTGAGTGCCCAAACAAGAAAATAATTCCATTCAAAAATTTTCAATGAAGCTAGAATATTTTTCCCTTATAACAATCTTTGGGTTTCCATGTAGCTTTTGAGTTGTTTCCATAATTGCAGTAGCAACTGTACTCACTTTAAATGGATGAGATAATGCACAAAAGTGTGCATACTTGGTAAGTATATCAACTACCACTGTCATGACACTCTTTCCTTTAGACTAAGGTAAACCTATGATCAAATCCATTGAAATCTCCTCCCAACATTGACTTGGAATGGATAAAGGTTGTACCAGATCCAAGATCTTACTTGTCTCAACATTATTTTGCGGGGAAACTGAAAATTCCACCACAAAATTTTGAATATTAGATTTAATGCCATCCCAAAAAAAAAGATTTCTTCACCGTGTGGTAAGTTTCTAAGAATCATGATTGTCCTCTTAAGGGAGAGGTGTGAAATTCCACAATAATATTTTGTTTTAGTTGGGAATTCTTACAAAGATATAACTAATATTTGTACCATAAGGAATCATTTTTCCAACTACATGTATCAGATATACTAGGATATTGTCGCAAATTTGGAATAAGTGTCCACACTTCTTCATCATTCTTCCATTCCTCTCTTTCTTTGGTTATCCAAACTGGTTCGATACTAGAAATGGCACAAATAAATGCTTCCACATCCTCGTCCTTTCTTGAGAGTGCATCTGCAACAACAATTAACTTCCCTTTTTTGTAGATGATTTCAAAGTCATAACCCAACTTCTTTGTAACCCATTTTTGTTTATCTTCTAAAGATATTATTTATTCCAAAAAGTATTTAAGACTATCATGATCAGTTTTTACCTTAAAGTGTCTTCTCATTAGTTAAGGTGGCCATTTATTCAGTACATGTAGTATTTCCAACATTTCCTTCTCATAAATATCTTTCTATAAATACTTCCTTTGATTGGATGGCTTTCAAAAGAAATGGGTCTTCCTTCTTGCATTAAAACAACACCAATTCCATTTCTAGAAGCATCAAATTCCATAATAAAGGTTTTTGTGAAGGCTGGTGTAGCTAAGACCGGTGCTTGGCACATTTCCTTTTTAAGATTTTCAAAGGCCTTAGCTGCTTCAGGAGTCCATGAAAATGAATCTTTCTTCAATAATTTTGTTACAGGTGCTACTATTCTCCCATAATTATTAACAAACTTGAAATAATACCCTGTTAACCTGAGAAATCCTTGCAACTTCTTTATGGTTGTGGGGACTTTCCATTCCTTAATTGATTTAATTTTGTTAGGGTCTACCTTAACACCCTCCTGAGATACAATATGACCCAGATATTCCACCTCTTGTACTCCAAAGAAACATTTGGAGGTTTTTGAATATAAGTGTTTCTCGTCCAATAGTTTGAGCACCCTATCAACATGTTGAACATAGTCGTTCTAATACCTATTGTAGATTAGTATATCATCAAAAAATACTAACATAGATTTTCTAAGGAAAGGTTTGAAAATGGAATTCATCAACCCTTGAAATGTAGAAGGTGCATTGGTAAGGCAAAAAGGCATGACCAAAAATTCTTAATGACCCTCATGAATTCTAAATGTTGTTTTCGTAATGTCTTCACTCTTCATTCTAATTTGATGATATCCTGAACAGAGATCCAACTTGGTGAGATAAATTTTTTCATGTAATTCATCCAATAATTCATCAATCATAGGAATGGGAAATTTATCTTTAATAGTGAGCTTATTGAGCTCCCTATAATTTGGACACATGAGCCATGATCCATCCTTCTTGTGAACCAATACTACTAGAGCATAGAAAGAACTTTGACTAGGTTGGATTATACAAACCTCTACCATTTCTGCAATCAAACCTTCAATTTCTCTCTTTTGGACATAAGGATATCTGTAAGGCCTGATGTTTGGAGGAACACTTCTTAGAATCAAATGAATAGCATGATCATGATCACGAATAGGTGGGATTCCTTTGGGAGTTTCAAACCCCTTGGAATGATTTTCCAAGACTTTTTGGAGATATGGAGAATGATGATTTTGATGTTGGAACTTCTAGTGAGCATAATTGCTCAATTACGCCTCATTGTTCTTTCTTCAAAATCTTTGCAATGACATTAGATCTTATTATATTTCCCAGCTTCCCTGTGATACCCTGTAATTCAACTTCATTTCCATTTGAAAAAAAATTCAAGAAATTTCTTGAAAATTAAAAGCTATTGTCCCCAAATATTGTAACCATTGTACTCCTAGTGCAACATGAGCACCACCCATTGGAATGGAGAGAATTGGACTGTTCAATAAATATTCTCCCATGGTTAGCTTGATATTATGGCACTTTCCAGAGAAATTTATAGTTCCTCCATTTGCAACCATCACTTGACACTCTGGTGTTGGGTATAAGAATCAATTCACTTCCTTGGCTACCTTACAATGAACAAATTTATGGGTACTACACGAATCAATTAACACTATTACATTTTTCTTCTTGATATGTCCTTCTATCTTGAGAGTTTGAGGAGTAGTATTCCTACCAATTCATTACAATATATGGTCAGATTCATTTCTTCTGCCTCTAGGGTTGGTTCATGGTGTATATCCTCTTCTTTTGAAGTTTATTTCTCCTTTTCTTCCTCCTCTTCACAATCTATGTAAAATTATTTCTTCTTAGCACACTTATGACCTTTAGTGTATTTTATATCATAATTATAGCAAAGCCCTTTTTCTATTTTTTCTTGCAATTGTTGTGGTGTCAACCTTGTAGGTTGTGGAATTCAAGGAGTAAGGACACTTCCATATTTATATTTGTGAGTGGTATGCTTCCTTGTCTCCATAATTTTTCTTTCAATTTTTCTTGCCAACCTGAATGCCTTATCCAATGAATCAGGTTTCCAAAGGAAAACCTCATGTTGGATGTTATCCTTTAAAGTCTGTGTGAATACATCAATCATGTTCTCCTCTGGAATATCCTTCACCCTTATATTCAATTTTTGGAAGTCCTCAATGTGCTCCACCATTGAACCCTTTTGTTTTAGATTTATCAATTGGCTAAAGAATGTGTTGCTCTTTGTATCCTCATAATGTGTTATCATTTCCTTTGTAAAAGACCAAGTGAAAAAAAAATTACGAGAGAAAAGTAATTAATACCATACAAATTTATTTTGTTCTAAATATAAAGTTTCAATTCATACATTTTGTGTGTTTTGCACATTATGCAGATCAAAGTATTATTTCATATTTAGTATCCATGTTATGGGATCATTTCAATAAAATTTCCTCATATCTATATCTGGAATATGATGGGTCTTAAATCCAACATTAAAGTCTATGAAATCAAAATTAACATTTATTTTGTTCTCATCATGAGTTTTCTCTACTACCTTTTCACCATTAGGAATCTTTTCTTGTAGCAACTTTTCCAAACCTTCCTTCAAACCTTCCATGTATTCCTTAAAATCTTCCATGTTGCCTTCTATACCATCCATCTTAGCTTCCATGCCATTCTTCAAACCATCCATCTTATCTTCCATGCCATTCCTCAAACTATACATCTTAGCTTCCACTCCTTTCTTCGAAGCATCTATCATAGCTTCCATTTCATTTTTGGTTACTTTTTGTGAGAGCGAAATTTGTTGCACTTGGTCTCATAATTTTGATATATTATGTTGCACTTATTCATCTTCATGCATCATAGTAGAGATTTTTTTAGAGCTTAATGGGTGTGGAATTATTTTTGGGAGGCATTATAGTACCCAACACTATGCTTCAATATGCCCTTGGAATCACTTCAAACTGATTTTTCAAACAAACTTTTATGCAATTTAAAAACAAAATACAAACATTTTTCTTGATTTTTGGAATATCTATATTGATACTAATGTATCTCTATAGTTTTGGATCCCCAATATTTTAGCTTTGGTCCTGTAGTAGCCCTTTGAATCTTCTTTCCAATGCTATAGGTCAGACCTGATTTGGATTCTTCAAGGCAATGTTATGTCCAATCTCCCAAAATGACCTAGTTATGGACTAGTTCAGTAGAGATAAATTATATGGTGTGCCATGTGTCACTATTTCATCATTCAGCTCTGAAATCGATACAACCAAAACTACCATACATTCAATTTCAGCCACTTTTTACAGAATTCCAATCCGATGTCTGAAACAAAAGTTATGACAATTTTCCCTCGGCCACCTGTTTGAGATGAAATTATGGAGCATGAAAAAACCCTAACTCACTCAGATCATATCTCTAAAAATATAGTGAACCAAGGTATGAAAATTTTAAAATACGTTCCTTAGGATTTTGGATAAAATGGGTTTTTTTTTTGTAGCTTCTGAAACTTCATAGAAAAACAATTATAGGGAAAATTCCGCGATGGCTTGTTTGTAGCAAAAAAACCCTAGAATCCAAAGCTCTGATACCAAATGTTATGAACCCAACTCACAAAATAGAAGAAAATATAGATCAACGACTTATAAATAAGCCTATTTGAGGGGGAAACCTCCTTTACATTACATAAAAGAACAATTCTTGTATGATACAATTGACAAAACCTCCTTTCTATATATAGTAGTCCATGAGGTCACAATATAATCCTAGCCGACCTAACAATAGTAATGTAAGGGCACAACAATAACAATAGGGGCTTTTATGGGGCACAATAATAACAATATCGAAACTAAAAGGGTACAACAATAACAATAAGGGGGGCACATTAACAACAATAAGTGAATACACTAGTAATATAGGGACCTAACACATACGATGCATAAGAGTCCTTTTACTCCTCCATTTAGTTATTCTCCCAGTCATTATGGAGCATGCTTCAATTCCTCTTGCATTGTCGCATGATATTACATGGTGCGCATTATTCTTTGTTTTCAAGTCACTTTTGTCTTATGATGCTATATGTTCAAGGGAAGTATAAAACTTAGTCTTCCATATGCAATCCTTGTTGACCTTTCATGTTGGCCATCCCTGTGCCAATTGTACTTGGTGACTTCATTTATTCAGGTCATCTATTTATTTATTTCATGTCGAATGATGGGGGATACATCATGGCTCTCCCATGATGTATCCCATCCTATCGATGTCAACTCATTATCTAAGAACGAGATCTAGAAACCAGTAGTATGTTGGAGCTTGTAGTCCTCAGTAGCAGACTTCCTTGCAATCAAAAGTGGGCTTCCTTATTTATCCTTGATCGGGTGTTTGACATCAACTCATCTATTCTACTCAGTGAATTTTCCTAGGTACCTTGGGGTCCATTTTAATTATTGGTGGGTCCCCTCACATATTTTATTAGCATACCATAATAATTAGTAATAAAATGGTTTCTACCATGCTCAACAACAATTAATCTATTTGCATGATGTAGAATTGTACCATCATGGCTAGGATGAAGACCTTGGTTTTGGGAACATCTCACTCTTATATGACACTTCTCCCAAGTTGTGATGGAGTATGTACCTTATAATGTAATTTTAGGAACATTTAGGGGAACCTTTTGATGGGCCTCCAAATTAGACATAAATTAAGGCCGATATGACCATCCTTCAGCACATTAAATCTCTCTTTTTTCATTAGATGACATATTTTTTACTTTAATATGTGCATTATGAAGGTTTAAAGATAATTTCATATTTGTGCCTAATATTATTCATTTTTGTAGAATATTGTGAGAATATTAAGCAGATTATGAATATTTTGAGAAGGAGATAATTTAGGGACTTTCTCCCTACTGCTGGAGGATCAATATTGGATAATAATGAAAAAAAATATCACGAAATTATTAATACGTTCTGGAGAGATTCTGGAACTCCAATGATTGAGAAAAACTAGAAATGTGTTCCCTGTCATTTACTGCAAACTCTTAGTGTTAGGAACCAGATCCACTATTTGAGGGATTTTGGAGGGGAAATATTCCTCCTTTACAGGGTAATGATTCCTCATAATTTTGTATAAGTACCAATTCAAATTGGCCTCTAGGGGCATGTATTGTTTAGTCTTATTACGGAGAAAACTTGTTTTCTGGCAGTTCCACTTTCTTTTCTTGCAGGGATGTACTTGGACTGATTCAATAATGAAGATGGGTGCCATTTTTTAGATTCTAAGACTTTTTTTCTTCCATAGGACTCTAATTCCTCCTTGGGCTTGGCCATCCCAGGAGCCTCAGAGCCCTCTTGCATAATTTATTTATGTTATTTTCACTTCTTATTGACATGCATCTCTTATTTATGTTTTGCATATTTTTGTATTTAGTATTAATTCTTTTCTTGTGTAGGATTGAGTAAAATGATTTAAGTGAGTTATTTTGCAGGTTTTTTATAGGTTCAGAAGCATTATTCACCCATAGAATAACTTTGAAATGTCATCTTAATCATTAAGCTACTTGGATTTGGTTACTAATTAGGGGAATTTTGAGGTCTAAAATGGGCCTCCTAAGGAAAATTTACAACCAAAATAAACTTTATAAGAACCAATAGGATTCAAGATGTGAATTTCAACCATGGGGTGATTCGCCATTTTTTAAGTAAAAGGGTAAAAAGATTAAAAAATATTAAAATAATAAAGCTACTTTTCCAACTCATATTTTCAACTTATCACCAAAAGTTTTTACTCAAATTTTGAGAGGGAGTACTCGTTGGATGCAAAATTTAATTCCTCATCCAAGGAGTACCCATGTTGCATACTTTCAATGGGCCCTGCTATAATAAAAATGATAAATACATGAAAAATCATGATTGCAATAACGTTTTTAATGTATTTCTCATTTTTTGTGTAGCAAGGTCCATTGAAAGTATGTAACATGGGTACTATTTGGATGAGGAATTAAATTTTGCATCCAAAGGGTACTCCTGCTTGAAATTTGAGTAAAATTTTTGGAAAATAAGTTGAAAATACGAGTTGAAAAAGTAGTTTTTTCTTTTTTCCCTCCAAAATTTGATGATGTAAGCAAATATTATTTTATTATTTCCACTATTATTCTATAATTTCCTTAGGAGGCCCTTTTTAGACCTCAAAATTCCCCTAATATGATTTCACGAACATAAGATTTATGGAAAGGAGTTGTCTTTAGTGCGACTTTTTGAAGGCTTTTCTGGTGGATTTTTTCGGTCTAATTTCTTTAAAATCTGGCAGGAATATTGAAAGCAGAAATTTGATGGGTAAACTTGCACAATAGAAGTTTCCTAGGGGTTTTTTAGGGTGTTGAATCTATATATACAGTAAAAAAACTATTTTAAATAATAGAAAACAAGATTTTACCTCAATTTGTTTCACCGAATTTCGAAACTAGAAACTCCAAAAAGTCGCACTAAGGAATACTATGGAAATGCGTTGAAGCAAAATAGTAGTAAATTTCTGCTATTTTTCAAAAGGGGTTAATAAGATCCATTTGATTTGATTCCACTTGGATTAGTTCATAATACTTTTAAATTTAATAATAAAAAAATTACCCCATTGTATTTGAACTTGATTATGTTACGCATTGGATAGATTAACTAGCTCACTAGTTCTTGAATTTCCAAATTTTAGAGTAGTAATTTTCTGTTATTTTTTAGCATGTGTGAACAGGGGTATTTTTGAGTGATTCCACTTGGAATGGAGACCTAATACATCCTACTTAATAATAAAAAATTCCCATACCATTTTCATTTGATTTACTTGGTCATTCGGTGAGTTATCTCCAAAATAGAACATCTTGTAGCAAAAACAGAGTTTCCTGTAGCACTCTTGTAGCATGTGTAAACTCGACCAGATTTGCTCCCAAAGGTTGGTTTCTGTCTCTTAATTTTGAATCATGACCCCTAGGATCCAAATACATGATTGAGGGAGAATAAACACCACTTAGGATATTTATTTTCACAAATTATATTATGTCTTTTTATTTGAATTCATGCTCTTAGGATTTAAATTACAAATTGTTGTTCTTTCCTACAATTAATTTCTTTTCAAATCAACACTTTCATTTCTAAAATTATTTTAGACTTTGATTTCATAACATTCACTCCATTACATCAGATCAAAAAAATAAGGACACATTATATCATGCACATATAGTGTTGATACCTCTTAAGTTTGTACGAACCCTAGGTTGATAATTAAAGCTGGTAGCTTTGGGAGTTGCAGAATTCTTGTTGCAATAATGAGGCTCATCACTTTTTTGCATCATTGTCGAGGAGATCTCAAAGTATGCATTGTTTTATTCCCTAGTTGATTCATTTCTTTTACTTTCTACAAAAACAAAAAAATTGCATTAGACATATTTCATTTCAAAAACAGAAAATTGCATTGCATTATCATTCTTATTATATATATAATTACTTCTCCAACACCAAACCCCCCCCCCCCCCAAAATTTGATCACGTGGTGTAGTAAGAACCACATCACCATCCACTTTTGCATGTTGAAGAAGAAGAGATGGTAGAGAAGGTAGAAAAAATTGATGGAGATGATGACAATGAAGAAGATCCTCTTGGATTTTCGATTCAAGATACTTATGTTAGTGCGCATATAAAGAATATCCCTCCATATTTCCTTCCCAACTTCCATGGTATGAGGTCAGAGGATCTAGAAACCTTTCTCTTTGAATTTGAAATATTTTGTAGATCTTATGGCTACTTATCACACACTCAAAAATTGAGGTTGTTTCCTGCAACATTGAGGGATAGGGCTCTTAAATGGTTCATGAGTTTGGGTACTAATTCAATAAGGTCATGGAATGATATGAAAAATATATTTCTAGAAAAATATAAATGTCATGATCTTAAATAAGAAATCTTTAGAATGAATCAAAAACAAGATGAGAGCCTTGAAGATCTAATAGAGAGGTTCATGTATAATGTTAAGAGGGAAAAATTACATCATTTATGATTTGAAACACTAAAAAACCTCTTACTTAGAACAATTAGGGATGAGTGGATTGATCTCCTTGATCTCATGAGTAGAGGATTCTATCAATCTGCCAGATCTCTAAGGCTGAAGAAGAAATCCCAACAAAGGTAACCACAAACCAACCTTTTAACTTGGTATCTAGCCTTAACAAGTCGGATATGGCTCTCTCCAAAAAAATCACAGCCAAGAGGGCTACATGAACAGTGTTTAGGATAGCTAAGAAGTGCATAAGGGTTTGATTTTGATTTTATTGGGTTGGGTTTGCTGGATGAGGATAAGGTCAAAGGGACTAGGTCAAGGCAAATGAGATGGAATTGTAGTCCATTCGATGGGGCAAGGTAGGTAATGGGCTTATCACTTAAAGGTGATTTTTGTGAGATGGTTTAAGATTGATGAGGAGCTAGGAAGATCATAGGAGATGTATTCTTCTAAACTTGAAGAAAATGGACAAATTATGACAAATCTCCCAAAATAGAGCATGAAAAACATGTATTCTACCTATCCACTTGAAATTTATCATATAATAGACATGAAATGTTTATGAGCTTACAAAAAATTCATACAAATGATCACAGAAAAAAAACAATGCCAAACATTCATACCACATGAATCCCAAGGAAATAACTGCAATTCTTCATTAATTTCCAGGCCATAATGGTTCTTGATCAATACACTAGCATCAAAACTGATTCCAACCTTTGAAAATTAGTCAAAAATTACATGATATAGACCTCAAAAAACCTCTCCCAACCTCAGGGGTCGAATCCATGAGAGGAGGAGCTGATCCACCAAAGTCTGAACTGAAACCTAGAGTGTAGGGTGGTCAAAGTGACTCAACCCTAACTTTTTTCAAACTGATTCATTACACCTCATCATGAGTTTTAAGCTAATGTATTTACCCTAGGTAATAGTAAAAACATGATATTTACATTTACATCATTGATTTATAGAGGTAAAAACATGATTCCCCAACATAAAAAGTCAAATTTGCACAAAAACTCAGAAAAATCAAACAATTGTCAAACACATCATCCCTTTGTCAAACGTGCCCTCCATCTTGCAAGCTTATTTTGACTGGGTTTTAGGTGTCCAGATTGGCTCCAAGACGGATTTTTGGAAAGCCCTTCAAGTATAATTTCGGAATATGCCTCCAATTTTCAAAATGAATCTTATTTACCCTATGAAAACGCAATTCTCCCAAGAATACTCAACGTGCAACGCCAAAATAATAAATGAGGCAGAAACATGATATTTTGGTGGTTTTTTTTCACCTACTAGTTTTGCAAACCAAGGCTTGAAAAGTGGTTTTCTTGGATGTATTTTTAATTTGGAATCTAATGGTGGTGGCCTTTTGGTAAAAATATGGCTCAAAAAATAGCTCAGCGCCAAGGGCTCTACGCGCCTAGGCACACCCTCCATTTGGAAAACACACCCTCCCTTTGGAAAACACGCCCTCCATTTGGAAAACGTGCTCTCCATCTTGTTGGCCACTTTTGGAGGCCTTCCCGGTGTCAAAATTGGGCCCAAGATATATTGTTGGAAATATTGTCCCATCTACTTTCAAAATATTCCTTTATTTTGTAGAATGGACTTGATTTGACCTGTCAAAAATTTATTCTCCCAAGACCAGTCAAAAAGTGCAGAATGAGGGTGCAAAAATGTAGTGTGCTTTTACAGGAAACTTTTGGAGGCCTTCTTGAACTCCAAATTGAGCTCAAGAGAGCTCATGGGAAATCTCGCTCTATCTAGTTATCATTTGACACATCAAGAAAGTCATTTGGACAATCCATCAGGGAGAAAATTTGATTTTCCCAAGGTCACTCCAAAAGTGCAGAAAACCTCTTGTAGCAACTGTATTTTTGAAATTTCTCTAAAACCATTACACCTACATAAAAAATTAAGGATTTTTTTCTTTCTTGGCCTATGGTGGACAAAAACCTCTCTCACTTTTGTCAAATTCATCTCTGTTTGGTCAAAAACACAGTTTAAAGAAAAATTGGCCTTGTGTGTGGCAAATGATTTGTCCCTTGGAATGACTTCTTCAAAAATAATGGAGACGTGATGTTAATGAGTTGTAATGGCCTCATAATTTCTTAAATGAACTCTTTTATGCTGCCTCTTCTCATATGTCTTTGATTCCATAGCAAACCCTAACTTAGTGGGAGAGGAAATCAGGGTTTGGTGTAGGTAAAACATGAGATTTGGGAAATTTATAGGATTGAAGGGGTTAGGGGCTGTCTAAATTCTTGGATAAATTTAGGGAGATAGGGATATATGTTAAAGAGTTAAGGGAAGTGGAATTTCTAGAAATGAGTGAGGGGAAGGGGTCCAAAAGGGAGAAACACATCCCTAACCTAGAAAAGTGTCAAATTGTAGCAATAAGCTAGGGTTTGTTGAAAGATGATGATTTTGAGGGATAGGAGTGATGGGAAGTGTTTATGAAGGTATTTTAAGGATAGGGGAAGGTGCAAGAGAATCAGGATACAATTCTTGTTGATGATTTAACCATGGAAGGCATGGAACCAAGAAAAATTCCCTCAAAACCCTAGGATAGGGAAATGAGCTTTCCAAGCACAACTGAGAGGAAAATATGGTAAACACAAAACCACTTACACGGAAATGATAGTTTTGAATCTTAAAATTTTGAAGACTTTTAACTATTGATACTCCTTTAAAATATGAATTTGATGGTGAAATGACCAATTTTCATGATTTTGACCCTATGACATAATGATGGCACACCATGGAAGAATGAGTTGAATGATGACCATGATGACTATGGGGCTCTTTCAAAAATGAATGAGCTAGCCATGATGATGTCCATTGACCATGGAGGTGAATGAGTAGTAATTATCTCAATATCCTAATCAGTGACCAAATTTTTGCATGACCTAGTGGAATGATAAATAATTTATGAATGAAACCATAATATGATATGAAAAGAGGATTTTGATCACTGATGGAAGGATGAAAATACTAACATTAAAATTGGCCTTATTGGGGATGACAGCTCCTTGGAGGTGTCAAGAACATTCTAGACCAAGTGCCTAACCATGTGGGCCAATATGGTAAAAAACTCAAACTGAAAAACATGACTAAATGATGACAATTAAAATGACATAAAATGACTTTGAACTGTCTTGAAATTGGCTGAAAAAATGACTCAAGACTTGACTTACTTGACTGAAAACTGAACTTGAAAATGGTAGAAATTTAATGAAGCTCCATGGCCTTCACTTTAGGCTCCGAAATCCAGTTCTTTTCTACTTCACACTTGCAGAAAACTGAATATTGAAAGAAACTTGATGTTGAAAACAAAATCAAATAAAATTGAAATGATACCAACTTACTCTAATATGTTGCACAATTGTTGATTAGGTTAAGTGATCCTTCCAGTGTAACCAATCCAGGAGATGGCTACTTATTGAAGTTCTTCTCTCACTTTCGTCGAGCAGGCAGAATGATGTACATGTAGGCAACTCACAATAAAAACTGAAACCAAGGCTTATGCTAACAAACAAGACAACATTCATATTCTCCAATGCTTTCCAAATACTGTCGAAGTGATCTTGAAAATCATGAAGCATTACCTTGTCTTGAGATACAGTAGCAAAAATACAAGTACTCCCTTCATTTTGATCTAAAAGAATACTTGGTTGTTGATCGATAGGAAGGCATAGGGAAGTATAACCTTCTATTATCTGAGTGTTGGTTGTAAATTCCTCATGCATGAGAAATTTTGACTCAAATATCTAGCATACTGTCTCTCTTAGTCTCATACTCCTCAAACTCATATTCTAAGTCATCCTTAAATAGAAAAAATTCTTCAAAATTATCAAACATGACAACCTTATTCTCTTCATGAAAGACAAAGGTCTCTGTTAGCTGATCTCCTTGCAGGAAATCATCGTCACAAATTGGATTACTCTCAAAACCTTCATGTATAGTTTCATCAATCTCATGATTGTTATCATTTAAACTCAGATTTTCATTTTCAATGATCGATGAAGTTTCACTAACACATTCTTGACTATGTAAACACTACAAGCCTGCATTATCTTGGGGTGTAATATGATTGTTCAAGAGTTGATCTATATCATCTTCAGACATTGGAGAAAACGGAGTTTTATAGAAGTTAAAATTGGCTTGATGATTCTCATTTTCAAGATCAGGAATAGGCATTTCTCTTTCTAGGTCCGGGTATTTTTCATTCAAGGAGGAAACTACTAATTCTTGTTGGGAGGAAAAATCATATAGGGATTCTATGATCTCATCATCTACACACTCTTCATCCCCATACAAATTTTCAAGAAACTGAATGAAATTATCAGAGATCTCACAACAACAATCAATCATCGACAAGGAAGAATTAGAGCTTTGATCATTTTTAAATAAATTGAATGAAATTCCTTTAGAGAATATAAACTAGCATATGGTAGAATTTCATACCATGATCTCGCTTTTTCCTCCAAGGTAGCCATAAACATCTTCATTAGAAAATCTTCATGAAACTCAATCTTTAGTCTGTGAATATGAAAATGAAATTTGACCAAATGCAAACTAGCATCTTCACCATCCTGACCCTTAAACTTTGATAGTATTGATTGCCAATCTATATGAGGAATATGGTTCGGAAAACCAAAAATATGAGCTCGATTCATAGGAGCATACCTTCTTGCAACAGATTCCATCTTGAAAATTTCTTCAAGCTACTGATTTTCATGTAGTGGAATGGCCATGAAGTGTTGATTTTTTGGATATTTCAGATAACTGAGTTGCCAGGTGAATGGTACATAGCCTTCTTATGTCTGATCATTGCTCACCATCAATAATCAGATATGATATTTTTCATTCTTTCCCAGGGAAGATCTGATTTTTCGTTCCCCGGCAACGGTGCCAGTATGTTATCACTTTGCCAGATCTTTAAGGCTAAAGAAGAGATCCCAACAGACGTAACCACATAAAAACCTTTTAACTTGGTATCTAGCCCTACCAATTCGGAGAGGGCTCTCTCCACAAGAATCATAGCCAAGAGGGCTGGATGAAAAGGTTTTAGGCTAACTAAGAAGTGTATAAGGGTTTGATTTTGATTTGATTGGGTTGGATTTGTTGGATGAGGATTAGGTCAAGGGGACTAGGTCAAGGAAAATGAGATGGAATTGCAATCCATTCGATGGGGAAAAGTAGGTAGAAGTCTTAGCACTTAAAGGTGATTTTGGTGAGATTTTTCAAGACTAATGAGGAGCTAGGAAGAGCATAGGAGACATATTCTTCCTAAACTAGAGAAAATGGACAAATTATGACAAATTTCCCAAAACAGAGCATGAAAAACATATATTCTGCCTATCAACTTGAAATTAATCATATAATATACATTGAATGTGTATGAGCTTACAAAAATTTCATACAAATGATCACAGAGAAAAAACAATGCCAAACATTCATACCACAGGAATCCCAAGGAAATAGCTACAATTCTTCATTAATTTCTAGGCCAAACTGGTTCTTGATCAATACACTAGCATCCAAACTTATTCCAACCTTTGAAAATGAGTCAAAAAGTACAATATATAGACCTAAAACAACCTATCTCAACCTCAGGGATCGAATCCATGAGAGGAGGAGCTGATCCACCAAAGCCTGAATTGAAACCTAGAGTGTAGGGTGGTCAAAGTGACTCAACCCTAAATTTTTCCAAACTGATTCGTTACACCTCATAATGAGTTTTAAACTAATTTATTTACCCTAGGTAATAGTAAAACCATGACATTTATATTTACATCATTGATTTATAGAGGTAAAAACATGATTCCCCAAGATAAAAAGTCAAATTTGCACAAAAACTCTGAAAAGTCAGATAATTTTCAAACGCGCCCTCCATCTTGTAGGATGCTTTTGATTGGGTTTTAGGTGTTCAAATTGGCTCCAAGTCCGCTTGTTGGAAATCCCTTCAAGTCTACTTTCTGAATATGCCTCCAGTTTTCAAAATGAAGCTCATTTTCCCTGTCAAAACTGAATCCTCCCAAGACTACCTAGTGTGCAGCGCCAAGGTCAAAAATGAGGTAGAAACGTGATTTTTTGGTGGTTTTTTGCCTTTTTCACCTGCTATTTTTTCAAAAAAAGACTTGAAAATTGGTTTTCTTGGATGTATATGGCTCAAAGAAGAGCGCAGCACCAAGGGTGATGCGGGCGCTCAAAGAAGAGTGTAGCACCAAGGGCGATGCGTGCCTAGGCGCACCCTCCCTTTGGCAAACGTGTCCTCCCTTTAGCAAACACACCCTCCATTTGGCAAACACGCCCTCCATCTTGCAGGCCACTTTTGGAGGCCTCTCCAATGTCCAAATTTTTCCCATGATAACTTGTTGGAAATAATGTCCTATCTAATTTCCAAATATACCTTTATTTTGCAGAATGGACTTGATTTGACCTGTCAAGCATTGATTCTCCCAAGACTGGTCAAAAAGTGTAGAATGAGGGTGAAAAAATGTAGTGTGATTTTTCATGCAACTTTGGGATGCCTTACTCAACTAAAAATTGAGCTAAAGTTAGCTCATTTGAAATATCTCTCTATCTAGTTATCATTTGACTCATCAAGAAAGTCATTTTGACACTCCATCAGGGAGAAAATTTGATTTTCCCAAGGTCGCTCCAAAAGTACAGAAAACCTCTTGTAGCAATTGCATTTTTAGTATTTCTCCAAAACCATGAAACCTGTGTAAAAATTTAAGGATTTTTTTCTTTATTGGCCTATTATGGACAAAAACCTGTCTCACTTTTTTCAAATTCATCTTTTTTGATAGAAAACATAGTTTGAAGAAAAACTAGCTCTGTGTGTGGCAAATGATTTGTACCTTGGAATGACTTCTTGAAAAATTATGGATACATGATGTTTATGAGTTGGAATGGCCTCATAATTTCTAAAATGACCTCCCATATGCCTCCTCTACTCATATGTCTTTGATTCCATAGCAAAACCTAAATCAATGGGAGAGGAAATTAGGGTTTTGTGTAGGCAAAATAGGGGATTTGGGAAATTCTTAGGAATGAAGGGGTTAGGGGCTGTATAAATTCTTGGAGAAATTTATGGGGATAGGGATATATGTTATAGAGTGAATGTAAGTGGAATTCATAGAAATGAATGATGAGAAGGGGTCCAAAAGGGAAAAACACAACCCTAACCTAGAAAAGTGTCAAATTGTAGCAATAAGCTAGGGTTTGTGGAAAATTGATGATTTTGAGGGATAAGAGTGATGGAAGTGTTTATGAAGGTATTTTAAGGATAGGGGAAGGTGTAATAGCATCACAATACAAGTATTGTTGATAATTTAACCATGGAAGGCATGGAACAAAGAAAAATTCCCTCAAAACCCTGGGAGAGGGAAATGAGCTTTTCAAGCACAACTGGGAGGCAAATATGGTAAACACAAGACCACTTATTTGCAAATGATAGTTTGGAATTGGAAATTTTTTAAAACCTTTGACTATTACTACTCCTTTAAAAGATTAATTTTATGGTGAAATGACCAATTTTCATGATTTTGACCCTATGACCTAATGATGGCACAACATGGAAGAATGAGATGAATGATGACCATGATGACTATGGGACTCTTTCCACAATGAATGACCTGACCATGATGATGTCCATTTACCATGGAAGTGAAAGGAGTAGTAATTATCTCAATATCCTAATCAGTGACCAACTTTTTTCATGACCTAGTGGAATGATAAATAATTTATGAATGAAACCATTATATGATATGAAAAGAGGATTTTGAACACTGATGACAAGATGAAAATACTGACACTAATAGAGGATATGTATACCAATTATTATTTGAATAAATTTGTGAAACTTGCAAGCGCATATCAAGATTAAGGGAAAGAGTAAGTAAATCAACATCACAATTTGTAAGTCAAGATGAACTTGGAAATTTTCTTGATAACTTTAAAACATAAATTCTTAGCAATCTAAGTGAACAAGTGAAATGTTAAGAATGAAAAATGAGCAAAAGGAATATGTTCATATTTGTTTTATCCATGCAAAATCATATGCTACTAAATATTTTCCATCATTACCAAGGTTTAAGGAATTTTACTAAGAAGACAATGGAGCAAGTAAACCACCAAAGAAGTTATGTTATGTAGCTCCAAGAAGACCATGTCAGCCTATTCAACTTAATATGATTCAAGGGCCTACTTTTAAATTTCAATCTTATTCACACACATATCAAAATAATTGGAACACACTCCCTCCTTGGTAACCTTGGCCATATCAATCCCAAAACCAATCATGGAAACAAGGTTGGCAAGGACCTTATGGGAAAAATCCACAATATCCTCAATATTCTCCATACCCAACCCCATGCTATCACTACCATACACCTCCACCACAACTGCAACCTCAACCACATACATCTCATAGATCCAAACCGATACAAAGAAGTAACTCAACCCACTTACAAGGCTGAGGTACATCATTTCCAAACATCTCCTCTTGATCTAAATGGTATGCATCTTAACTCAGGAAGAGTATTTCAGAAAGAGATTATCTTGATGTCATTAGAGGACAACATCTAGAAGAAGAAGATCAAATATTCATGGGCTAGACTTGATGGAGAGAAGACATCAGAATCAGAGACTGAGAAGATTCCCTTAGGTTTACCTTCAGATCCTCCATGTGTTCAAGAGAAAAATCAACAAAAAGAGGAATATTTGAATTTCATGGTAGAATAGGACATCCAAGATTATCCAAATCATCAATTGGACTGAGGGTATGAAAACCATATTGAAATATGGTTCCAGACAGTCATTAAGTTGCAGCGACACACTCTTCTTCAACAGTACTTGTTATCATTTCAGTCAAAGAAGTTAACCCCTCATATTTACGTACATGCCAAAGCATGTATTTAAAGTGTACACATTACTTTATCTGTCATCTTTATGTGCACATGGATCCATTGGAAGTATTCCTATACTTGAAAGAGATTTTTATTTTCAAGTAGAGTAGGATAGAAAAAATTTTAAAAATGGAAAAAGAGAAAAAAGGAAAAAGAATAAAATCTCAGGGGAAAACCTCTTTTTAGGCATCTGAGATTGGCTCAATGATTTAAAACCTCCACGAGGAAGTCAACGGGTTGGAAAAAAGAGAAAATAAGAGAAAAATAAAATATCCTAGGTGAAAACCTCCTTTGAGGCACCTAGGCAGACCTACTAGTTGAAAACCTCATTGAGGCAACTAGTAGGCCTAAAGAAAAAAAAATTGAAAAAATGAAAAGCAATGTATTTGCTTCATTTTTCTCTCTCTAATTAATGCAGGTGCTCTCCAACCTTAGCAAGCAACAAAAAAAAAAGTTGGCACCAAAATAAAAAGTTGATTAAAACACTAGTCAAAGGAAGTCAAACTTGGACTTCCTCCTCCTTTTCTCATATGCTCCAATAGGACCAAGGTCATGCCAATCCATCACCCTCATCAATTTCCAACATCCACCCATCATTTCCAAGTATTTTTCATTAATTTTCATCGTTGTCCTAAAACGCTACAGGAAACCTTGTTTTTGCTACAAGAAGTCCTATCTTTGAGCATAAAATTATTTTTATTATATCTCAAACACCGTGATTCCATTTTCCGACCTGTTTCATGGGGAGATGAATATAGATGATGGTAACATTGTAATATTCCTAAATTATCATGTAGCTAGTTGGAATATTAAATTTTGATTTTGCTTCTTAGTTAGAAGAATAAGAGGGTAGGGAGACCCATAAATATTCTTAGTAGGAATAAAACCACTCCAAATTTGAATGGAGGACATCTAAAGAGCTAAATAAAGCACCCCTATGTGTGAACAAGGGATGAAGCATGTGGACTAGGTCAACTTTGACCAAATCAACAGCGTTGGTATGGAGGTAGTGGACATTTATTGAGGGACAATGCAATTTTGGAGGGAGATCCTTTGCATGGAATTAATGGATTTAATGAGTGGGTCCAAGGGCGAGGAATCTCACCAAGCATATAAGGAGGGGGATGGTAGCCATTGAGGGTATGTTTTTATTATTATTTTGTCTATGGTTCGTATGACTAGTGGCTCTCTTCAGCTATTTAGTGAAGACTGTAGTGTTTGTTTAGCACAAGGGTGTTCCCAAGCAGGAATCCCACCTTCATCATCGGGGGACTTCGAGTACCTACTCAGGAGGAGTTCTTGAGCATTATTTCCACATTCTGGCATTTTTCCAAGCTACATATTTCTTCTACAGCACAGATTATGTTTAGATATGTGTTGATTTGTAGGGTGCAGCAGTGGAGGGTTTCTTTGGACCATTTCTGAGCTTGTGTTTTAGTGGAGGAAGGTTTCTTTCCATTGGGAGATCAGTAAGGAAGGTCTTTGTGCTTCATATCATATTTTGGCATCAGGCCAAGTCATCATCATCCCCTACAACACAGTTCCAATCCATGACTGTGCTATTTCAATGAGTAGTTGCAGAGGTGAGTTCAGTGCTCCATTTGGAGTGTTTGCTTTTCAGTGGAGGTATCAACCTTACACTTGAAGAGTCCATTGGAGGAGTTCCTTTTAGTTGTACACCAGAGTTAGCCACCTCCTCTCAAGTGCCTAGTTGCAGATTTTATTCAGCCCTAAGACTACATTTAGGCATTCTGATATTTTGTGTATTTCTGGAAACCCTTTATGGGTTGTCTAGGAAAAATCTTTGGGAGCTTAGATCTCCATTTCTAGCATTTTATGAGTATTATATTATCAGATCCATTCATATATATTTTCCAGTTGTAGTGTTATGCACTAAAACTGTGATTTATGAGCTCCAGTGTTTTGTGTAACAATTATATTACATGTTATGGTGCTTTTAGGCAAAAGAGGCTTCTCTTGCCTAGCTTGAGGAACTTGATCCCTAAGATATTGTACTCATTTTTTGCTGTATAATTAATACCATGGATCTATATTTGTCTCATAGGTAATGTATTGATATTTATTGTTGCTTTCCACTTTTATGTGCTATATTGCTGCTTTTCCTATTTTGGAATATTACAGTGGTATCAGAGCATAATCTTGGCTCATCCTGTGAAGACATTGCATCTATGTTATCAGAAAAAGAAGAAGCTTCTCACAGAAAGGAGAAGGCTTACAGAAGAGACAAAGGCAAGACTCCACTATTTGGAGAAATGGAAGGAAAGAAGTTTTCGAAACTTCTTCTCCAAACTATGCATGAGATCAATAGATAAACCAAGGGAATGAGGAGGGAAAGACATGCAGATCCCTCTAAAATAATTGCACATGAAGAAAGCTCCAGTTATTCATATTATGGGGGTGAGAATTCAACCACACAATCAGATCCACAATTCTTTACCATGACTATATTCATAGTAAGAGATATGGAGGAAGGAGATGCACCAAAATAGGAGACTCTTGTTGACTATCTTCAAGAGTATGAATCTCAATCTCAGAGGTTCAAATATCATCTAAACTTCCAAGGGTTTTGCAACATCAAGGAGAATAGAAGGCCTAGAAATCACAATAGAAGTAAAAGGTGCAAGCATCATGCTTTGCGTAGATTCTTTCTGCCTACTTTTGATGGGTCACCTAAATGCACAGCTAGGGCTTGGGTGAAGGAGCTAGAAACCTATTTGCAACAGCACCAAGTTTCAGAATAGGAAGCCATTAGATTATTAGCACTACATCTTGAAGTTTAGGCTTATGCTTAGTGGTTTTATGAAACTTCTTCCTTGAATCATGTAAATGTATCTACTTATGCAAATTACACTAGGAGGTTAGTGAAAATATTTGATGTAAAACATTCTGAAACATCCTTGGTTGAGCTAGCCAAGCATAAACAAAAAAAAACCCTTGTATAAGTTGCAAGGATCCATAAACCCAAATCCATTCCAGAATGCTATTGAGGGGGTTAGAAAATTGCAGAATACCTTGCTAAAGGCAATATCCCCAATTGAGGAAGAACTCTTTTCTCAAAAGGAAGAGATGGAGATCAATTTTTCAAAGGAGGATCAAGACAAAGGGCCTATTAATGAAGATGAAGTATCCTCCATTAATGATGAAGGGGAAGAGCAGGCAAGAGGTAACAACGATGTCACATCAAGGGTAGATCTATTACCTCAAGTAGATGGAGATGGATCAATTGTTCTAATTAGAGGAGCCCTTGTATCTTTGCAAGGAGTTCCAAAGGATATAACATGTGGAGATCAGGTCACAACCCATGAGAATAATGTGCCAACATTGATATATTGTGAGACCTTGCAGATGGAAGAAGAAGATGGGGAGGATGGCCAAAATCAGGTGATTAGGAGCACACACCCCTATTTATTTCAAGAGGTTGATGCACAAGAGAGGAAGATCACGATGAGCTAAAGAGAGCAGGGACAAAGAAGTCTGCTCATATATGCAGTCTAATCTAGAAATTGATGCCTCATTACATGGAGGCATTCCACCTGGGAGACCACCAAATCAGGAGTTGATGAGAGATGTCTCACAACAGGTTGCACCACTCATAGATTCTAGAGGGGTGAGAACCTTGGAAGGACTTGGTATAGTGCAAAGAGTCTTGGGTAGGCTAAAGGAGGAAGGAGACATTCTCCCAATATCAGTATTACCCACTCTCACCAAACATATTTCCCTGAGAGAAGATGTTTCATGGATGGATGGCACCATCATGGTGCAAGGAGACCACTCCATGGCTTTGGAGAATCAGAAGATACTTCCACATAGGGAGGACTCTTCCATATTTGGTAGACGTTGGTGGCCACTCATGCTTACATTGGCCAAACTTAGAAAGTTTTTGATAGGTGATAACTTCCCATGGAAGGCTAGCCTCCAAAAAATTTCGTCTTCACTAGAGATGGGTAGTTGTAGGAGGAGGAGCAGAGGCAAGATTACAGCATCCCAATATATGAATTTGGCATGGGAGATTTCAAAGAAGAATTCAGAAACATGATAGGTGCTTCACATGAAAGATTGGCAGCGCTGTCATTATTGAGTATTGACCCTTATTGGAGATCGCAGCTGTTGGTGGAATACTCCAAGGACCTCTTTTCATGCAGAATTTTTGATGGCCAGTTATCATATGAGAGATATACAGTGAGATATGGGGTCATCTATTTTCATAGTAGGATCTTCTTGACTAGAGCCTTTAATCTCAAGGAGAAGCTACTACATGCAGCATATGAGGGTTTTCTCTCCAACCCCACTGGTTTTATAAGAGCATATTGTGCTATCCTGGAGGGATTCATTTGGGAAGGCTTCAAAGAGGAGATGCACCATCATATGAGGAGATGCATGGATTGTTTGGAGGAATATGAGAGACATAAATCTTTGGTAGAGTTCTCACAGCCACTTGCTTTCTCATTGGAAGTGAGAGGAGTCCCATCTATGAGCCACCTCACTAGCTTGAGCAAAATACATGGTAAGGGTTGAATTTTGTGCATCATGATTCACTTACTATGTATTTGTATTTCCTTACCATTCATGTGCAGGCCATTGCTCCAAGAAGGGGCACTCTTTCTTATAGACTTTAGGGTCCACTTGGGGCCATAAGAAGTGATGATGATGGTCACTCCCTAGAATATTTTGGGGAGATTTTGTCTTATTTAAGGTGTGCTCAACTTGCACCCCACATAATACACCTTCTCCAAGCATGTGAGAAGATTGGGGAAGCAAGAAAGTGGTTGGGAAACCATTCATCATGCCATATTTTGATGTAGTTAGAAGTAAAATTGTGTTGGTTGCACTTGAGGGACCGTTGTTCTTCTCCAATATTACACATGGTAGCTAGTATGACTCTGATTATGATCCCATATGTTGATGATATATTTATCATTATTGTGATAATGATTGGAGAGATCACACATGGATTGGATGTTCCTATTAGAGATGAGATTCTCCACATTTCTTATGTTTCATACTTCAAGGAGAACATTGGAAAATCCATGATTTCTACATTGGACCTCTTGTTTCCTTATGGGATGAGCCATTTAGGTAACTTGAGCATTTGGGAGATGCCTCTCATGAGCATGTGGGAGCATTTTTTCTATGAATTACCATTCTGGAAGGTGATTCACTTTTTATGGACGATCGCTTGGAGATTGGAGCTCCACATGGGAATGAAAGTTCCCTACATTTTTCAGTTCTATCCTTGCATCTTCTTTAGGACAAGAAAAAATTGGGAGGGGATGATTGTAATATTCCTAAATTAGCATGCAACTAATTGGAATATCAAATTTTGATTTTGCTTCTTAGTTATAAGAATAAGAGGGTAGGAAGACCCATAAATCTTCTTATTAGGAATAAAACCACTCCAAATGCGAATGGAGGACATCTAAGGCACCCCTATGTGTGAACAAGGGATGAAGCATGTCAACTAGGTCAACTTTGACCAAATCAACAGCGTTGGTATGGAGGTAGTGGACATTCATTGAGGGACAACGCAGTTTTGGAGGGAGATCCCATGCATGGAAGTACTGGCTTTAATGAGTGGGGCCAAGGGTGAGGAATCTCACCAAGCATATAAGGAGTGGGATGGAAACCATTGAGGGTATGTTTTGATTATTATTTTTTCTATGGTCTATATGACTAGTGGCTCTCTTCAGCTATTTAGTGGAGATTGCAATCATGTTTAGCACAAGGGTGTTCCCAAGCGAGAATCCCACCTTCATCCTCGGGGGACTTTGAGTGCCTACTCAGGAGGAGTTCTTGAGAATTATTTCCACATTCCGGAATTTGGCCAAGCTGAAATTTTCTTCTACAATGCAGATTCTATTTAGATATGTGCTAAGTTGCAGGGTGCAACAGTGGAGGGTTTCTTTGGACCATTTCTGAGTTTGTGTTTCAGTGGAGGAAGATTTCTTTCTATTGGGAGATTAGTAAGGAAGGTCCCTGTGCTTCATATCATATTTTTGCATCAGGCCAAGTCATCATCATCCCCTACAGTGCAGTTCCAGTACATGAATGCATTATTTCAGTGAGCAGTTGGAGGGGTGAGTTCAGTGCTCCATTTGGAGTGTTTGCTTTTCAGTGGAGGGATCAACCCTACACTTGAAAAGTCCATTAGATGATTTCCTTTTAGTTCTACATCAGATTCAGCTACCTCCTCTCAGGTTCCTAGTTGCATATTTTATTCAGCCCTAGGGCTACATTATGGCATTCTGATATTTTGTGCATTTCTGGAAACCCTTTCTCAGTTGTCTAGGAAAAGTCTTTGGGAGCTCGGATCTACATTTCTAGCATTGTATGAGAATTATATTATCAGATCCATTCATATATATTTTGCATTTGCAGTGTTATGCACTAAAACTGCGCTCCATGAGATTCATTGTTTTGTGTAGCAGTTGTATTACATGTTATGGTGCTTTTAGGCATAGGAGGTGTTAGCCACCTATAAAAATTTGTCATATCAAATGGTGACTAAAAATTTTTTTGTAGCCTTCAAGAAACAATTTTATGGTCAGATTGCGAGTTCTTGAAGTCTTATGATGATCTTTATCCTTCAATATAATCTTCATTTTTGTTTCCCTCATTAACCCTGAAAAATCTGTTGTTTTCCTAAAGAAGAAGGACTGCTCAAAAACCCATTTTCCCCTTCATTTTACCCCTCCTTCAATTCATTAAAAACACCATTTTCATCCCCTTTTCCTTCATAAAATTCCTCCATTTCCCTCATTTTTCTTCATTTCCTTCATAAATTCCCTTTGATCAGGTTTAAAACTCCTTTTTTAACCTTATCAGAACTCTAAAAATCCTTCAAAAATCCTAAAAAATAGTCTTTTTGCAATAAGGCCTTAAGCCCCTTTGGCCTTAGCCCCAACTCCTTTTTTCCGCATAAAACCGGAGCTATAACCCGAAGTTAAGCCCCTATCGCGCAATCACAATCGGGGTTTTCTATATTCCTTATTACCTTTACTTTTGAAAACTCCAATTGCGATAGGCCCTTTTCTTTTAAAACCCCGATCCCTTCACCTTCTTCACATAACCCAGAGCCCCGCAATCGGGCACTAAAACACTAAATAAAAGCATGTCCAAACCCTTTTTCCTTTGTTTTTTTATAAAACCCGACGATATGTTTTAAAACAAATATTGACCGTTGATCTCTGCAGATCAACGGCCATCGACTCATCGCATCACGCCCATTCTTCATACTGCCTCCCACCGATGTGATCTCCGATTCAATCTGGACCGTCGATCATCCTTCGATCCGACGGTCGATACTTAATTGCATCGCAAATTATCAAAGTGTGTTCCCCTTTCCTCCTCTGATTTTCGATCGCCCCGATTCAAATCTAGTCGTCTGTTAGAAAGATCCAACGACCAGGATCTCAACCCAACTTCCCTTTGTTATTTGATAAGCCCCACAGTATAATTCTTTGGTGGAAATCCACCGTTGATCTTTGCAGATCAACGGTCTACATTTCTCCCGATCTCCACCCGATCCCCTGCCTCATATTCCTTTCAGCGCTTCATCATTAAATCTGGACCGTTCATTCCTAAGATCTAACGGTCAAGATGTAACCCGATAGGCCCAACTATTTTAGGACCTACCTCCCCCATCATTAAATATGGGTCGTTCATTCCTATGATCTGATGGTCTAGATCTAAACCACTTTTGAGTCTGCCCACCTTTTTCTCCCGCGCATCTTACCCCATCGCGCTCTCATTCCTGCCGTCAGATCTCTCCGCCTTTCATCTGACGACTGAAACTCCATATCGCGTAATTTTGTGCCTGAACATTAATGCCAAAAAATTATGTGATATAGGCGATATTAAAAGCACAGGTGTCAAGCGGTGAAGCATATCGCGTTGTTTTAGCAAAATTCTAAAACCGCCTCAGATCTACGCGAAAACCATTATGGTTTTCCGCCAAACCACCCTTCCCCGCAACATGGGCTTGTTATTTTTTAATCCTGGCCGTTGATTATCAGGATCCAACGGCTCATATTTTTTCTTTCCCCCAAGTCATTCGCCCCACCTTTGCTCCCAAAGGATTTCCTCGTCAATCTTGACCGTTCATATTGTTGATCGAACGGCTCTCATCCATTCTCATTCCCATTTCATCGCCCGTCCCCTCTGCTCTCCGAAAGACTCCTTCACAATATCTTGATAGTTCATCCATTTGATTGAATGGCTCACATTACTTCTCAACCCCAATTTTCCCCCCTCCATCTATCCTCCAAATATTTTAGTGTGAGATCTCCACTGTCCATTTCCTTCATCCAACGGCCCAGATCACTCTGCGACCCCAAACTTCATTTAGCCCCATTTTCGCTTCCGCCAAAGATTTTTCCCTTTTTCATTACATTTTCTTCCATTTTGTTATAACTTTTCCCCCTCTGCATTATAAAATCCCCGATTGATCTCAGTCGTTGATCAACATAGATCAACGGCCCGTACTTAATCTGATCCTCATTTCATCCAACCACCTCCCCATCAAACCCATCGAGCAATCTCAATCATCGATTGATCTAGATCGACAGCCACGATTTATTCCCACGCCCAAAACGCCCTCTGATCTATTCTTCACATATTTTCTTAATTTTTGTTCATTTTGTGCAGGTTTTGAAGTTTTCTCCACAGTTTTAAAAATAAAATGAAATCCAGGGATGACGATCCCATAGGACACTATTCATGAAGAGAATCAATCTGTGGGGTCCACATCATGATTTATCCATGCCTCATGAGCACTGATAACATTATAAAAACCTCTACGCGCCTGCAAAAAACAACAAAAACACAATGAACCTTAATCAGACAAAGAGTATCAATGTCAAAGGAGAAGATCAAAGCAGAGATGAAGAATTAAAGGTTTTAACACATTTTTGAGGGATTAAGGCATAAATTCAACTATCAAAGGCCTAATCCACACAGTTAAAGATAGTATGAAGACCTGAAGACAAAAATTAAGCCTAATCAGACCTAAAACATAGATCAAAAGCAAATTAACAATGTTTTAGGGAAAAATCAAGCAGATCTATCAATCCAAGAAGCCTCCACTGCCAAATTAGAGGCTAATTGAGTCCTCTCCATATACCAAAAGCCACCTGTAGCCTCAAAGAAATCAACAGAAGGCGTAGTAAATGCCTCTTTCAAAGATATTTGTTTAAAGATAGCTAAACAGTTAATACAACCAAAGAAACTTATTACAACTGTCAGCAAAGTTATTATAAAGATAAGAAACAGCCCTGAAGTCAATCTTCTCATTCGTTAAGTTTTAAAAAGCATAAATAGAGTTATTAAACAGATTTATAGGTCGAATGCATCCCTTCCTTATGCCTTGCATGGTTTTCAAGGCTGGGGATTGCATTTACTATGGAATTAATGATACTTAAACCCTATAAATTCTTCCACCTCCTCATTTCTTCTATAAATACTTATGTATAAGATGAGATATAGGTTGGTTGTTGAACTTTGATGTAATACTTGTGCTCGAAACTTTCTACATGTAAATAGTTTTCAGAGGCTCTTGAAGCTCTGTTGTGTGATCAAAGAAGTTAGGCTGAGAAGATAAGATGATTATTGTACTGAAACATTGGACTTGAGGTATGTAACTGGATTGACATCAATATACAAGCTAATTTTTTGGATCCTGGTCTATATCATTGGTGAAGTATTTCTTACTGTGTTATTGTTTTCCTTTCATGTATGCCATTTTGTTCACTTTTCTCTAATAAAGAACAACAATTATAGAGCTAGGATTTACTGTTAAAGGTACCCTACTCTTACTGAAAAGCTTTATATATATGTTTTCTTCCAATTGTGTGTTTAAGAATGACTTAAGTTAAGTGTAAACATTATCAAGGAATGTTGGTTTGTCCCTGTCTTGATGTGCAAAAATTGAAAGGAATTTCTTGAATGATATTTTCATTATATGCTGAGTAGAGTTAGACTGGAAAAGTTTATGGTTTGCCCTGTCTTCTAGTTTCTTTCTCCAAAGGTTGTCTTGAAGGTTTCCCTACGACTATGCTGAAGCAGGCTTAGATTTTAATGTATCTTGCTTGATCTTAAGATGCACTTTGTTTTCTTGTCAGTTTTTATCCTTTTTGAAAGGAGTCATGTGGATTTCTGGATTGTTTTTCTGATGAGTTAGCTTTAATATAGGCTTGTCCAAAGAATTTTATGGTTAGCCTTGTCCTTTGGTTGGTTTTAAACAGTTGCTTAAAAGGATTTTCTTGTGTGGAAAGTTGATAAATCCTTGTTGAAATTATTGACTTTTTCCATCTTCTCAACACTTTTAATGTTTCCATCCATCATTTAATCTAAAGGATATTTTCATATAGATGACTTGCCCATTGGATCAATCCTGAAATTGTTGCACAATTAAACCCTTTTATGACTCCATAGCCTAATGGATTAAGTGTTGTTTCATATCTATCCCATCAGCTAAATATTGTTCTGATTGTTCACACCTTCACCCCTTTGAAACTCTTTCATTTTTAGGATTTTCCACTCAATTAAAAATCATGCTCAACCATCCAAACAAAAAAAACCATTTTTCTTAATAACTAGCCTAATATCATACTAAAAACCTTAAAAGATAAATCAATCTTTGCACTTATAGAGAGATCCCTCTTTAGATTCAGGAGGGCTAGATCCTAGAATCCCAAAGTGGTTCATAATGTTGTCTCTACAGCTTTAGTCTTACCAATCTACTAAAATTACAGAGGCCTAACAAGAGGCTTCTCTTGCCTAGCTTGAGGGACTTGATCCCCAAGATATTGTACTCATTTTGATGCCAAGATACTAGGTCAAACAGTCCCTAGCATATAAAAATTTGTGTGCTTCCTTCAAGCATGAAAACCCTCATAAATTTTTTCATTAAGAAAACAATTTGCAGTAAATTAAAATATACATAATGGAAAGAGAGCTATACAAACAAAAAAATGTTGTTATATAATCACATAAGAAATTTCAAGCTCAAAACATCTAGCTGAATATTACAAATAATGGCCTTTCAGCTCTCGGCCCTTTACAAATAGCTCTCAACCCATTTCTCACTCTCTCTGTATTCCTCACTTCCTCACTTCCTCACTTGTCTCTTCTCACCCTCACAAGCTTCATATTTATACATAAATATAATTTATTCCATTCCATAATTTCCTCCACACAAATCTAAACTTAAAATCTAATTTAGATTTATCTTATTTTGGACTCAACTAAGTCCTGTTTATGGAATTCCTCATCCCTAGATTATCTACCTAATTCAAATCCACTCATATCCTTATTTATTTAAGGAATATTTACAATAATCCTCACATTTATATTTTCTCTCCTAATTTATTAAAAATGAGCAAATTAATTAATAAAATAATTAAAATATTTCACCCCCTAAATCAGACAAATGATTAATGAAAATTTAGCTTTGATGCTCCTGCATCAGACTCCCCATGTAGAGAAGTTTCCATAGACTCCTGTCTATGAGGTCTGTCGCTTTTCTATAACAATGCAACAGCCACAAGTCCTACTGACTTGCTCCCTCCAGGATTTAAAACTCTGTTCTGCCGCTAGTACCTAGAAGTATCAACTCGATTTGGTAACTCATCACTCACTCTGTCGATCGGATTCCATCGGCTTCTCCAACACTTTCTTTCAACAATTCCTGGGAGTAATTCCACTTTGTCGAACTCTTTCATTTCCAACTGAGCTGAACACTCAACTTTCTGCAATGGAAAATAATCAATAACTCCTTCTTGATTGCAACCATAGTATTTGATTGCTTCTATAGCAACAAATTTCTCGTCTAGTGTCGTACCTGCATTCACCAACAAGCTGTTAGTTTTAAAAAGATAAGGCCTTTCGGTCTCTTTTGATGCTTCAAGAACCAATCTTCCATCATCGACTTTCTGGACTTCAGTAGATCATGTTTTGAACTGTTGGCTGCTTTCATCTTCATCCTGCTGATTGAATATTTTTGTCTCCTTTATGTCTCTACGGACATAATTTTCTTTTTGCTTATGATCTTTCATCTCAACTCCAAATAATTTCTGTTCAATTTCTTTGAGTTCGACATCATATATGTTAATGTCGGTTTCTGTATCTACAGTTATATTATTATCTAAAAAGTTATAACATTCATTCAACTCTATAAATGTTAAAAAAATTTCATCCCTATCACACATAGTAACTGCAATTTCTTCTCGATCAGGTTCTGCAATCTTTACTTCTCCCTTAGGTTCCTTAAGCCATCGTTCCAAGAACTCGATTTCCATATGAAATCTTTCCAGCACTTCATCACAAATTTCCTTCCCAGCTTCATTCTTCCTCTAGAAATCTTCCTGAGTTATCTTGTTTTCAGTTTCATCACACTGCAAAGTTTTGTTAGCAATTTCATTAAACAAATACATTTGTTTACCCCCTTGGAATATTTCTTCGGTATTTCCATTATGCTCCTACTCCATAACAGCTTCAAGTGGTTGTCTTACCTCAAACAATAATTCATTTATGATTTCTTCCTACTGCAACAATTTAGTACCTTCCTCCTCTGAAATGCATTCTACATCACATTTTACCCCAAGAGTTTCTTTCATCTCTGTGACAGTTTCACCAGACTGTCCACCATCTTTCGCACATCCTGCAAACATACATAAACTGTGAGATTTAAAAATACAAGGCTTCATAGCCTCGTCTGATTCTCTCACCAACACATCTTCAAATTCTTCTGAACTATCTCAATAGTTCATGAGATCTCCCCCATTGATCTCTTCACTTAGAATTTCACCCTGTTCTGGGCCACAAATGGAAACATCAATTTTCAACTCAGCCTCTCTGAATTCTTCACACCTCAACATCTTCTCAAGCTTCCTTAGCTCTTCTGCCAACTGTATGTTTACTTGTTGTTCCCTCTTTGCTTGTAGTCTCTGCCACTTTACTTTATTCCTCACGGTCCAACCATGTGTTTGGTCTTTCACATTTTTCTACAACAACTCCATTAACAATTCAAGGTGAACTGTTATCTCAACCTTCTCCTTCTCGTACTCTTCATCCGTCAATTGCTCACATATGCCACTTACCTTGGCATTTTCCTTCTTTTCTCTTATGTTGTGGTCTTCATCAGATCTTCGGAAATGACTATCAACAATCATCTTCCCCTCCTTTGTGAACTTCATTTGTTCACGCATGGATTTCATTCAATCCTCCTTTCAGCAATCCTTCACACTTGCCGTTCATCAAAAATTAAATTTCTCCTCCTGCGCTTGGCTTCTCTTGGTTCTCTGTCTTGGAATTAATCTCTGGAAACTCCCTTGCTTCTCTCTGCTGCAAAATAACAACTACAATAATTCATGGGTTGCAATGACCAACTCTTTGGGTGTCGGCTCCGCCGATCATGCACCCAATTTCATGCAGACCCTTGACTTTAGCTTATGACTCTCTGACTTCAGACTTACACCAATTCTTCATCTTGGATGATAATACTCAATCTTAACTCAAACTAGCCAAACTTTTATTTGACTTTGATATTTGTTTTGACTTCAAGGCTTGTCCCAATAACCATAATAATGGATTTTTGACTTAATTCAAGTTATACAATCCTCCAACAAACATACACCCCTAATACATTTTAGGATGTAAAATCTTCACTCTCTTTCATATTTATGAAAAATCATCAGTTTGCCATTATCATTTCACATGATACTAAAGTCCTTATTCGAAATGAAATCCCTGTTTTCCAAGATTTATTTATGGTGAAAATAAATAAACCATTCACTTTCAATAGTCAAAAATACCTTTCTGAATTATCATACCTTATGCTCCCTTCAAGGTTATTAACAAACCTTCTCTTCGCAATCTTAATTATCTAGTTTCCAATATTTTGTGCCATCTTTGTCACTGTAAATACTCGCATGCCCATAAGTTCGTCATCTTAATGCAAACATTTTCCTTGCACTTTTATGCACCATACAACATCAATTCACATCTCTACACCTATGTATAGTGAAAATGTTTTCAACCTCTTCAATGAATAATGTATAACTTGTACATCACATCCATTCTGAATAACACCTCCTTAGATGCCGCCACATGATGGAAAAACAAATATTTTACAACATCAAGAAATTATGTTTTCAATCACAAATCAAAAGAATTCTCATTTCTCCAACAACAAGCTTTGGTCCAAAATGACTTAACCAAAACTGTGAAGAATCCACATTATGCATAATAAACCCTCTCACATAAAAATGCATGTTTCTCTTTATATCACCCAGGATTAACACATTTTCATTCATTTTCCATTCATTTATACCTCCGCATTTGCAACATTTTCACCCTTTCATAAAATTTACAAAAGATCATCTTCTCGAGTATGCCAAGGAATTTTAATCATATAAATTTTAAAATACCTTTACTCAATGAATATTGATTCATTAAATGAGCACTTACCTTGAATCTTATTGTGGTTGATCCAATCCTTATCTCATATTCCTGTCTCTTGCAGTAGAACTGCCCTTCTCACTACAAAGAGTTCCCAGATGAAATTTCCTCATACATAATCTGACATAGAACTTGAATTCACTCTAGAAAAGCAGCTCTTGTCCCTGCACAAGTTACAAATACTTGTACATGTCCTTTACTTTTATCATCATTCAGTTGATCACAAATTTCCATAGCAGTATTAGATAACCATCTCTATGAATTGTTTGTTTGCAAGTAAGAAGAAACTTACAGAAGCCAAATCACACAATCATAGTGGTAGTGAAAAAGTCAATCTGAAGACACCATTTCCATTTCCTATAAAGCATCAGTTGCATGCATTCCCCTGCCAACCAGCAACTTCCTCCAAGACGAGCCCCATAAAAGGAAATTTACACCACACAATAGTTAGCAGAATGAATCAAAACACCAGTTTTATATCCAGTATATCAAATTGTGCCCTACTGCTAATATGCTTATCCTTCTTAAGCTTTCTGACAAGAATATTACCTCCATGCTTGTCAGTATTCAAAATTCGTATATCGAGAATACCAATTCTATGCACATCTCCTACAGGAAAGCGAGAAGTACCATTTTCACTTGCATCGTACTCATGGGCTCAAATCTTTGGAGAGATCCAATCTTTGAAAAGGGCTCTTACTTACAAGGCAACACATTTTTGTTCACATTGAAAATTGAATGAGTAGCTTTCACAAGTGTTGTTGGGGTACCCGCGCAAACTGCCATGATCGAGCAGGTAAGAAGCTAGCTCTCTAAAACCTGTCTCTCCTACTCTGAATTGCTCCACCTTGGTCCTTGAACACTGGACCCTTGTTTATTATGACCACCATCTCCATCCAACTCACAATTCCATAGATCTTCAAGCTCTGTCGCAGACGAAAATCCATGTAATGATTAATCGACCTCCTCTTATGCTGCAATGCATTGGAATGGCGCTGTCATATGCTAGCATGCTGCGATTACCATATGCCACAAGCTGCTATTACCCCTCACCCAACTTCACGCAAATTCCATTAACCATATATCAACATGGAAACTGCTTAAGAAGCACATGTTGCATTCCCTTCACACTACCAATACAATTAACGCAGGAAACAAAGACAGTTCAATCAAGATATACGAAGGCACTACCGCAAACCATACATAGAGATCAAAGTACTTCATCAAACGATGTCAACAGACCATACACAGAGATCGAAGCATTTCAATCAAATGATGTATTTCAATCAAATGATGTTACCACATGTGCTATGCGTTTTTTCTATCATATACCATCTGCTTGATGTTTCCCTTTACATAGTGCATTAGGGTTGTGGCCTTGAAAATTATGCCACCCTTCCACAGTGAACTCGTTCAACTACTCCTATAGTCTCGACACCCAGGTCTGGATGTTGATGCAGAGAGTTATCTCCAGTGTCCTCCTAGACTAAATTTAAAGTCCGGCTGAGACTTGTCCCTGTAGATTGCACAAATTTATTCATTTGATCACAGTCACAATAAACATTTACACAGTCTCAACTTTGGATACTTCTGTCGCACCATAACCATCGACTTAGTTCTAACACTCAGTTGCATCATGCATCCATGATCCCATGCAATGGATATTTTTTATATTACGCAGATTTAATGCTTAACATGACACATAAAATTCACAACCAAGAAAAACTTCTCTTGCATCTGGCTCTGATACCAAATGATGCCAAGATACTAGGTCAAATAGTCCCTAGCAGATAAAAATTCATGTGCTTCCTTCAAGCATGAAAACCCTCATAATTTTTTTCATTAAGAAAAAAATTTGTAGCAACATAAAATATACATAATGGAAAGACAGCTATACAAACAAAAAAAATGCTAATATATAATCACATAAGAAATTTCAAGCTCAAAACATCTGGCCGAATATTACAAAGAATGGCCTTTCGGCTTTTGGCCCTTTACAAATAGCTCTCAACCCATTTCTCACTCTCTCTATATTCCTCACTTCCTCACTTGGCTCTTCTCACCCTCACAAGCTACATATTTATACATAAATATAATTTATTCCATTCCATAATTTCCTCCATACAAATCTAAACTTAAAATCTAATTTAGATTTATCTTATTTTGGACTCAACTAAGTCTCGTTTATGGAATTCCTCATCCCTAGATTATCTACCTAATTCAACTCTACTCATATCCTTAATTATTTAAGGAATATTTACAATAATCCTCACATTTATATTTTCTCTCCTAATTTATTAAAAATGAGAAAATTAATTAATAAAATAATTAAAATATTTCACCCCCTAAATCACACAAATGATTAATGAAAATTTAGCTTTGATGTTCTTGCATCACATTTGATGTTGTTATACTTAATACCATGGATCTATCTTTGGCTCATAGGTAATGTATTGATATTTATTGCTTCTTTCCAATTTTTTGTGCTATATTGCTGCTTTTCCTATTTTGCAATATTACAAACATGCTTAAGAAATTTCATCACATTTCGGTGCATAGTTTGTGAGAAATCAACCTCCATCACCTACATCCATTTTAATTTTTTCTCGAGATGTGTGCATCCAATGGCTGAGATATTTTATGGGGAGGTTTATAAGGATGATGGTAACATGATCAAAAAATTGCATGTCAATCAACTCTACCATTTGAGATCTATGACTAAAACAAGTTTTCTACAAGGGGTTGTCCTGAACTACTACAGGGTTCCTGTAATGCTACAGGAAACCCTGTAACTGCTACAGGATACTTATTTGCAAGAAAAGTAGCTCTCTCAATGGATTCTACACTTCAAAAAGAGCATGAAATTTATTTTTTCCCTATACCTACCACTCCTAACCCTCACTTCACTCCATGCACAAGGATTCACTCTCTAAACCCTATGTTTCGCCCCTAGCAGCTAGATCACATATACCTTGACATGGGAACTCTTCCCTCACCTCTCCATCACTCCACTCACTCCATAACTCCATCCTTAACCTCCATGCACCATTCCCCTTCATCTTTAATAAATATAGAGCCCCCAAGAAGCAAAGAAGAGACTGCTACATGAAGTTGAAAAGTTTCCTGTAGCAAACCTGTACATGGCACAACAAGATCAAAATCTGAGGATATGTTGGTGTAAATGGCTTCAAATGGCCGCCAGCAGACTCCAGGAGGATGAACACACCAGCAAAGGCACCCAATGACCTCCATGCAGCACCTGCAAGAATAAAAAATAAATAAAAAGGTTAAGCATCTCACTTAGAAACAAGATGCTCACTCAAAAATACATGAAAAAACATAGAAAGAGAAAGATAACCATGGCTATCACCAAAATATAGTTCCAACATGAAAACATCTCCAGAAAATTGACATCATAGGTAGGTACAGGTATGAAAAATTCTTTACCTCTTCTCGTCAGCATGCTATGGTTAGAAATTTGTTGTAAAATGCATTAGAGATTAGGTTTTATAAGCTAAGGATGGGTCAGTGGTCTCGTCCACCCTCACCCAGTTAAGCACAAATAACTCCCTCACTCATGCAACATGGAAAAGCCAAATGTAGGAAAGTGATAATTACGAGGAAATTGGACCAGATCACCAAGTGCACTGAGCCCAATAACAGAGAAGGAAATAAAATAAAATAAAATAAAAGGATCAACTTCAAATGTATTGAAGCTCATTCCCAAAATCGTTAAAGATGCCACCAAGGCCATGAAAAAAGCACAGTTAGGTCACTAAGTTACTAAGAGGATGAGCAACACATTAAATAGGGGGGTGTGATGGGCCTCCAAATTAGACATAAATTAAGGCTCATATGACCATCCTAGGCACCTTAAATCTCTCTTTTTTCATTAAATGACATTTTTTTAACTTCAATATGTTCATTATGAAGGTTTAAATATAATTTCATAATTGTGCCTAATATTATTCATTTTTACAGAATATTGTGAGAATATTGCGCAGATTATCAAGATTTGGAGAAGGAGATAATTTAGGGACTTGATCCCTACTACTCAAGGATCAATATTGGAAAATAAATGAACAAAACATCACGAAATTATTGAGAAATTATTGAGAAATTATTGAGAGATTCTAGAACTCCGATGATTGAGAAAACCTAGGAATGTGTTCCTTGACATTTACTGCAAACTCTTAGTGTTGGGAATCAGATCCACTATTTGAGGGATTTTGGAGGGGAAAGCTTCCTCCTTTCAAGGGTAATGCTTCCTAATCATTTTTTATAAGTACCAATTCTAATTGGCCTCTGGGGGCATGTATTGTTTAGTCTTATTGTGGACAAAACTTGTTTTCTTGCAGCTCCATTTTCTTTTCTTGCAGGGATGTACTTGGACTGATTCAATAATGAATATGGGTGCCATTTTTTAGCTTCTAAGGCTTGGTTTCTTCCATAGGAATCTGAGTCCTTTTTTTTTTCCATCCCAGGAGCCTCGAATCTCTCGTGCACAATTTATTTATGTCCTTTTCACTTCTTATTCGCATGCATCTCTTATTTTTGTTTTGCATATTTTTGTAATTATTTTTGCTTCTTTTATTGCTGTAGGATTGAGTTAAATGATTTAATTGAGTTCTTTTTCAGGTTTTTTATAGGTTCAAAAGCATAATACATTCCTATAATAACTTTGGAAGGTCATCTTAATCATTAAGCTACTTGGATTTGGTTACTAGTTCACGAATATAAGATTTCTAGAAATGCCTTGTAGCGAAATAGTAGAGACTTTTTGCTATTTTTTATAAGGGGTTAATGAGATAAATTTGACTTGATTCCAATTTTATTAGGTCATTATAATGTTAAATTTAATAAAAAAAATTACCCCATTGCATTTTCACTTGATTAGTTTAGGAATTTGATATATTAACTAGCTCACTATTTCTTGAATTTCCATATTTTAGAGTAGTAATTTTCTGTTATTTTTTAGCACATGTGAAAAATGGTATTTTGGAGTGATTCCACTTGGAATGGAGACCTAAGAAATCCTAATTAATAAAAAAATTTGTCCCATGCCATTTTCATTTGATTTAATTGGTAATTCGGTGAGTTATCTCCAAAACATAACATCTTGTAGCGAAAACAGAGTTTCTTGTATCACTCTTGTAGCATGTGTAAACTCAAGAATATTTTCTCCCAAAGGTTAGTTTTTGTCTCTTAGGCTTGAATAATGAACCCTAGGATCTAAATACATGATTGAGGGAGAATAAAAACCACTTAGGACATTCATTTTCGCAAATTAGATTATGTCTTTTTATTTGAATTCATGCTCTTAGGATTTCAATTACAAATTGTTGTTCTTTCCTAGGATTAATTTATTTCCAAAGAAACACTTCCATTTCTGAAATTAGTTTAGACTTTGATTTCATAAAATTCACTTCATTACATCATATCAACAAAATAAGGACACATTGTATGCTGGACATATAGTGTCGATACCTCTTAAGTTTGTATGAACCCCGGGTTGATAATTAAAATTGGTAGCCTTGGGAGTTGTAGCATTCTTGTTGCAATAATGAGGCTCATCTCCTTTATTCTATGTGTCTAATGTCTTACCGATTTATACTATGACATATATACACAATGTATTTGTTGGTGGCTATGATATATTTATTTATTTCATGGATCCACTGTCTATTTCTTCATGTCCATGGGCCAGAATTTAATGTCATGAATACGAAATGTATAGTTTTGGTAGCCATGTTCAATTATTCTTTATATCGAGCATGGGTGCTCCCACCTCAAGGATGATATATCTATGACCTGATACTTGGTTGTTAGATTTTCTCCAATCTAGTTCCTTGGCTCTTGACTCCTTCCTTGCACCCTTTTTTTGAGACATCATATTGTAATGTATTCTGGACATCAATTTATCTTTTGATCTTATCCATTAGGTGGCATCTAGTATGCTTGTATTTACCACCATAGGTAAAAAAAAGAATTTATTAGATGTTATAGAGATATAATTGAGTAATTTCTCATAATTATATTCTTACATTTTCATATGAAATAATGATTATTTCATAATTCAGAAGAAAATTCATGGTTAGCTGGGAAAATTCATAATTGAACTTGAAGCGTGTGCATGAATTGCAATGGTTTGGTTCACATATCATCAATTTTAACCATGACTTTTGTACACCCAATTCACATGTCATCAATCCTAACTTCTCCTAGCCCTAAGTGTTGATATTCACCCTCCTAGATCTATGAGAATCCTATATAATGAGACCCTTTGAAGGGGAAGAGGAAGATAAAGAGACATAAAGAACACCATCATGCTAAATAATTGTCTCTAGGAAGCATTTCCTTGCTTCGTGGATGATCCCAATCTATATTTTTGAGACAAGGAAGGGTTAAAATAGAGAAACTAGAAAATAGTACTTTACATTCAAAGTGATTGTACTTGCTTTTATATACATTTATATAGATTTTTGGAATGATCCCCCATCTTACATGCTATTGTATATGAAATCATGATATGTGTTTATATGTTATAATTTTATTCTTTCATGTACACTTACTTTACTTCCATTAGGGGAAAAGTATCATCCTCCTTTATCTATGATTGTATGTAGGTGACAAGTTCCAAGTGTTGGAGTGAGATATATGGATGAAGAGTAGGATTTTTTGCCATTAAATTGAGTCCATAATCTACACCAGTAATAGAGGGTCACTAGATGCATATTCCATTCCTTATTTTGTTTATATTTCTATATGCAAGTTTGGGTGCATAGATATCTAGGGGAGGATTTTTTAACTTTCTATCTATAGTCTAGTAAATCTTGAGATGGGAACTACGAGACAATATTCCATTTTATCTAGTGTAAAAATTGTGCAAACGATATTTTATAATATATATATATATATATATATATATATATATATATATATATATATATATATATATATATATATATATATATATATATATATATATATATATATATATTCAATGTATGTGTTGTATGAATATTGTTGGGTGCAAGAATTGCACTTATGCAAACTCCTTCAACAATTAATTGTCAACCCCGAGGTTTCGTAAACTTAGAGATGAAGCATAGGTAATGCCAGAAGTGGTATGAACTTTTCCTATTTATATTTCTACTTCTCAATTGAAATATTGCAGAATCAAACAGAAAATGATCTCAAAGGAAATTGACACCAAAGAAATTCTAGTGCTGGAATGTAAAAGAATGTATTTGCGAAGGAATCAAATAAAGGAAATTTCACACTACTGTAAATAATCTTAACTGCTGAAGTAGAATTCTATGTTTATCCTCAGTATAGGTAATGGTAGTTTATCAAGTGGGCCCTTGAAAGGATCTGTCTTCTAAATGATTTTCCTTCTCACAATAAGTGATCATTCCTGTACTCCTGCAATATTCTTGCACAAGTACAGGTACAGAACTTTATGTGAGAAGTATATTTTACACTTATACGTAAGATGTATGTATTCATGTAGGCACTCTAGCCTTAAGGCTTGGAGTGCTCTATTCCTATAACAAGACACTGGTTCTTGTACTGAAACAGATCTTCCTACACCAAATTTTCCAATTTACATTCGAAAAACAAAAGGGCGAGTTAACTACAAAAGGAATTGCAAAATGCAAGTAGAATTCTGAAATGACTTACATACAAAAAGAATGCTTCAATCAACTGAACCTTATAATAGAAATAAACCTTAAGAGGAAAATAGAATTCAAAAGTTAAAGCATACCTTCTTTAGTCAAATGGGTTTTGCATGCGACTAGATTTAACTCAAAAAGGTTTACTCATAATATTTCGGATTACTTTTAATCCTTCTCTTTAAATCACGAGATTTGGATACGAATTAAGATGTTGAAACAAAGTTCTTATCCATTTCACAAATTCATTCTTAATCTTCAAGAGTTCAGTTTTTAATATTATAAATTCTTCTTTCTGATAGTAAATGTTTACTTGAAGGAATAGATTAAAGCGTATGAAAGAAAAGGGATAAAACACTGGTTGTAAATAAAATAGCAAGCTAGAGTGCAACATCCTACATGCACTGGTGCAGGAATGATCTCACTGCACAATCCAAGTGAAAGAAAACGAGGAAAGGAATTACAAGAAATAAATAAATTCACACAATGGATCTGTTCACACTCTGACTATTTAATGAAGTAAGTCAGAATTCTTAAGCAAGAATGAAATTAAGATTTAAACCAAGCAATGCAAATAAATAAAGTTAACTCACACTTTTATGGTAACGAAACCACGAGGGTAAACGAGCAGGGTTGGCTGGGCCCTAGCCAACCAACTCGTTTCCCATTTTAGGAAATGAAACTCTTCAACACTTTAGCAACGCATCAATGAAAAATTAAACGCAGAGTGAGAAAAATCATGGCACATATCCTTGTATTAACTTCGATCAGCAAATATACATTTTAATTTTAAGTCCGGCCCAGAACGAGGGAGACAACCAGATTACAAATAAACCAAAAATAAAGTAACACTTTCTATCGCTAAACTAGTTCTATCTAAGAGCTATACTTTATACATCCCTTCAGCCGATGGCCATAATCGAAAATTACACAGTCGCTCCAAATTGAGCCTTTCATCTTAACAGAATAACAAAAAAATTACAAAATGAAACCAGAGACTATAATAGGATGCGAACTAATCGTTGGTCGTAGACCTTATCCTCAACTACATCCTGGCTATCCTTCGCTTGAGTTCAACTTCAGATGACCACAACTAAACTCGATGTTGTGGACCAAGATGCACGCGTGAAGTGATCGGGCTATTGCGGAGATCATGGAAAGAGTAGCTGTCAGTGGTACAGAATCTACCTGCACTAAATCAAGCTAATATAATGATTACTATTTTAGCTGATCAAATACTTTAGGAAATTAAACATAAGTTACAATAACTACTAAAGGCACGAAATGTATTTAAAATGATTAATTAAGAACCAGTTAAACCTTAAACATGAAATATGAAATTTTTGTAGGAATAGACAGTAATCTTGGACTAGTGCAGGAATGAGGAGGTTTATGGAGATAAAACAGATGTTAATGATTATGGTTTTTTAAATAGGAAGGGGGTGAAAATAGAACATTTATGCATACCAACATCTTCCCATCCTTAAATTTTTGCGTATCCACACACAACCTTTACCTGCTGTAAAAAATCTTCAAAAATAGGGATCCATCTTTCAATCTTGCATTTGAATATTGATTCCTGCTTTCACTACCTTTGTCTTCTTACCTCGAGATTCGTTAAGTTGTTTGGTCACCTTCTTGAGGCGCTTGTAGCATTTATAAGCCCAAAACTTCCATACCTTCACTTGAATTTTCTGTTGTTTAACCTCTTCTGCCAACTCTATCTTGCCTTGATTCTACTAGTTCTTCTCATTCATGACCTGGTTCAATGCCTCCATGTCATGAACTTACTCTTCCAATTCTACTATATGGTTCTTGAGATAGAAGGTAGAAGTCTCTGTGTCCATCTCATCTGGTGCAAGAACCTTTTGTGCAACGGATTCAAAACATGTACCATCGTTTCCAAGATCGAAATTATCTTGGACATCTAGGGTCTGCATCATAATATCACCGAGGTTTTCTATGCCAAGAGGTTCCATGTCACTGACGGTTTCAGTATCCTCCACGTCCATTGTGCCAAGGGATTCACTACCCTGCGCAACTAATTCATCAGGGGCTTGAGTACCCTGTACATCCAAATCATCAAGGGCTTTTATACCCTCTTCATCCAACTCATCAGGGGCTTCAGTACCATATTCATCAAAATTTTCGAGGGTTTCTATGTGTTTCACCTCGTCATCTATCTTTCTTTCTATTGGGTCTCTGCTTGTACTTACCATGATTCTTCTCTTCTTCAACTTATGAAGGAAGGTCGACAAGGATATGTCGTCCTCCCTCTATTTTCTTCATTCACCATGGTATGGTTTGCTGCATCTACAAGAACCGAGAGGTTTTCATCTCTAGGTGAAGCCTAGGGTGACTCATTAATTAAAATTAGGGAGCTCAACCGAGCGCGACTTGTCCCCAAAGAGATATTTCTTTTCTTATTCGAGGTCCTAATCACTTTCCTTTTTGCTGAGGATGGAGTTTCTTCAACAAACTTCTCCTCTGCTTGCACCCGTTTGTTCTTTCTCTTCGTCTTGGTAGGGCTCAGGGTTTGTGCTATCATTTTCTTTCTTGCACTCTTTCCAACCGACTTCCCTGTACCTCGTCCCCAAAACTCTTTCAATAATTCTTCCCAGGTCATTTCCTTAGCCTCCAATTCTTTATTAACCAGGATTGCAATGAGCTTGTGATGGTATAGTTTGTATGAAACCTGGCTTGCATCCCCTTTCTACACTCCTTTCGACATTTCTTTAAACTTCGGTGCAAGTAATAAGGGAAATTGATGTGTTTCCCTGATTCAAAATGCAACAATAAACGGATATGGTAGATGAACGTTAAGGAATAACATATTTCACAGGTCAGGAACTTCTTATAGGAGCTCTTGCCATTTTCCAATCATGGCGCTACGCGGAAGCCCTTTCTTCTAGTCGAATTTGAGCTTTCAGTCAACCACGAACTGACGCCATCTCTTCTTTTCGATCCTCTCCTTTTTAAACCATTTTTCCCCTATGGTTGACAAGTCTGTAGCTCACACTATATATTATTTCACGACTTCAAACTCTAATGAGCCTACCTTAGCTCGACCTAATTGAATTTTTTTTGCAAATTCTAGAGCCACGTCCATATCAAACCCATCAAATTTCTACAAGAACAGGAGAAATATAGATTCTTGCAATAGTGCAAGATTTCTTTGCTATTATGCGGTCTGTTCTATCTCCTTCACGTCTGATGGTTCGTTTCTCACAGGTGCCATCTTTGTTTGAATCTGCTTCAATTCTCTATCACGACCTTAGGAAAATTTCACAATGAGGAATGTCGAAGGGCTGTCGAGAATTTCATGACAAAGATCCGTTCATCCACCTTCTTTTTAGTCCCATCCATCCAATCACGTTCAATCATAAAAATATTCCCCTTGGGCAGATTCACACACGTATCAATCCGCTACAGGAAGGTAATGATAATTCGAGGAGGCGAAGGTTGTTACGGCGGTGGTGTAACGGTCATGGATGATCGAATTATGAGGTAAGGTTATTATGAACAAGTGATGTAGGATCTTTTCAAAAGGAGGTAAGTATGGAGTTTCAGGTAGATTTGTACTATCCCACGATTTGCCTCATAATTCACATAAGATGTACTTCGGTACTCATTAAAATATTAGACCTCAGAACCTAAAATATCTTGCACTTTAATAATTTCTTCCTAAATCAATATGATAAAGCAAAGTGTTAACCAAAATTTAAATAATGTAATGCTATGATCTATCATTGTGGTAGTCATTCATCTACAAAAATGAAAATTAAATTTCGAATAAGAATTTTTCATCAAGCGCTCATGTACTGTGTTTAAACTTTTTTTTTGCATTGTGTCTTCACAGTCGGGCGTGTGCTTGCACTGGACCTACCTGCACTGCAACGTTCTTGCACTAAACATGTCTGCACCGATCATGCACATTCTTGCACTAGGAATCTATGTAGCATTGAAGAAAAAGGGGATAAAAAAATTCTGAGCACAGTTCTTTGGCTGGACTACAAAAATTTGCCTAATTATACAAGAGAAGTTTTATTCGCCATTATTTGGTGTTTCACAAGCATGCCTTCTGATCTGATTGCATCAGATCCTACAATCAATCCATGAGGGAACAAAGAAGTGGGAAAAGGGGTAATTTTTAGAATGGGAAGGAATACTATAGCAGGGATTCAAAGAATAATACTACCAAGGGGGGAAACAAAAACGGGATGTGGAAAAAATTAAAGGCAAAAAGAGGGATTTTACAAAATCGGGTAGGGATAGTTTCTTAGAAGAAAGAGGAGGGTAATTCATTATGGGATTAAGAAAAGAAAAATAGCGGGAATTACGAAACGAGAAATAGAGGAAAGGCATAATTTTACCTTTAATATCTGCTTGCACTGGTGCAAGAAAAAGTAAATGCAGCGGGAATTGAGCATTGTTTGGATAAAAATTTCCATGCTAGCTATCCCAAAATTTGGAAAGGGCCTCGTTACCATATGAACCTACTTCTTCTTAGTGACAGTCAACATATCCAAAAATCAAAAAACATTCCCCTTTTATTGAAATTTTGATCTCCCTGCCAGCATGTTGGTTTTCAGGTCAATCCTTCTACAATTATGTTAGTCAACTGATTTTCATGATTATAGGAAAAAAAAATTCTTTTATATTTTTTTTATTTTTTTCATTTTTTTTTCATTCTACTATATGAGGAAAAGCAAGAAACAGATCTTCAACAGGTCAGTGTTTCCACCTACCATCTCCTTTTTAGATTGTTGTTGGACTTGCTGTATAAAATCTCCTTTAGTAAGGAACTGAAAATACACCTTTAATCTATGCCCATTTACAAGGAACACAGAATTTCGTCCATCAATAGTTTTAATTTCCACCACTCCATTCTCAAACACTTTGACTACCTCATAAGGTCCCATCCAGCGTGTATGGAATTTCCCTTTAAAATATTTAAGTATTGAACCGTAAAGGAGTACCCAATCACCTGGTTGGAACTATTTCTTTCGGATGGACTTATCATGCCACTTTTTGCGTTGCTGTTGTGTTGGAACAAGGTTACCTAGCCACATTTTTGTCCATTTTTTTAATATTTTAGTAATATTTTAGTAATATTTGGTCTAGCGTAGGGGCTTTGGGGGCAGGTCAAAGCCCCGATGTGTTGTAATGGGTCAAAGGGTAGACTAGGAGTCTGCAAACCATGGTTTGCGGGCCATAGAAGTAGTATACAATAAGATTCTATAAATAGGTGGATAATTCAAAGTTTAGAAGTAAGTTTTTGGTCTGAGAAAAGCTAGGATATGAACTTTAGATCTTTGTGTCGATAGTATGGGTAAGGGCTCCTACTGGTTGTGTGTGCGAAGACCCTAAGTCCTGCTATGTGCGGACCCCGTTGGCTATGTGCACGGGTTGTTCATAGATTCTGTAAGTCAAATCTAGATATAAATGAATGAGAAGACTATTTTGTGATATATGAGTATTTTTTTGTTACGATTGTTGGGTCAATTTATTAGGTAAATAAACACGAGCATTTAATTATCAATCCAGGCTAGTGGAACTTAGAAGCATCCCCAAAGTATATGGGTTTCAACCACAGTCAAGTTTAGAAGATGAATTATTGATGGTTAGTGAAATGCATATTACAAATATAAATCTAACTTAATTAATTTCTAAACAATAGATCAAGATATATGAAATAATAATCAAGAGGCTCTATATTCAGAGGTCCTGGTTGTCCTTCATCATTGATTTCATTCTATCATTAATACTATTATGGAAACAGGAAATAAGGAAATGATAAATCTAATTTCTAAAAAATAGATCAAGATATATGAAATCATAATCAAGAGGCTCTATATTCAAAGGTTTTGGTTTTCCTTCATCATTGATTTCATTCTATCATTAATGCTATTGTGAAAATAGGAAAGCAGGAAAAAATGAATCTAATTTCTAAACAATAGATCAAGATATATGAAATAATAATCAAGAGGCACTATGTTCAGAGGTCCTGGTTTTCCTTCATCATTGATTTCATTCTATCATTAATTCTATTGTGAAAACAGGAAATCATGTAAAGACATGTAAAGATGAATTCTAATGGAAAATCTAGAGACGATAGAAAGAGTGCTTAACTTAAACACTTGTTTGTCCTTTCATATGCAGTTTAAGATCAAGCATTAAATTCATCAATACTTGAAAATAAACAAATCAAACATATGAAAACTAATTTCAATTGCAGCTATGAAATAAATTAAGAAGTGTACTTAGCTTGGTGTGGGGGCACCCTCCACCCTTGCCTCATACACTGAAGGTAAACTCAGCTACTTAAAACTTCAAGTAATCAACCAGCATGTAACAACATCAAAATATGATAGAAAAGTTCTTTTATTATGTCTCCAAGTCTCAGAAATAATAATAATAAGTCATACAAGTTCCATCCTCCCCTCTTGGAGAAAGAGCACTCCTATTTATACATGAGTGCTTTGAAAACAAGATAAGAAACTCATAATTACAAAACCACTTTTCTCTCAACCAATATCCCTATAATTACAAAATATGATCCCTTTAAATCCTCACTCATATCTTACAAATCTTGGATAAGATATGCTATCCAAATCTCCATGATCTTCTCCTTGGAATCTTCCATGATCTTCTCCTTGAAATCTTGAACAATTATCCTTTGAATTATTGAAATGGTGGAGGAAATATTCAAGAGGATTTTGAATAATTCTTCCAAATAATCCTACACATTTACAAAGCTCATTCACATTTAATATATTAGTGAAATATGTCAATTTTCCAATAATTAATCACACATTCTCTTATAATATTAAAAATAAATAAATTGGAAAATAATGAGGTGAACCCATGGAAATGGTATGATGAATGGTTAAATGAGGTGATGGAATGTGAGAAATGGAGAGAATAAACATGATGAAAATGTGACAATTACGAGACCCAACAACAATTATGGGTTGTTTTATATTTTATTTATGACATAATGTACGTTGTCTGAAGATTAACGGTTTTTTGATGCGCAGGTGGATGCGATGCTATAGAAGGGAATGAATGCATAGTTCTAGTGGTAATTTTTCTTATCTGATTGCTAAACTTTTACGTCTGATTTATGAGCTTCGCTTGAGTTATTCTGACCAATACATTGTTAAGGGTTCTGGGTTAGGGCTTCACCAGTGCAGGTCAGTTGAATCTGAAGGAACCTACTTTTATTAACCTTCCCTCTCTTTTAGGGTGCGAAAACCCGGTTCCAGCACCCTCCCATACTACTTCGAGTGAGACCTTGACCTGTGTAAGCAGGCCATTGATGAAACGGCCAGTAGTATCGAGGTTTGTTAGCAAACCTTAAAACTGAACCTAGGTCAAGACCCTAAAGCCAACAAATGGTTTTGTTGCCAACACCAGGAGAATTTTGAGAGAGGGATTGGGTAATGCCACGAGGTCATTAGCAGCCATTAAAACCTGAGTTAGAAGACTAGTTCGAAAAGCAGATTCAGGAATCTTCCCTAAAAGAGAATAGGATTGAAAATTTGTCTGTGGAAGAGTGGAAAAACAGGTAAATTTTTACGGAAGTGCACGAAATATTTTTTGTATCCTTCGCACACGAGTTGCAAGAGTGGTTAGCACAATTGGCGGAATTCTAGACTTGCTGGAAAGACGATCAAGTCACATAGTGGACCCCTGAATTGATCCAACAATTGGAAAATATTGATAGTAAGATTACCATAATTGTAGATCACTAGGTCGACAGTATCTTGGGAGGATTCGTGAAAAAAAAATTTGTTGATCAATTTGTGTCATATTCGGGAGAGGAGTGAAGGTTATTCTAGGGATTTAGAGGCAAGTTCCTAAAAACCCTGCCATTTTTTATTAAGATGTTATTGATTGAAAAGGGTGTCTTGTGTGGCCACACCGAGTGAATGACCTCCAACCAAATTGAGAGCGTGACACGAAGTGGTAAATACTACCAAGTTAATCAAGAAGGAGATATATCGGTATACAGTCCCTTAATAAAATCAACTTATATTAACCAAGAAGGGTTGCGCAAATTGGAACTAGCCCCCTGGCCATGCCTGCATTGAACCCACATAAGGGTAAGAATTCTCCTACACCTCCTCTGCCACCACCGAAGGACGACATGACCACACACATGAAGCTACCTACATTTAAGGGAGTAGGGAATGAAGACATGTGATATCACTAAAATTTTTGTTTTTTCAAACATGGCATGTCAAGTCTGTTTTGATCATGGTCTAAATAGTTTTGAAAGTCATTTTAGCATGTTTAAGGGTATGTCATAGTTTTATAGGTTTAGTGTTCACCATCAAAATTAAAATAAGGTCTTTTTAGGTCCATTCCATAGTCAAAAAGTTCACATTTTTCATTTAAGGGTCATATAAGTAAGTTTTGGGTCAATTTTCTGCAATTAGCCACAAATCCACAGTTTCGTAGCATCGTTAGTTCAAAAAGTGAGTTTTGCGCTACGAAAGCGCTGCTACTTTCGTAGCGCAAAGTGCTAAAATTACACTGTGAGCACTACGAAAACACGGCTTCTTAGCTTTCGTGTCAAATAAGTCAGGATTTGTCAGTTTCAGTTGGGGAATGACATGATAGGCGTATGTTGAGTCATTTAGTTACCAGATTCGATGTACTTACCTGTCCTTCAGTCATCATAGTCATGATAGGATATCAATTAAACATCATTTGGTCATGAGGTGACATCTCTAATTTGATTTTTTTTCCTAATTGAGTCATCTCTGTTTCATTTACCTTCACATATGTTCTCCAAGCTCTAAAGCAGTAAGGATAAGCTTGTGGTTGTTCTTTTCAAAGACAAATCACACCATTATCAAGCGAGGTTGTTCACCATTATCAAGTGAGTATGTTCATCATATCAAGCGAGGTTGTTCATCAAATCAAGAGAGGTTGTTTTACAGGTTTCACAGAATCTAACAAGTTTTCTTTACAAGAAACATAGCAGAGGAGAAGAAGGTCCACAGAGGGGGACATTATCTAAGATACGAGCTTGAGAATGTGAATTTTGTTATAGAGGATCAAATGGTAATGGAGGCTTTTAGCAAAGTTGGCTGTCTCAAATTTTGTGAAAAGTTGCAGGGTTGCCACACTCAGGAGTCCAAATAGTTTGCTCTACATTTCAGTGGAAGCACTACCAAAGTTGGAATGATAAATATGCCAGTGACACCTAAGATCATAGCTATTGTGACAGAGATACCAAGGGGACAAAATCTTGGTTTAAAGGTTTTAGGTTTGACATGGAGCCATGTAAGGAGTTTATGAAACCTGAATTTGTAGACATGGACTTGAACAATGCAATACCCAGAAGCTGTATCAAGGATAACTATGCAAAGTTGTTATTCAACATCTAAAGATATTTAACATGTGAAGGCAAGTACCATAAATTATACACTTATCATTTTAAACTGTTGTTGCATTTCACAAGAATGGTATCATTAGATTTACCATTTTACTTGCATAGAAGCCTTGCCAAAATGGCTGACAAAGTCCAAGATAAATCTGATGGCTGTGAAACATCTTTGTTTCATCACATTTTGATTAAGTTACTTGTTTTAAACGAGCTTCAAAAAATAAATAGAGATTGATCTTACTTTTTATTTATGAGTGGATTTGAAATGGAAGCCCTAACCCCAGCTAGAAATCCTAAGGTCAAGGGAATCCTTCACCACCAGTAGCAGAATCCAGTCAACTAATGGTTACCAAAGCAAAGAGGTTTGTGAAGTTGAAACCAGGGAAACAGCTTGAAGATAGAACTGAGAAAGCATCAGTTCTTGTTGCAAAAACCCCATCACCTGCAAAACATAAATTAGAAAGGGTCAAAGAAACAAAATAAAAATAGGTGGCCAGTAAGCAGGAGAGCCAGAGAAAGACAAGAAGTCAAGTATCAGCATCAAAGGGAAAAGAAGGGGTTTCAGTCACAGAGGATAGCCCAGTGATGAAAGGAAACTTGGATGATATACTGAATGCAATTGATATAGATGAATCACCCATTGTGCAGGTAGATTTCATTGAAGTGAATGAACCCAAAAAAAGAAAAATGAAATCAGCAAAGAAATTGGAATTTGAAGGTGAGAATGCAGCTTTTGTTTTTCAAGCTAGGAAACCTTTAACCAGGCATGAAAATAAACTCCAAGAAGGAAGTAAATATATCCAAGTAACCATTGAAGTAGCCAAATTCCCTGAAGAGGTGGTTGATCTCTCATCACCTATAGTGGAGCATGCAGCCAGCAAGATTGAGAAGGGAAGGGACCACATGTCAGAGTGTCAAATGCTGGAAGAAAGGTTGAAGCTAGCAAATCAAGAGATGGAAATGATGAGAAAGAGGGCAAGAAAACACAACATTGAAAATACAGAATTCAAGAGGATGAAGGTTGTTTGGGAAGGTCAAACAGTTTTTAGGTCAGAGATCCCAAGCAGTGCACAACAGTTCTTTACATGGACAATTCCTGCCATTAAAGAAGAAAAATTTGTTAGAGTGATCAACACCCATTTTAGAGCCAGTAATGGAAAGCTAAGAAGCCAAGTGGAAGATTTGGAGCTACAATTAAAATAATCTCAACATGAACTAAAGAGAAGAGGTACAAAATGACAAATTCAAAGCAAAATCAAAATGGAAAAATGAGGATTAAATTTTGTAAAGGTTATGTTTTTAGTTCATATAGCTAATGGTTTTGAAGAGAAAAGTGATTTTATAAAGTTATAGCATCTTTTTGTTTCAAGTTTTGAAGAAAAACTAGAAAAAAATGTTTACACAGCAATTTCGTAGCACCTGTAGTGCAAAAAGGGTGAAATGCGCTACGAAACTACTATAGTAGCTTTTTCAACCTTTTCCTTATCAAAATTTGGAGGGAAAACCATGCATTTTGATTTGAAATTTCTAACGAAGCTATGCCAAGTGATTATCAAAGCAACCCTCAAGGAAAGGAAGCTAAATTTTGAGGGAAAATGGGTAAAAAGACTGCGCTACGAAAAGCGCTACGAAACTATGTTGCTTTCGTAGCGCAAGTCTGTTTTCACTGTTTTGAGAAGTTCGAAGTGGTTTTACACAACTGGCATGAAGGGATGACTGAGACATATGTCAATCATGTTCCTGACATCAATTAACCTTGAATTTATGGATTAGAAGTGGTCAAAATATCTCAAGAAACCAAAAGAATCCTAAGCCTAAAAACAGGGGAGCAGTTTCCTAAATTGCAGGAGATCAACATCATCAGCATTATGGTCATAACAGCTTGGAGCTCAACATCAGGATTTGACTTATTGGAAAGATAGGTGTAAAATGATGTAATTAATTTTAGATAAAGATGTTTTAAGTGGAATCAAAAGAGTTCTAATTCTATTTGTAATAGGACTCTATATTAGTTTTACAGTTGTGTTTGTAATAAATACCATGTTTTATGGTTAGAATAGGTTTCAAAGCATAGGAATTCGACGTATCTAGTTGTGGATAAGCTTATCTTATGATGTAAATGATCTATAAAAAATCAAGCAGTCGAAATAGAAAGGGTTGAAATTTTTTAGCAAAAAGATTGTGTTTACTGTAAGTGATTGTTTTCAGCTTTAATACAGAGAAGTTTACTTAGCCAACTTGAGATTCATACAGAGTTTTAGTATGTGTTTGTTCTATTGCATCCTTTTACTATATATTTCAGTGGTATTTTCTTATTTTTACTCAAAATTCATCCTTTATGCTCTGACTTCCTATGTAGGCAAATTGACTGTGTTTCTACTATTAACACTGTTACTAATGAAATAGGTAACTGCATTGGTACCTACTTTTTGACGTAGCAAGAAAAACACCCGATTTTGAAAAGTGGTGATGCAGAATCAATTTTTTTTTTTTGGAGCATGTTTTTGGCACTTTAATTTTTCTTTATTTTTTTATTTTTTTTCTGTGATTCTTTTTACATCGATTTTGAATAGTGGTGGCATATCATCACCAAAGTTTTTTTAGAGGATTGATTTTGACAACATACATTTTCTAATGTCTTCTTCTTCCGTGAGATGTTTATTTTAAGTGCATTTATGTACTTGTGTTTTAAAAAGAAAAAAATATTTTTTTTTTAAATAAAAATTTGTAATGATATCTTCACTTTTTCACATAGATAAAATATGAAAAAACGATCCATATTATAAAGTTTATATTTTCTACAAGTTTATGTATTGCTAATTAATTTTTCAATGCACATCAAATAATTGTCACTAAAAAACCAATATTTTGAATGATATGACAAAAAAATACAAATTTTCAATACAAATAGAGTGCAAAAAATACACTTTTAGAGACCTTTTTGTTAAAAAAAACATGTTAAATAAACTAATTTTTGGGAAAATCTTAACAAAAAAACTTAAGAAAATAGCATTTTTATTGAATTTTATGTCAAAAAATAATAGTAATCCAATGTTTTTTGCAAAAAATAAGGATTCTTCTCATAAAATATCAAAGTCTAAACATTACAGGTAAAACTAATTAATAGATCTCAAAAATGAGCTTTGTTTGCAAGCATAACTTAAAGATCCTCAACAATATCAACTAATACATGTTCAACATCATCTAGAACATCATTGATGGCTTCTTCCACAACATTTTCTACTTCATTTTGGTCATTGTCATCTTCTATTAGATCTTTCATGTCTGCAAATCTTCCAAAGTGTCCCTTTCCAATCATTCCATATAATGGTGGTTGAGGTTCCTTTGCTTTTTTTGCCACACGTGATTCATTAAAATCCCCTTTCCTCAAACCAACTTCTTGCTTCACATCTGGAAGAAATTAAAGAATGTTAATTCTTTGTTGAATAAATTTGCATTGCATTGGGTCTTTCTTAATGGAAATGAAATTTCTTACGTTTGGTAGGCAACATGCTAGTGTTGTACCTAATCATCAAGTACAAAGAAATAAGTAAGAAAATTAGTATAAAGACATAAATTTAAATTTGTATAATAAAACTTACCTGAACCTGAAAATAGGTCCAAAACCTAATCTCCTTTATTTTACGATGTCGCCCGACATGCCTCCGGCCCCTGGCTAGGCAGAGAGAAATTCCAAGAATCGTCCTTCATCCAGTCAGGGGCCAGAGGCAAGCTGGGCAGCCCTCGACAGCTCCACTAGCCAGCCTCCGCCCAACCGGGGGAGATTCTCAGAATCGCCCTCCACCCAACCGAGGGTGATCTTGGAATCGCCCTCCACCCAGCTGGGAGCGATTCTCGGAATCGCCCTCCGCCCAACTGGGAGCAATTCTCGGAATCTCCCTCCGCCCAGCCAGGGGTGATTCTCGGAATCACCCTCCGCGCCCAGGGCCGAGGGAGGTTAGGCAGGCTCGAGGGTCGCCCTCCCACGCCCCGATCGCGAGGTAGGCCAGGTAGCCCTCGATGGTGTTCAGCGTGAGGGAGACTTCTGGAATCACTCCGGTCGATCAAGAGGGCACCGCGAGGGCTCACTACCTCGGCCTCCGCCGAAGGCGAGAGATCAAGACGCTCCCACTCCGCCAGGTCGTGTGTCGGGCAGCTCGACGAAGACCATCACCAGGCTCACCTTTGGTTGGCGAGGGCGATTCGAGAATCACCCGTTGCGTAGGGCAGATTCAGAATCACCCTGTGGCTTGGGCAAAGGGCAGTTCTGAGAATCACCCCCATCTAGGCGAAGAGCGATTCTGATAATCACCCCCGGCTGGGCTGAGGACGATTCCGAGAATCAACACCAACTGGGCAGAGGGTGATTCCGAGAATCACCCTCCGCCTAGCCGAGGGCGATTCTCGGAATCGCCCTCCGCCTAGCAGGGGGCTGGAGGCAAGCCGGGTAGCGCTGTCGAGGGCTGCCCAGCCTGCCTCCAGCCCCCGGCTGGGTGGAGGGCGATTCCGAGAATCACCCCCGGTTGGGCGGAGGGTGATTCTGAGAATCACCCTCGGCTCGCCCTCTGCCCAGCCGGGGGCCAAAGGCAGGCTGGGCAGCCCTCGACGGTGCCGCCTAGCCTGCCTCCGGCCCCCGACTGGGCAGAGGGAAATTTCGAAAATAACCCCCGGTTGGGCGGAGGCCGATTCCGAGAATCACCCCCGGTTGGCGAAGGGAAATTCCGAGAATCACCCTCGGCTGGGCGAAGGGAAATTTCGATAATCACCCTCGGTTGGGCGGAGGGCGATTCCGAGAATCACCCCCGACTGAGTGGAGGGTGATTCCGAGAATCAGCCCCGGCTAGGTGGAGGGCGATTCCGAGAATCAATCCTGACTGGGCGGAGGGTGATTCTAATAATCACCCTCCGCCCAACCGGTGGTGATTCTCGGAATCGCCCTCCACCCAGCCGGGGGCTAAAGGCCGGCTGGGCGGCGCCGTTGAGGGCGGCCCAACTTGCCTCTGGCCCCCGGTGGGCGGAAAATTATTATTATTATTATTATTATTTCAAACACAAACTATTTAAAAAAAAAAAAAAAACTATTCAATTAAAATTTTAAAATATAAAAATAAAGTAAAAAATATGTTTATATATATATATATATATATATATATATATATATATATATATATATATATATATATATATATTAATTTTAATTTTTTTAAATTAAAAAAATTATTATTTAAAATATAAAAAAAAACAATAAAAAAAATTTAAAATATAAACAAACATATATAAGAAGATTTTAATTTTTAATTTTTATTTTCTTCAAACTAAAACAATTATAATTTAAAATATAGAAAAACAATAAAAAAAATTTTAAAAATATGTTTTTAAATATAAACAAACAAATATATGAATAATAAATTTTTCATTTACTTGTTCATTTTTAAAAATTGTTTTAAGTCATATAATTTCTCCATAATTTCATGGTTCAAGTATCTTGAAAACTTAAGATTTAAAAACTTGAGATTTACAACTTGTCATATAAGGTTTTTATGCACTCCGAAATTTTATCTTTAATGTTATGGTTGAAAATAATTACAATTTTAGTGTTGTTTGGAGTCAAGATATTTTATGTTTAACAACATGGATAAAAATTGTTCGAAATGATAAGCCCTTCAGACATGATTTTGTTTATATTTAACATCATCTATCCAAAAATTTAGAATTTTACGATTTTTCAATGTCCTAATATGTTGTCTTTAATTCCATTGTTACAATGTGTCAAAAGTGTGACACAATGTCTTTTTTTGTTATTCCAGCATCAACTCGTTTTGTTTTGAGGGTGTTTTTTCAATCATTTTTTCAAGAAACAATTTCGTTTTTAGCATAATTTTATAAAAAGGTGAAATTTGACCTTGAGAAAAAACAAATGTGTTCTAGAATACACACTTTTGTTTTTGGGGCATTTTTTCATGTTTTTTGAGTCTTTTTGGGCTAGAGTTCCTGTTTTGAGGTAATAGTTCCCATTTCATCGGTAACATTGTTTGTTTCACATGTGTATCTTTTGAATAAAACTCTAACATGCCTCAAATTCCATGCTAAGTAGATTGATTGGTTTTACTAAAGCTATCATGACTCCATAAGCCCAATGTACTCTTGCTAATGTGATTTACAACCAAATTCAATCATTTATCTGTCTATGATCACACATGTAGTTAGCCATCTTCAATTTTATTCAAAATCAGTAACCCTTGAGAGAGCTCTCTCAGGTTGAGGAAGCTAAGCCTCAACCAAAAGCTTGGTTTGAAGTAGTTGCACAAGATTGGTTTGATGAGAATCCTATCAAGTCTGGTTTTGTGATAACAACATGGATCGATTCTGGTTTGTATCAGAATCTATGTGGACCGCGCAAAATGTTAACAATGATGCTATCAAGCGAGCACATCTATCTATAGCCTTCAAGGGAAGGGCCCTGGACTTTTTTATGGGATACATTGGTCAACATGCAAACGCATCAATACAATATATTAATAACACCCCAAAGAAAAAATTCTGGAAGCCTAAGTCATACTCTCAATGTGTAGTTGAATTAAAGGACTTTAAGCAGGGACCTACAGAGTCCATCTGGGAAGTTGACCAGCGATTAAAATACGTTATCATCTATGGGGGATTTGTCTATGAGGATAATCAGCACAAGGAATGGTTTATTGCTATGTTATTACCACACCTACGAGGACCCATGGGACAGCAGAATATCGGCTCCCAAGAGGAAGCTCTGGAGATTGCCATGAAATTAGAAGCTACGCCAAGAGATGATACGTAGTTTGCAGCTCTACAGATCCAGAGCTAGCTAGAAGCAATGCACTTAGAAATTCAGAACTTGCGAAAGGATCGCGGTAAGGAAGCTAGTCTAGATATCTGGTGCATACGCTATAGGGTTCTAGGTCCTACTAAGGATCAATGCCCCTTGTTATCGGATAATATGCAAGCTGGGGGGGCAAGCTCTCTACAACCTAGGGAAATGGCTGGCCCTAACAGTCCTATGCTATGGTGTGTTGATTGTCAAGTAGCAGGAAGACATGATATAGATCACTGCCCACGATTGGGTGCTTATGTTCTAGAATTGAAACAACAGTGGTGCAGATTCTGCTCGTTTGTGGGTCATGATGAGAAAAACTGCCGAACACTTGACCTCATGGTAGATAGGGGAAACTTATACAGGATGCAAGTGGACCCCTCATCACCATTGTCTCCTTCTGTATGGGGAGGATATCCCACAAGAGGAATGGGAGGAAGGAGAGGGGGGAGCACAGGTTGAGGACGAGGACAGCTAATCGGTTACAACTGTAGAGACGTGGGACATTTCACATGATATTGCCCAAACCCTTCACGCCAATCCTGCAGATATTGCAGAAATTTCGATCACGTCATTGAATATTGCCTTGTACTAATAGAAAAAATGCAGGAGAAACATCAAACGCCTACACAAAATGTGAAAAGGGTTAAGGCGGAACCATGATACGATGGACCATGTATCGATGTGATCATGTGTAGCAGCATTGCCACCGGGTGAGCTAAAGAAAAGGTTGCAACTGAACCACTAATCCAGAAAGCTGGGGAAAAAATGAAAATCTTAGATCTGAAAAAGGAGAAAGAAACCTTCATAGAAATTCGGAGGGAGATGACTAAAGACAAAGAACCTACTATGGTAGATCCAAAAGTAGATGAAGTAGTTAAACCATTCCTCGAGGCATGTATGAAGCTGGTGCGCAACCAAAAGGCCATAGAGAATATCCAAGCATTAATAGATATCTACATAGAAAATATTTCTTTACAGCCAAAGGTTAAAAATATGAACAAGATATACAAAAACAAAAAAAGAACAGGACGGGAAATGTGCATGACTGTGTAGATTGGAGACTACAAAATGGATCAAGTCATCCCTAATTTAGGATCAGACACAAATGTCCTACCCAAGCAGACCTGCCAAAGGATGGGGGAACCTAAGCTGGAATGGTCAACTATTCAGCTACGGAGGGCTAAACAGCAGAAGATTATCCCACTAAGACGATTGACGAAGGTGGTGGTAGATATTGTGGATGTTAAATTTTACGTTGATTTTGAGGTAATTCAGATAGTGGATGACGCGGACCCTTACCCTGCTATTTTAGGCTTGGATTGGGATATTGACATGGGAAGTATCATTAATTTAAAAATAATGAGCATGATCTTTGAAGGTGAAGGCACAAGGTGTAATATCCCCAAAATGGAACAATAGCAATATTAAACAATACTTCTTCAGAAATAACGCAGTTCATCAAAGTAAGAGCAGGAGGCCAATATGGAGGCCCAAAATTCACATATACATCAGCAAATCAGATTTACAATAAGTCCCATACAGTGGATAACAGGACATTGAAGATTAGAATAGAAGAAATTCCTCAAAAAGAGGTGCTGCAATCACATATATGCACTGCAAAAGGCTTGACAGAGTTATTTTATTATGCTGCAACAGCTGTTGATTACAACTTAGATCTAGAGTAGAATAATGCATGAACAGTAAGGTCTATGAAATATCCACACACTATAGAGTCTCGACTTTACATACCCCTTGGGGTTTTCAGCAATACATAAAGCACATGGAGTAGATCTGAGATCTAAAGCTGCAGATCTGCAGAAATCTTTAGAAATTCTGTAGTAAATATAGGAGAATCCAGATCATATCTGAATATAACATGGATTAGATCTGAAATCCATGGATCACCACAGTGTAGGGAATATTCCCAACACTAGAGATCTCTCCTCCAAGTTATGCTAAAATCCCTTACAACGGCACCTACAGAAAAATGCAGATCTGGAATATAGACTGCGTTTTAGGGTTCAAGATCAGTTTGCCCTAATGCCAAGATGTGGATCTGAAGCTCCAATTATCCAATACACTCTTTCCAATGGGATAGAAGGCTTTCCCACTGAAAAGTGGCACTATAATGGCCTAGATCTAAATAGATATAGCCTCCACTTCCTGCAGCTTACAAGGACAACCAAACCCTCAACAAGATCTGCGTTGTAGTTGGAAGATGAAGCTTGGCCAAATGCCTGATAGTGGGCAAAATATGCAAGGCTCTTCTAAGAGGCCTGTCAAGGAAAGAGGTGGGATTCCCGATCAGGAACACCCAATGCTAAATAGCTCTATTCTCTGCTAAAAAACCAAGAGAATTATATATGTCTAAATAGACAATATATTCAAAAATATAATCCAATCAACAACCCTCTCATTTGTCCTTCTCTTCCTTTTATAAGATATAGATCTTGCAAAACCCTAAACCATCTGAATGATTTAGCTTCTTTCACATGTGCCACCTCCAAATAAGACTGTGTTGTGCATCAATGAGGTTCATCCCTTCTAGACAACGATGTTGATCTAGTCATGGTTGACCCAGTCAAATGTCTCAATCCATTTCACAAATAAGGGTGTTTTATTAAAATAGCCCAGACTTATCTTTGTTCACATGTGGGATTGATTTATTCACTATCTTAGGAGTTTTTATTGTCATCCTTTATACATTTATTCATGCAACAGGAAAATGAAACAAAATTGTATATTCCCATTAGCTTGGGCTAATTGGGAATATTACAGTCCTGCCCTCCAAAATATTGCTTTTCCTCAAGCAACTGATAATGTGATTGCTACAACACTTCTCCTCCTCCATTGGTGACACCATCATGAGTTAATTTTTCTAAGTGCTCACTAATCCAACCCTCCATGAATTTTTCCTCCAAATTCATTATGAGATGTGCATAGTCCATCCCACAAGGAGTCAAGAACTCAAATGAAACAAACATGGTTGAACCAATGCTCTCCCTGAAACATGTATCATAAGGTACATAGAGAGTTTCCATCCCATGTGGTACATACAAGCTTCCCAGCCTCCCTCCATACATACCCATAAGAAGTACAACTATATCATCAAGGTATGGAAGCAAAACTACATATATTCAAATAGAAATTTGAGCATAAGGAGGTGGGTCATAGTCCCACATATGATACCAGTGCAATGCATCTCCTGCCTGCATCAAATCAAGGTATGGTAAGTGGTTTCCCCACCACTCACTTGTTGCACATGTCATCTCACCATGGCTAAAAGTGTGAGATATGTTTGGTGCCTTTGGGAAGCACCCATCATGAAAGAAAAGCTCCCTTTGCACATCAAGGGAGTGGCAAAATTCAGAAATTTTAGTGGCCCAATGTTTGCCATGAGATTTACATGATACATTACTCCTCCTTGGAGTCATGGCCTGCATAAACATGGTGAAAGTATATGTAAAATCAGAAAATGAAACTTGCTTTACATGATCAGATTCTTCACCAACAATGTCTCTCATACACATGGATTTGTGCATGGGTCTTTCTCCTCTTTCAAAAGAAGGAAGAGATGGCTGAAATAATTCTTGCATAGAGTCATATGGCTGCCCCAACTCCACATAGTTCATGCATTCTTGAAAATGCTGATGTAGTTCTTCTTTCAAGCCTTCCCAATCAAAGCTTCTCATGATGATGTTGTAGATCTCCATGGAGTACATATGGCTGAAACAGAACTCTTTGTATGCTCTTTGTAGTAACTTCTCCTTGAGCTTAGAAGCTCTAGACAAGAAGATCCTACCATGATGATAGATGACCCCTTCTTGGATTAAGTATCCCTTTTCATGCAGTTGGTCATCAAGTATTATACAAGTGTGAAGATATTTGGAATAATCCACTAGCAATTGGGATTTCCAATATAGATCTACACTGCTCAACAATGACAACGTTGATGATGCATCAACATAAATTTTTGTCATGTTTCTGATCTCCTCCTTGACATCTCCTGTGCCAAAGGTGTGTGTTGGAATGTTGTTCCTTCCATTCTTCTCCTCCCATAGCGCAGATCCAGAATTGAGAGTGGGTGATGATGATAAGGGAGAAATATTTCCCTCCTTCTTGAGCTTACCCAAGTCTCCCAGCGTTGTAGCGTTGACTTCAAGTGCTCCAATCCCTCCTGGATCTAAGTTTGGAGTAGCAAGTTGTGAGGTCTTCCCACCAAATCTGAATCAAGTGGCCTCCCAATTGGTATTCCACTAGATAAGAGTGTCCCATGCAGAAATATCATGAACATAATAGATGGGACTGTGAGGTCCTTGCTTCCACTGCGCAAATCCATATATATTTTCTGTGTGGAAGTGTTATGTGATGGGTAAGTATGCATGCCTTTGATCATGTGAGATTCACCACTCTTCTTATCAACCCATCCATTTGCAAAGCCTCCCAATCAGTGGTGACTTTCCCCAATGTAATCAACCATTGAACACCCAATATAACATTGGTGTCTGGTATGTCAACTACAAATAAGTGATCCACCAAGGTGTAGGATCCCATGGTGACTGAAAGTGATGGAACATAATGCATGCATTGCATTGTTCTATCTCCTGGGACCAAAACAGAGAATCCCTCAAAAGTATCAGTGTGTATTTCCCTCCTCTGCACAAGATGGGCATCAATGAAGTTGTGGGTAGCCCCACGGTCAATCAATACAAAAACCCTTTGATTCATGATTGAACCTTGAACTCTTAAGGTAAAGTGCTTACGTACTCCTCTCAAATATGCAAGAGTTCCTCCAATAGGAGCAATTTCTCCATTTCCATCTCCTGATGGTGTTGGATCTCCTTCAACATTGTCAGTGTTGTGACCCCTTCTTGGTTCATCTTCTTCATCTTCTTCAAGATCTGAGAAGATCTCTATGTAATTTTCTTTACCAGCAGCACATATATGTCTAGGTACCCATGGTTCTTGGCAAGTGAAGCATAGCTTCTTCCTCCTTAGATCTCTCCAAACTTCATCATCAAGAGGCTTCTTGTATGAGCTCTCCTTGGAAGGAGCAGCTTTCTCTTCCTTTCCTTTAGAAGGAAAAGAGGGCTTGTGTTGAAATTTTTCCTTTGCTTTTGGCAAGGCATATTGAAGGTCTCTAGCCCTCTCAATGGCATCATGCAAGGTAGTGGGCTTGGTAGATTTTACCAACCCATGAAGAGGTTCATCTATACCATCGATGAACATGTACACCCTTCTTACTACAAACAAATCAAGAACCATAACAGATAATCTCAAAAATTCAAAAATATAGGACTCTATATTACCTAACTGCTTCAACTTTGCAAGGCTCATGAATGGTGTCTCTGGATCTCTTCTGCCAAACCTTTCCACCAACCTTCTAGTGAACTCAAAATAAGTATTCACATTGGCATGACCCAATGTAGACAAGCCATGGAGCCACCAGTTGTGTGCTTCACCTTCAAAGTGCAACGCTGCAATCTTGATAGCTTCCATCTCTGGGACCTTGTTCAACTGAAAGTAGATGTCAAGTTTTTCTACCCATGATTTGGCAGAACAAGTGGATGACCCATCAAACTTGGGTAAAAATAATCTGCCCATAAAGTGATGTCAATCATTATTCTGAGTGAATAAACCATCTCTATGATAATGCCTTGGTCTTCTTTTGTCCTTGAGGTGACAAAACTCTTAAAAAATCAAGTGATCGTTTAATATCTGATTCTGAGACTCATATTATTCAAAATAATATTCAAGGGATGCTTTCTCATGAGGCCCTTCTTTTTCCACAGCCAAAAAAGTAGGCATGGTAGAGCGTTGTGAAACTTGTGGTTGGTTCACTAGTTGATCATTCCAGTGATGAGACATGCCAAAGCTTTCTACAAGATGAAATATCTTAGGAGATTCCTTTATTCTGTCCAATCTAATCTCTTTGATCTCTCTAGCAAGATCTTGCATGGCTTTCATAAGGGTTTTTTCAAACTCCTTCCCATCTTCATCACTTCCAAATTCAGGGGCTTTACCCTTGTCTTTATCATCATTGGTGTAATCAAATTTCTTCTATCTTATTTTTAGATACCTCTTCTCTCTGTCAGTAAGAGGCTCTTATTCTTCTGAAGATATATTGGCTTCTTACAGGCTGTGCCAAGATGATTGCTCGGATACCACTGTAATATCCCCAAAATGGGAACAACAACAATATTAAACAATAATGCTTCAGAAATAACGCAGTTCAGCAAAGTAAGAGTAGGAGGCCAATATTGAGGCCAAAAATTCACATATACATCAGAAAATCAGATTTACAATAAGGCCCATACAGTGGATAACAGGACATATAAGACTATAATAGAAGAAACCCCTCAAAAATAGGTGTTGCAATCACATATATGCACTGCAAAAGGCTTGACAACATTATTTTTATTATGCTGCAACAGCTGTTGATTAAAAATTAGATCTAGAGAAGAATAATGCATGAACAGTTAGGTCTATGGCAGATCCATACACTATAGAATCTCTACTTTACATACCCCTTGGGGTTTTCAGCAATACATGAAGCACATGGAGTAGATCTGAGATCTAAAGCTGCAGATCTGTAGAAATATTCAGAAATTCTGCAGTAAATATAGGAGAATCCAGATCATATCTGAATATAACATGGATTATATATGAAATCCATGGATCACCACAGTGTAGGGTAGATTCCCAACACTAGAGATCTCTCCTCCAAGTTATGCCAAAATCTCTTACAACAACACCTATAGAAAAATGCAGATCTGGAAGATAGACTGTGTTGTAGGGTTCAAGATCAGTTTGGACTGATGCCAAGATGTGCATCTGAAGCTCTAGTGATCCAATACACTCTTGCCAATGGGATAGAAGGCTTTCCCACTGAAAAGAGGCACTAGAATGGCCTAGATTTGAGTAGATCTAGCCTCCACTTGCTGCAGCATACAAGGACAACCAAACCCTTAACAGGATCTGCATTGTAGTTGGAAGATGAAGCTTGGCCAAATGCCTGATAGTGGGCAAGATATGCAAGGCTCTTCCAAGAGGCCTCTCAAGGAAAGAGGTGGGATTCCCGATCAGGAACACCCAGTGCTAAACAACACTATTCTCTGCTAAACAGCCAAGAGAATGATATATTTCTAAACAGACAGTATATTCAAAAATATAATCCAATCAACAACCCTCTCATGTTGTCCTCCTCTTCCTTTCATAACATAGAGATCTTGCAAAACCCTAAACCATCTCAATGATTTAGCTTATTTCACATGTGCCACCTCCAACTAAGACTGCGTTGTGCATCAATGAGGTTCATCCCTTCTAGACAATGTTGTTGATCTGGTCATGGTTGACCCAGTCAAATTTCTCAATCCCTTTCACACATAGGGGTGTTTTATTAAAATAGCCCAATTTATCTTTGTTCACATGTGGCATTGATTTATTCACTATATTAGGAGTTTGTACTGTCCTCCTTTATACATTTATTCATGCAACAGGAAAATGAAACAAAATTGTATATTCCCATTAGCTTGGGATAATTGGGAATATTACACAAGGGTGATAGTTTCGTTGGATCCAGCAGAAGGGGAGTGGTACATTGAATCAATATGGTAGGAAGAGGATGTTTATCACATATACAAGCTGACCACCTGGGATGATGATTGGATCAACCCCACGGCTGACAGCATGCTATGCTGGGAAAAAGAAAGCGAAAGCTTATACGACTCGGATGGAGAGACAGAAAATTGGTAGAATTGGCTGCATGATGTATCTACGCTGAGGTGTCTCAAGGTCACAAAAATATTTTGATGCATCTCCTCAGAGGTCAAAGAAATACCCTACTTTGATGGCTCTACTAATGTGAAGTATTTCCTTGAAGCTATTGAAGAAAATTTCCATGAGGAACAAATATTCTGGGCCCTTAACTAGAACATGCGTGCAACCCCCACGCACTGGTGGGAAACCCATAAGGGAGCCTTTCAGGTCTGAGGGAATGCCGAAGGATGATGATTTTACGATTTGACTCGCCAGTCAAACTATCGATGGAACTCTTCTCGAGACGAGGGGATCTGCACAAGCACTTGGATTTTTGGATGGAAGTATGGAAGGGAAACACCTAGAGTGAATGAGTCCATATGTTTGTTCACGCATTGGGACCAATACTTGGTATTTAGACACAGAATTACACCAATGTACCCAGTATTGGGGTTCGATGGCTGAGTATTTTATAACAACGTTTAGATTGACAGGAGGAATTGAGAAAGTAGATGAATCCCTGCAAGGTATAGATGCTCTGGTATTCAAGGAGTCCCTCCCTAAGCAGGAGCATATTGTGGCATCCTGGGATGCGCAAATACAGGACATTATAAACTGCAAAAAAAAATAAATAGAATACTGTGATGAGGATCCCCGTAATATCATTATCGTAGAGTCAGAAGGAGAACGTGTTGTTGCAGGTTCTTTGCTGCAAGCAATTGATGTCACGAAGCCTTTGAAACTGAAGGAATTAAATATTGGCTTGGAAGAGAAACCCAATATGGCCAAGATTGGGGATTACTAGGATGAGGGCATGGTGGGAAGGATCACAGAATTTCTAACCGAATATCAAGATCTATTCCCTACTAATTTCTTCGAACTCAAGGGGATCGTAAGGGATATGGGAGTTATGAGGATTACATTGAAGCTAGATGCGCGACCAATCAAACAATGGCCCTATCGCCTGAACCCGAAACACAAACAAAAATTTAAGGAGGAAATTGAGAAAATGGTGGCCGCAGGTATTATTGAACTAGTAGAGTAGTCAGATTGGGTAAGTCCTATGGTGGTTTGGGAAAAAAAGACTAAAGAAGAGATAAGGATCTACGTAGATCTGCGCAAGTTAAATGATTCTTGCATACATGATCCTTTCCCTACATCGTTCTCCAATGAGATCCTGGATAATGTGGGAGGTTAGGAAGCTTACTTATTACTAATGGGTTTCCAGGGTACCATTAGATCCGCATAGCACCTGAAGATCACAGCAAGATAACCTTCGCAACTAAGTGGGGCTCATTCCTGTACACTGTCATTCCATTTGGAATAAATAATTCCCCTGCCATCTTTCCACGTGTTTTTGTAGCCATATTAAAATAATTCATTCAAAAGTTCCTGGAAGTTTACTTTGACGATTGGATGGTTTTTGGATTAGTAAAGAACCATGTGTCGAATCTGTGCATGATGTTGGCTGCCTGCAGGAAACACCAAATTTCGCTAAACATTAAGAAATGCATATTTTGTGTCCCATTTGGGATCCTTTTAGCACACATAGTATGTCAGCAGGGATTGATGGTTGACCCAACCAAGATCGTGATTATCATCAATTTGGTAGTTCCAGCTACTGAAAAATAGTTGTGCTCCATCCTCAGCCACATCGGTTACTACAGGAAGTTTATTCAGGGGTACACTTTGATCACTGCTCCAATGGAGAAATTACTGAAGAAGGATGTCTCATTCTTTTGGGATGATGGATGTCAGAAAAGCTTCGAACTATTAAAATAAAATATGGTGACTGTAGCTATTCTTATATTCCCTGACTGGGCAAAGATCTTCCACGTACACGTAGATGCATCAGGGATCGTGTTGGGATCTATCTTAGCATAGCCTGGAGAAGGGGACATTGATCACCCGATGGCCTTCGCTAGTAGGAAGCTTTCAAATGCACAGCATAACTATTCTACCACAGAGCGTGAAGGGTTGGCGATCGTGTACGCCCTCCAAACTTACATGAACTATCTCTTAGGTGGACACTTCAAGATGTTCATGATCATTCACCTTTAAAATACCTGGCTAATAAGCCTGTGTTGGGGTGGGGGGGGGAATCTTTCAGTAGCTATTGTTGCTTCAGGAGTATGAGTTTGAAATCATTGTGAAACCATGGAGGTTGAATGTTGGACCGGATCACTTGTCCAGGATAAAAAATGGGGAAGATTCGACTAACTTAGAATACGGATTACCTGATGCGCATCTGTTTGTTATAAAGGTAATTGATGAGCACTTTTCTGATATTATCCACTTCTTAACCATGGGAAAGGCCCCCCGATGGCTATTTAGTACTGCAGAAAAAGGAACTGGTCACCCGCGCAACCGATTTTACTATAATTGTCGGACAACTCTACAAGCTGGGAGCAGATGAGGTACTGCGAAGGTACGTAATTGAACGTGAGAGAAAAGCTATATTATCCGAGGCCCATGAGGGAATTGTGGGAGGAAATTATGCAGGTAAATCTATTGCGAAGAAAGTATTAAGGGTCGGGCTATGGTGTCCCACATTGCACACTGATGCTCATGCATACTATCAAGCCTGCGACGCATGCCAACGAACCAAGAATCCCTCACAAGGGGATGAGATGCCCCTGCAAGTGTTCGAAAAATGGGCCAACAATTTTGTTGGACCCATTAATCCCCCAAGAAAGAAGACTGGAGCATGCTATATCATCACTGCCACAGATTATGTAACCAGATGGGCAGAAGCTAAGGCCATCAAGGATTGTACTACAGATACTACTGCACACTTCATTTTCAAATATATTATGACTAGGTTTGGGTGTTCAAAGATCCTGATGAGTCACAAGAGGTACGAATTTTGTTAATGAAACTATTAGGGCTATGACTGAGGAATTCCGAATTCACCATGCAAAGAGTACCCTATATCATCCGTAGGTGAATGGGACCGTAGAAACCTTTAATAAAATTTTGGAACATGCGCTCACTAAGGTCTGCAACATAGACCGAAGTGACTGGGACGTGTGCATCCCCTCTGTACTCTGTGTAATATTCCAAAATTTTCAAATGTTATTTGGAATATTGGAATTCTCAATTAACTTAATTAATTAAGTAAATAAAAGGGTGGAGGGACCCATAATACTCAAAGATGAATAAGATTCAATTTTTTATATGTGAATGTGGATTCTTTAATAATATATTTACATAATGGAGCATTGGAGCAACTACTAATGTGAAAGGAGTGGTGGGCATGTCTCATTAATGAGATAGATCATAGAGGTTGAAGCAGTCAACTAAGATCATGGAGGGAATCTAATGTAAGATCATAGAGCATTCATGATGAAGTGATGGAGAAATTAGTGCATTTAATGCACACATGATGGAGAGGGTGCACATTGCATGTAGACATGATGGAGGACTTGGAGAGACAACGCAGTAAAACATGGAGACTTATGTCCACATGCACAGTGTAGTTTAGAGGTGGGCCAAGGCATGGGAAGGCTCATAAACTATATAATGGAGATGAATGCAACATAGAAGGCAGGCTTTGGTATATGATTTTATGATCTGTTTAGATTTGGAGTTGTCTTTTAACATTATGTTGTTTAGCTAAGTCTGCAGTGTTGTTTAGCACAGGTTGTTCCCAAGAGAGAATCCCACCCTTACCCACGGGGGACTTGTGTGCCTACTCTGGGAGGTTATTCTGAGTTGCCATTCATCATTAGGCATTGGTTCCATAATTTTCCTACAGAACATCCATATTCAGAAATTGCGTTATTTATGAAGATCAGTTTTGGAGGAGGAGGTTGTCTTCAGTATTTCAGCTGGAGAACCGGTGACAGATTATTCCTATCACCTTGGACTTAAAGATAAGCATTCCCAAAGCCTCATTTCAGATCTAGCATTATGCCAAGGGTTATTGACCTCATATCAGCAATAGTCCCATCAAGGATTGCGCAGTCCATCATTGTAGATCCAGAGGAGGAAGGAAGTTTCTAGCATTTCAGTTAGGAATCTTGTGAGGGATCATCCCCTCACCTTGTCATCATTGTTTCCATTAGCCTAGATCTTATTGCATCACATTTCAGCAAGCATTGAGTCTCTCCCTCTTTTACAACACAATTTTCCCAGCAACTGCATCTTCAGTTGCTGCATTTTGAGGAGGAAGAAGAGATAAGATCTCAAGCTTCTAGCTTGGAGATCTGAAGAATGGATCAACCCTTCAAGGTTAGATCTAGTTGTACATCATATTTCAGCCATCATATGATTAGATCTAGCTTCAAATCTACATAACCCAGTAGACCAGGGATTAAACCCCAAGAGGGTAAATTTCCAATCTCATAGATCTCGAATTTCCTTTCTGGGTTTTCTTGGGTTGCCATCATAGAGCCCAGATCTTGAATTTTGGCATAATCAGAGCTCCTGAGCTCCATAGATATGAATTTCCCTTTTCAGTAGCTATATGTACATCATCAGCAAAAGGGACTATGTAGTATTGCTTCCTGCAGCTCTCCAGTTATGCAGTGCTTGTTGTAGCAGGTTTTTAGGGTCATTCTAGGCCATCTCTTTAGCTAGAGTACCTTATTTTTGTACACTGTTGTAACTCAATCCGTCTCCAATATTAATAAAATGGCTCACCTATTCTGTCTATATTTGTGTTGATCATAATCTTTATGTAAATTTTTTGTGTTACAAATATTATGTTTGTGTATCAATGCATTATTCCATTTTGGGATATTGTAGTGGTACCAGAGCATGATCTTTGGCTCAGATAGTAGAGATATACTATAATGGAGGCATTAAGTTTTGTCGCATATGTCTTGAGAACTATGAAGGATATCTCCAAGGAGATCAATGAAATGAAGAAAGAAAGGCAAAGAGAAACCTCAAGAAGGTTTTAGGATGAAGAAGGTCCCAGTACTTCTTATCAGCAACAAAGAAGACCAAAGAATAATAGATCTCCTCATAGATCTAATATGCCCACTTTCTTTGAATAATTTGAATGATATAGGAATGAAGAAAGAAGATAACCTAAGACTCATGAGACTTTCAGTCTATATCTAGAAGAGTACAAGGCACAGTCTAGAGCATTCAAGGAGAATCTAACTCTCCAAAATCAAATTCCAAGAAGAAATAAGATCCTATAGCAATAGAAGGAAGAGGCAAAATAGATTCTATTTGCCTACATTTGATGGATCTTCCTCAAGCATTGTTAAGGCTTGGAGGAAAGAGTTAGATGCATTTTTCAGGCTACATCCTATGGCTGAAAAAGAGGTTGTCCAGATTGCAGAACTTCATCTTTTAGGCGAAGCCAATGATTGGTGGTTTGGTCACATGGAGCATGCAAAGGTGACTAAGTATTCATATTTCTTTCATAATTTTAGGAATAATTTTGATGTGAGAAAACCAGAGACGCTTCACAAAGATACATTTCCTAAGGAAGCAAAGGAGGATGTCATTGTTGTCACTCTAGGCAAAGAGTCACTACATTCACCACCAGCTGCAAAGGTTCTTGTATCCGGACAAGAGACACTTGCATCTTTGAAATATAGTCTTGAGCTCTTGACATATGGAGTCCCATGCATGATTCAGGAGATGCATGAGCAAGAGGAGGTAGATTCCAGCACTGGTACATTGATAGAAGAGCAACCATCACTTTTACCAGTAGTTGGAGACACCATTGTCCCAACTAGAGGAACTCTTGTGGTCTTGCAAAAGGTTCCTTCATATCAGTTGATCCAAGGTATGCAACCATTTTCATCTCATATTGTTTCAGTACCTCTTATTGAAACTTATGGGGACATTCCATCAGGGCTATTGCATGACCAAAGGTTAGAAAAACATGTTGATTTGGAGTAGCATCATATCACTGCGCAGAGGACCCTTGATCTAATCCAGGAAGGAAGGAAGAACCATCCTATTTTTTCATTGATGAAATGCATTCAACCCTTTGAGTTGAAATGTGTAATTTTAGAAAATTGTATGAGTATGATCCTATGTACAATGGTTGGCTATGAGTTCAACATTGTTCCTTTCTTTGAGACAACACCTGTATCACCTTGCAGATTTACAATGCTGTTAATGAGCAGCAGTGAGAAGAAGAGAATCCATTGCTTATGGGAGCACTCAAATGGCAGCTTCACTCATGAAGCAATGGAGAAAAGGATGATAGATGGTAGACATCTTGAGATGGGAAATATTTTCCCCTTTCAAGATGACTCTTTCTCAATTCAGAGAGAAACTTCTACCTGCAGCAAATCCAGAACCTTATTGGTTTTGGAGGGCCATTGATTAGAAGAAGGTCTCATGGAGAGATATCATTATAAGTGCACTTCACAATATCATGGAGTGCAAATTTCTTCATCAGTTTGAGGAGGATGGTATTCTACAAAGGGAGGATGCCATGTTTATGCAGAACATCATTCATCATCCACATTGGGATGAGTGGGTGAGGATGGTAAGCAAGGGGTTGCATGACCACTTGTAGATATATGACATGGGCTAGTAAGAAGCTTGGTTACGCTGGTTTCTCTTGGGTGAGTTTGGTTACTACCCAAAGGCTCCCATTTCTTTGATCCATGCCTTGAATAACACTAATGTAATGAAGAAGGAGGCATCGCTGCTCTTGGGTGGGTATGGTTACTACCCAATAATTCATATTTATTTGACTCATGCCTTGTGTATCAATGATAGAATGCAAAAACGAAAGGCATGTTTGTTTTGGTTGTTTTTGAGAGAGTTTGGCCATCACATGACATCTCCTATGTCTAATTGTTTTGTATGGTGTAGAACTTCGCATGGTACTCTCATGATGTTTAATGATGGGGTTTGTTTGTATTGGGCTAATGTGACATTCCACATGTCTATCAGTATGTTGTTACTCCATGATTCACATGAAGAGGTGAAAACGCAACAAGATCTCTTGTTGATTTGGTTGCTTTTGGGGGAGTTTGGCTTGTCCATCTTGCATGGTGGAGATGGAGGATGGCAGAAATAGGCCTTACTTTGGTGGTTACTATTGGGAGAATATGGTTTTACATATTTGTCTACCCATATTTCTCTATTTCTTCTTTTGCATAATGTTTGAATTATGCTTGGATCCAACAAGGCCAACAGGGCTAAGGATGAGGGCATGTCGATGCTCAATCTACTTCATAAAGCATGGTATGAAGAGATATTTTGTGAGATGGAGCTTCTCCTTTGTGGGAAGAACCAATTCATATTATGTATATCATGTATTGGTGATGATTTTGGGCAGCTCATGGTTGTCACTTGGTACTTCTTGGAGAAAGAAATACATCTAGCTACACAGTTGGAGGTCAATCTATGCATTCTTGAGAGACAACTTTGGAACCAAACATGCATAACACATTGCAGAAAATGGAGGAGGCCTTCCTTATGTGGATGCCATTTGGAGGGGGATAGATGGATTTTGCATCTACTTTTGCAGTTGCTTGAGGACAAGCAAAATTTTTCCGGGGAGGATTGTAAAATTCCAAAATTTTCACATGTTATTTGGAATATTGGAATTCTTAATAAACTTAATTAATTAAGTAAATAAAAGGGTGGAGGGACCCATAATCTTCAAAGATGAATAAGATCCAATTTTTATGTGTGAATGTGGATTCTTGAATAATATATTTACATAATGGAGCATTGGAGCAACTACTAATGTGAAAGGAGTGGTGGGCATGTCTCATTAATGAGATAGATCATAGAGGTTGAAATAGTCAACTGAGATCATGGAGGGAATCTAATGTAAGATCATAGAGCATTCATGATGAAGTGATGGAGAAATTAGTGCATTTAATTCACACATGATGGAGAGGGTGTACATTTCATGTAGACATGATGGAGGACTTGGAGAGACAACGCAGTAAAACATGGAGACTTATGTCCACATGCACAGTGTAGTTTAGAGGTGGGCCAAGTCATGGGAAGGCTCATAAACTATATAATGGAGATGAATGAAACATAGAAGGTAGGATTTGGTATATGATTTTATGATCTATTTAGATTTGGAGTTGTCTTTTGACATTCCATGAACTCTTATGTTGTTTAGCTAAGTCTGCAGTGTTGTTTAGCACATGGTGTTCCCCAGCGGGAATCCCACCCTTACCCACGGGGGACTTGTGTGCCTACTCTGGGAGGTTATTCTGAGCTGCCATTCATCATCAAGCATTGGTTCCATATTTTTCCTACTCTCTGCAGAACATCCATATTCAGAAATTGCGTTATTTCTGAAGATCAGTTTGGGAGGAGGAGGTTGTCTTCAATATTTCAGTTGGAGAACCTGTAAAGGATTATTCCTATCACCTTGGACTTCAATATCAGCAATCTTGGAGCCTCATTTCAGATCTGGCATTAGGCCAACGTTTATTGACCTCCTATCAACAGCAATACCATCAAGGATTGCGCAGTCCATCATTGTAGATCTAGAGGAGGAAGGAAGTTTCTAGCATTTCAGCTAGGAATCCTATGAGGGATCATCCCCTCACCTTGCCATCACTATTTCCATCAGCCTGGAGCATATCTCAGCACATTTCAGTAGGAATTGAGTCTCTCCCTCTTGTACAACACAGTTTTCCTAGCAGCTGCATCTTCAGTTGCTGCATTTTGAGGAGGAGGAAGAAGAGACAAGATCTCAAGCTTCTAGCTTGGAGATTTGAAGAAGGGATCAGCCCTTCAAGCTCAGATCTAGTTGTATATCATATTGCGGCCATCATATGATAATATCTAGCTTCAGATCTGCATAACCCAGTAGACCAGGGATCAAACCCCAAGAGGGTAAATTCCCAATCTCATAGATCTGGAATTTCCTTTCTGGGTTATCTTAGGTTGCCATCATAGAGCACAGATCTTGAATCTTGGCATCATCAGAGCTCCTAAGCTCCATATATCTACATTTCCCTTTTCAGCAGCTATATGTACATCATCATCATCAAAAGGGATAATGCAGTATTTTTTCCTGTAGCTTTCCAGTTATGTAGTGCTTATTGTAGTAGGCTTGTAGGGTCATTCTAGGCCATCTCTTTGGCTAGAGTACCTTATTTTTGTACACTTTTGTAACTGAATCCATCTCCAATATTAATAAAATAGCTCACGTATTCTACATATATCTGTGTTGATCATAATGTTTATGTATGTTTTCTGTGTTACAAATATTGTGTTTGTGTATCAATGCATTATTGCATTTTGGGATATTACACTCTGGGCCTATAGGACTACATGTAAGAAAATCATAGGAAAAACACCCTTCAGAATGGTCTACAGGAAGGAGGCCATCATGCCTTTGGAATACATCGTTCCCATCCTGTGCATTTTTGCTTTCACAAATATGGTGGACTCTGACATCTTGGAGGAACGCTTGGCACAATTGGTGGCCCTGGAAGAAGATAAGTTTATTGCTCAGTTTCAGTAGTAGGTTCAGAAGGCTCGTGAAAAATCATGGCATGATCGACACATTCGGTAGAATTTCTTTATGGAGGATGAATTGTTACTACTTTATGATAGCTAGTCTGTGCGACACCCGAGGAAGTTCCGTCAACAATTGCTGGGCCCGTATATAGTGAAAGAAATTACTAATTGAGGTGCGGCCAGATTGGCTACATTGCGTGGATATCTTCCACCAAGATATGTTAATTGGAGTCATTTGAAACCCTAGAGGGACTCCTCAGTGCCAATCAAATGAATATATGGAAGGAGTAGTTGTATAACGGATGTTGCACATATATTTCCACGGACACAGAGACAGGAGCGGTGGATGTTTAGGGATGATGCGCAGGAATGGAGGTGCGAGTGGGTGCAATACAGGCACAGGGGTTTCGCACGGTGGAAAAAACTATCTATTAAAATGGAGCATGGGCATGGAAAAACACGCTTACCATTCAGCAGAGTCGGTAATTGGCAATTAATGTGGCAATTTATGAGGATTTTTTACCGTTTCCGTAATGATTAAATGAAATTAAGGCTAAACGGGCCATTTTCCACCCTCATGGGTTATAATATAGAGAATTTTGGTCCCAAGGGATTGGTTTGTTTTCCAAAACTCTCACGCCTTGGCCACCTTGGTAAATATCATCTAGTCTGTCTAATTTCCATCCACATGACTGAGAAAGCTACTCCTTCTGATAGTAGCAATGCCGAGTTCATATTCCAAGCGAGAATGATCGCTACAAATCCTAATGAGCCTCTGCTTGCCACAGCTTTCGTGGAAATTGGATCTGATGAGGTACTTGAAGTAACCCCTGAAAAGGAGGAGGTCGTCTCTACCCAGGAAAAATGGAAGGGAAAAGGGAAGGTAAAATAGGCAAATTGGGGTAGCGAGAAGCCTTGTACCTCTCCCCAGATTTTACATTCCCCTCAGAAAGCGTCTAAGGGACGATTGCCTGATTCATCCAAGTGCCCAATGATGCTCACAGAGGAAGGCCTGCATGCGACAACGCTAACTTGGTTGTCGCCTTATGTTAAGACATGCAAGATAACAACACGTGCTCCCATGAATGTTGATGTCATCTGTGCCTACCTTCAGACGCCTATGGTCCTAGAGGAAGTTCCCTAGCAAGGAGAAATGTTCAGTGGCCTCCCCCTCATAAAATTCGATGACCATGATCTGGGCAACCTAGATGCCTTCCCTTTGGTAGATCCAGAACTATACGTGGAACGGGTACTAGATGTAAATGTACTAAAGGTTGAGCTAATGGAGTGGGTAAAAGGATTGGTCGGGTTGGGCATCTTAAACCTGCTGTGCATCCCCCACTTTGGCCAATACAACATCACCAGCCTAGTTGTTCACCAGCTAATGGCGCTCATTCACAATGGTTGCTTATGGCTCCAAGGCCGCATACCGATTGATGCTTCTTTAATTCACTGAATAACTGGCCTTCCCATGCAAGGGCCAGATCCTAAGGAAGGCACTGGAAAGAATTTTGAGCAGCAGATTGTTGAAGTTGTCTGAGAAAGGTACCATGTCACACGCAACAAGTGAGGATTTCAGATTAATACAATCAGCGATCCAGGGATGCTCATGGGTACCCTGCTTCTTGCATGAAAATTGATGCACAAATGCTAGGTGACAGCTTCCCCCTCCCATGTAATTCAACTCGCTGGCAGATGCAAAAAGGGAGTCTGTTTCAACTAGTCGCAGTACCTTGTTGAAGAATTTATTGACAATGGGTGTGAGGCCTAGGATCATGGAAAATATTTCTACTACTCCTGGATGATACTAATAATTTCCTTAGTTGCGTGGGAGACTCCTAAAGAAGCAGTCTTCCCCCCTCTCGATACCGGCATGTGTGAAGGAGCGCGGTTTGCTAACCTCCGGGATTCAAAGGATCCCAAGTGGGTCAAGGAGAATAAGACCTTCATTCCCAGCCACACTTGTTCCTGACGGTCTACCACAAATACAAGCATATCACAACATTTCAAATTACCATGCATAATGTGCATATTCGGGCCGATAAAGATCCTGCCTGGTATAACCTTCCGTATATGACCCTCGAAGCAAATATTGAATAGGTAATTTCCACTTGGCCACCTGAGTGGAAGATTGTAGCCCCAACGATCAGCCCAGACGCAGCAAGCACATCTGGCCACAATGCAGCAATAACAGATACAACTCTGCCCGCCATAATGACGGACTCGACAATTCATACTTCAACGCGGCAGACGACCCCCAAAAGCACTACCATACAGCCAAAACCAGAGTCCCTGCCGGATCAGAACCTTAATGGTCTCAATGGCACAGACACGGTGCCCCCACATGATCTCAAACACACCCACAAACTGCCTAAGGGGTCTAGGAATAAGCGTAAGGCTATTAAGCCTGACGCCGACACAGAGGTTACATTGATAGAGGACGACCTCGAGTAGATTGCTAACACTGTCACCATTTTGGCTTGAGGATCGATGGGATGATTTGGAAGAACAGCACAAGGCCATAGTAGAAGTCTTGCAATTAGAGCTACAGGCTCTCCAGATCAAAGCAGACACCCTTCAAGCGAGCGTGGATCAAGTGAGGCAGAGTCAAGTGAGCATGGATCAACTAAGGCAAACTCAAGCGGGCGAGCCAACTCCAATTACAACCCTGACCACCATCCTGGACAGCCGGATCTACCCTCACCCAAGCGCCCATTTTTCAATGGAACCCACAATATTATGCAACTGAGTCCAGGCATGCTCTTCAGTCGACCTCGATGTTGGTCGCTTGACGGGTGTGCAGCTACACGAATTATTTACCTCCATCACCAGCGAAATTCAACATAGAGAGCTTCACGCACAGAAACACCTTAGCGAGGCCAAGTAGACTATTGTGACTCAAGATATTGAAGCCACCCAGATCTAGGCAGTGCACATTTCTGCTATAGTGCAGTAGGATGCATTAGAGTAGTTGATAGACCAGCTTTGTGAAGACATGCCAGAAGTAATTCCTGCCTCTTTTGTGCCAAGGTTGAGGGCTTCGTCTTACCTTGAAGGCATCTTGGACTGAGGTACACATTGCTAAGGTCGATTTTTAACTTCAGATACCATCGTTACAGGCTAAGCTACATCCTGAGACCCCCCCCTCGAAAGTATGCGCCCAATGAACAACGTTGGTCATAGAAAAAATGAACACTATTACTACGTAGATCAGTCAGGACATCACTCTATTAGAGGTTGCTATGTAATTATGGTCCCAGGTGCAGCATGACCCTCTCCTCCGCAAAATCGATCAAGAGTAGCACCAAAAGGAACAAGATTTTGAGCAGACGGAAGCCACTATGACCACCCTTATTCCAGCTCAGCGACTAGTGCATCTTCTGACCATCCACACTCAGAAGTGAAATTGTGGGGCTCCGACGCAAGAAACAGGTACTCAACGACCATCTTACGCCCTGGGCTGATGAAGCTCTCAAGCTTTCACAAGAGTTAGAAGGGGTTGTGCGACAGTTGAACCAGACCTTGGATAGTGCCACCGCTATGCAGAGCCTCCGTGTTCTGCCCCCGTTGACCACCACGATTGAGCAGCTCAAGGAAAAGATGAAGACCCCGCCAGTCCTATGACTCGAGATGAGTCACAAGATTGTGTTGGGGGATTGTTGGAACGAGGTTCCCTAACCACATTTTTGTCCAGTTTTGTAATATTTTTGTAATATTTTAGTAATATTTGGTCTAGTGCAGGGGCTTTGGGGGCGGGTCAAATCCCCGATGTGTTCTAATGGGTCAAAGGGTATACCAAGATTTTTAAAACCATAGTTTTCGAACCATAGAAGTAGCGTAGGCTAAGATGCTATAAATAGGTGGATAAGTCGAAGTTTAGAAGTAATTTTTTGGTCTGAGAAAAGCTGGGATACAAACTTTGGATCTTTGTGTCGATAGTCTGGGTAAGGGCTCCTGTTGGCTGTGTGCGCAGAGACCCTAAGTCCTACTGTGTGCGGACCCCACTGGTTGTGTGCGCGGGCTAGTCATAGATTCTGTAAGTCAAAACTGGATATAAAGGAATGAGAAGACTATTTTGTGATATATGAGTATTTCTATTTTACGATTATGGGTTGCATTATATGTTATTTATGAGATAATGTACATTGTCTGAATATTGATAGTTTTTTGATTCGCACGTGGATGAAATGCTATAGAAGGGAATGAATGCATAGGTCTGGTGGTAATTTGTCTTATCTTATTGCTAAATCGCTACATCTGATTTATGATATTCGCTTGAGTTATTCTAACCAATACATTGTTAAGGGTTTGAGGGTTAGGGCTTCACCAGCGCAGGTCGGTTGAAACCTAAGGAACCCAATTTTATTAACCTTCCCTCTCACTTAGGGTGTGGAAACCTTGTTTCAGCACCTTCCCTTACTACTTCGGGTGAGACCTTGACCTCCGTAAGCAGGCCATTACCGAAAGGACCAATAGTATCGAGGTTTATTGGAAAACCTTAAAACCAAAACTAGGTCAAGACCCCTAAATCCAACATGTTTTGTTGAACAACGTCCCTTAGAAATTAATATAACTCATTCAAATATAGAAGATGTTTTTGTTGTGCTTCAGAGAGATCTAATCCTAATTGGATTGCAATCCTGAAGGTTTTGCACTGGAACTCTATCGACAGAAGAAATTTTTTACCGTACACCAGCTCATATGGTGTGTGCCACGTGCTATTCCTCCAAGTGGTTCGGTATGCCCAAAAATCTTCCAATAAATTTTTAGCCCAATCATTTATGTGGATATTTACTGCCTTCATCAAGATGGACTCAATCACCTTATTTGTGGACTCTACCTGACCATTTTCTTGCGGGTGATACAGTGTAGATTCCTTGTGCCAGATTTTATACTGATCCATCACTCCCTATACCAGATTATAAATAAACTATGGACCATTGTCACAAACAATCTCTCTAGGTACACCAAATCCAGTAAATATTTTAGTAAAGAGAAAATCAACAACAACTTTTTCAGTAGCAAAAGAAACAGCTTTATCTTCTACCCATTTTTTAACAAAATCTATACAAACCAAAATATGCTTTTTATTTAATGATGTTGGATTTATTGGTCCTACAAAATCAATGGCCCATTTTTCAAAAGGCTCAATCATAACCTGCGGCCATAAAGGAATTTCATTGGTTTTATTAGGTTGGCCCACTCATTGACAGCTATCACATCGCTTGACATATTGTTTGGCATCCTTAAGAAAGGAGGGCCAAAAATAGCCAGCTCATAAAAATTTATATGCAGTTCACTTATCAGTGAAGTGATCTCTGCAAGTTTCGTCATGGTAATATTTTAAGATATCAAAAACTTCTTCCTCTCTTACACATCTACAGATAATAAGGTCTGGTCCAGTGTAAAATAGGTCTCCTTGAACCCAAGAATATGCAGCACTTTTCTGTATGATACTCCTCTTTTCACGAGTGGATAGGTGAGGTGGTGTTTTTCCAGTGACTAAATAGTTAGTTGTTGGAAAAATATTGAGAGGGGGGGTGAATCAATATTTAGAGCTGACTGACAATTTTTTTTGTTTTCATTTCTCTTAAAACCATATGTTACATTACTGCATCCAACTTGTATGTCCAGAGATCTTATTATGTCTTTACTTAGATCATTGCATCATTTATTCATCAGATAACAGTAAGCATGAACAAAAACAACAGAACAAACCATCAAACATAAGCAACACATATGAACACCAGGATTTAAGATGGAAACCCAATTCATGAGAAAACCACCGCTGTTGTTATCTCAGTCTTCAATATTTATTATAAAGAAAACTTCTTACAATTTTATGCTGGTGCAAACTCATACCAGCACGCAGGCACCCACTTGCAGAAGGCTACAACCTTCTCTCGTTTACTAGCCTCTCCTGGAAGGGATATGCAACCCCCTGCTCTCGTTTACTAGCCTATCCTGGAAGGGAGCTACAACCCCCTTACTGAAGGCTTTGACCCTCAGATCTACTGCGGACCACGTTTCATCAATTTTCATACTGGATCCAATAGCTTCCACACAACATACCTTGCAGGCCACCAGATTTATTCATTTTCTTCAGTAGACTGGCATCAGTTCTTCATGATTTCATCAGTCAATCAAACCAAAAATTCATCATCGTCATATCATTATATCCATGGGTGCATCATAGATTCATATTTATCAATTAAGAAGAGAGTTCGTCCATGCAGATATTCCTTGGAGAAATTTATTCATTCACCACCCTTACCATGCACACCCTTTGTACAATAATCGTCTTCTCCTTATATATTTTTTGCCTTTAGTAAAACCATGAGTCAAAACCATCCAACTACCAATGATATTCATATTAAAATTCGAACCAATCCAAATTGAAAATCCAATCTTCGTTCTTCCATGCACGAATTGTCCCAAAGGTAATCTTTTTCTCTACCAAATAATACTATAGCCAAGGTTAAGTAATATGAATGTGCCGCTGATGGTTTTACTTTCTTTTATTTTCTTTATCAAATTTGTGGAATTTTATAAATAAATATTATTCACACCCTTTGATAATTAAATATTAATAATCTGCTCTTTTATCAAATGGCCTTTTTAAGATAGACCTTTGGATCCGGCCCCACATGCATAATCAACGGCATAATCAATATTATTTAAAATTGGGGCCCATTGCTAACACTCAACCTGATCGAAGGGCTCACGTTTCATCGCACCACAACATCCAATCCGACAGATATCGCTTGGCCAACTTGCACAGGAAATAACGCGCGATGGCGCGCCGTACTTGTGTTATTCTACACACACCTTCCGAACACAGCCACCGTTCGATGGCATCTTCCAAGATCAACGGTATATATCAATATCGTTGGGCATCCTGGGTCGAACGATAACGCGTGATGGCGCGCAGTGGTAAGCGGTTTTGTGAAATCGGACAGGGACGTGTGTCGCCCGTTCTATGGAATCACTCCCCACCTATTGAATACCGCTTGCCCGTTGAAAGCAGTGCGATGAAAACCAGAAACCGCTTGTACTGTTCCGCCCTTCGCTCAAGGTTCCATCCGTCCTTCCTTTTGTTATGTTCTACCTCTTTCCTTCCAGGTTCCATTCATGATTCCAAAGGGTTAGTCTGGGTTTGCGCTATCCTGCTTACGTGGTCTGTCTTCGGCAGGATTTCCAATAAACAACGAACAAATGTAGTTCTCTTCGGACAGGATTTTCACTACCATTAGGATAGAATTAGTGATACGCAGGCTTCCTTTATGAGGGGAATGAATTCAACAGGGTTTCAGGGCATTCAATACGAGAATTGAACCAATCAATACCCAAATACACTAAGTATTCTCCACCCATCAGACTATCACCAGAACACAATCATACACAGGATTTCCTTCATCAGGATGCATACATACATTGAATAAAACTTCTCATATGATTTAATTTCACAGGGACACAAATATCCTTCCTACTGAATTTAAGTTGCTCCTTGACTGATACTACTCTCTCTAGATGCACTCTTTCTCTATTCTTCTCTGATGACCTTTGTCCTCTGCTATGTTTATTTTCTTTGTTCCTATTTACTGTGTCAGATGCCAATTCCTTTGCCACTTCCTTTGCCATCAATGACAATATTTCCAACATTAGCTATGTCAACGAAACACGGTGTAATATTCCCAAATTTTCACATGATTTTTGGAATATTAGAGTTCTTAATAAACCTACTTAATTAATTAAATAAAAGGGTGGAGGGACCCATGATCCTAAAATATGAATAAAATCCACTTTTGATGTGTGTATGTGGATATTTCAAATCTAGATCTACATAATGGAGTAGTAGAGCAACCACTTAATGTGAAAGGAGTGGAGATCATGTCTCATTAATGAGATAGATCATGGAGGTTGACACAGTCAACTAAGATCATGGAAAGAATCAAATGTAAGATCATTAAGCATTCATGATGAGATGATGGAGGAATGGTGCATTTAATGCACATATGATGGAAAGGGTGATCATTGCATTCACACAAGATGGAGATCATGAAATGACAGCGCAGTCAACATGGAGACGTATGTCCACATGTACAACACAGTTATGAGGTGGGCCAAGGCATGTGAAGGCTCATAAAATATATAAAGAATATGAAGGAAAGATAGAAGGCGGGTGGATATTATTCTTGATGTATGATCTGTTTAAATTTGGAATTGTCATGTGACATTCTATGATTTCTTTGGTTGTTTAGATAATATTGCAAGTGTTGTTTAGCATTCGGTGTTCCTGGTTGGGAATCCCACCTCTTTCAATGAGTAGCCCTTGAAAGAGTATTGTACTTCATTCTACATCAGGCATTGGTGCCACATATCTTTTCCTAATTTCTGCAGAACATTCATATTTAGAAATTACACATTTTTGAATGTCAGTTTGAGAGGAGAAGGTTGTCCTTCAATATTTCAGTTGAGGAACTGGTGAAGGATTCATCCTATCACCTTGAGCTTCAAGATCATCCTTCCAGTGCTTCAAATATATATCAAGCATTAGGCCATCTATTATTCATCTCCCAGCAGCAGCAGTCCCTTCAGGAATTGCGCAGTCCAGTCTTGTAGATCCAAGGGAGAAGGGAAGTTGCTAGTAATCCAGTCGAGGACTATTCCTTCACATTGTATACATTATTTGCATAATTTCTGAGCTATATTGCATATCTTAGCAACAATCTAGAGAGCCTCCTTCCTTTACAGTGCAGTTTTCATGAGCAGTTGTATAGCAGCAGCTGCAACATTCTTTGGAGGATTGAGGAGCTAGATCTTGAGCTTCTAGCTTATGGATATAGAGAAGGGATCAGCCCTTCAAGCTTAGATTTGACCTTGTGACATATTTCAGCCATCTATTTGTCAGTTCTAGCTTCATATCTGCATAACCCAACAGTCAAAGGATCAAACTCTAGGAGGGTGATTTTCCAAAGTTGTAGATATGGAAAAATCCTTTCTGGGTTATCTTGGGTATCCATCATAGAGCCCAGATCTTGAATATTGGCATCATCATAGCTCCAAATTTTTTTGGATCTGCATTTTCCTTTTCAGCCTGCAGTCATATATTCATTATCTGCTGAAGGGACAGTGCAGTATTTGCTTCCAGTAGCTCTCCAGTTACACAGTGCTAGTTGTAGCATGTTTGCAGGGTGATTCTAAGCCATCTCTTTGGCTAGATCCACTCATATTTTGTACATTGTGTAAGTGAATCTTATCCTATATAATAAATTGGCTCAGCTATTATGTCTATATCTGTGTTGATCATAAACTTACATGTACATTTTCTGTGTTACAAATATTGTGTTTGTGTATTAATGCATTATTCCATTTTGGGATATTACACATGGGGATTCTGTCGAAACAGCAAAAAGATGTTCATCAAGAAAATCATCATCATCAGGAATTTCTTCACCGGGATTATTTAATATTGAAAGAAAATATGCTACCACACTAGATTTTCCTAGTCTATCGACAATAGTAATGTTAAATTCCTGCAACAATAATAACTACCTTGTCACTCTACTGCTATTTAATGGTTTATTCATCAAATATTTTATTGCAGAATGATCAATATGCACAAATACTTCATACATGTAATGTAGTGTCTAAATTTGTTAATAGCGAAAATTATAGCTAGAAAATATTTCTTAGTAACTGTGTAGTTTAAATCGGTGGGTGACAAGTTTTTACTGATGAAATAAATAGCATAGGATTTTTTGTATTCTTCCTGTCCTAAAGCTACACCAATAGCAGTATCTGAGGCATAAGAGGAAATATGAAATGGTAGGGACCAGTTTGGTCCTCTCAAAACTGGTGCCTGGACTATTTTTTCCTTCAATGTCTCAAAGGACTGTTGGCAAGTTGTGGACCAATAAAACTCACTATCCTTAGCCAAAAGTCAGAAAAGGGGGGTATCTATCCTATAGAAATTCTCAATGAATCTCCTATAATAGCCCACGTGTCCTATAAAACCGCTCACTTCCCTTTGAGTTTTGGGTACAAGAAGACTTACAATAATTTCTATTTTTGCAGGGTCAACCTGGATACCTTTATCAAAAATAAGATGGCCAATAATTACTCCTGACTTGCACATTAATCTACACTTTTTGTTACTCAAGGCAAGATGAGCTTCATGGAAATGAAGAAGCACGTTTTCTATATTTTTGAGGGCTTCCTAAAATGAATCACCAAACATAGAAAATTCATTCATATAGATTTCCATACACTCAAGGTCAGCAAAAATGGCCAAGACTTCCCTTTGAAAGGTAGTTGCGGCATTATACAGCCCAAACAGAAGCACTCGATAAGAAAATGTACCCCATGGGCATGTGAAAGTGGTTTTTTCTTGATCCTCGGGTGCAATTTCTATATGGTTATAACCACTAAATCCATTTAGAAAATAAAATTACTTTTTACCAGCAAGGGTATCAAGTACGTGATTGATGAAAGGAAGGGGGAAGTAATCCTTAAGACTGGATTTGTTTAGTTCTCTATATTCAATGAAAATGTGCCATATCCCATATTTCTTCAGGACTAATACCAATGGAGAGACCCACTGGCTATCAGAAATAAGATAGATAAAATCAACATCCAAGATTTTTTGCAATTCTTCCTTTATAGCATCTCTCGGAGCTGGGTTCATATGCCTTTGAGGTTTTCGTACAGGTCAGGCTCCATCCTGAATATATATATGGTGGGTACAAGTTTCAGGACAGATGCCTTTCATATCCTTGTAGCACCATGCAAAGGCATCAAGATGGTTTCGCAACAAATTCACAAGCTGCTCTTGCTGGGATGAATCCAAGTTTGAACTGATATGCAAATATTTACCAAGACTAATCTCAACAAGAGTGGTATCAGGCTTAAGAGTACACAAAGGTGTTGCTAGAGATGGTGGTGAGGGAGGTAGAGAGTTGTGACTTTCCTGAAAATATAAACTAAAAATCCGACTCAGTGATTCAAAATTGGGCATCGTGTCTAGATTGTTCAGGAAGTCTTGAATCTCACCCTCCTGTGAGGACTCAGCATACTGATGAATCATGGAAACAGAATGAGTCTCCTCATCCCTGTTGTATTCTAACCACAAGGTGTCTTGGAGCTCCTGAATGGATCTAGCAGGTGGATACAAGGTGACCTTCTTCCTAGAATCTCCATGGGAAATATACATCTCACCATAATGGCATCCAATATAAGCATCAACCGTAGCAAGCCATGGTCGTCCCAAGATGAGGGGATGTCCTCCCACATGATTCTTTGGCTAAAACACAATTAATTGTGCCATGGTCGTCCCAAGATGAGGGGATGTCCTCCCACATGATTCTTTGGCTAAAACACAATTAATTGTGCAGTATATTCCTATGAATCTAATGAAACAACCACATCATATAATACCCCTTCTGGCTTGATTTTAGATCTATCTGCCAATTCAAGCACATTGGGAGTAGGGCGAATATGGACCAGTCCAAGTTGATCCATGGTTTGCTTGGCCATAACATTAATGGTTTCCCCCAGGTATATAAGTACATTAGAGACAAGGACACCACCTATTTGATTAGAGACAACAGGGTTTATAGGGTCAGTATATTTCTCCATGTGCATGCACCCCGTCATTAACTCTGCTTCTCTACTGAAAAATTGAATGGTTTTAGGTTCCAGTATTTTCCTTCCTGGCTTCTTGAGGTAGAGCTCCCTAATGATTTTTGTACATATGAGGATCTCTTTGATAGCTTGGAGAAAAGGTACCTTTATGAAAAGGTTCCTAAGCCCAGAAGCCAAGCTAGACTCAGGAATCAGGTCATTCCTCTCCACAACTAGCCTCTCTGGGTAGGGAGGTCAGTTGGAAGAAGATGGCAAAGGTTCTGAAGGTACGGGGACAGGTTTAATGGTGAAACCTTTCGTAGAATGGTTAGGAGTTTCCTCCTCCCCTTTCTCTTCAATAATCACCATGGGATGCTTTTTCTTTTCTAAGGTTACGATCTTCCCTGATATCAAGTGGAGATCATTGATTCACACTGGCATAGACTGGAATTTAGATGGAAAAGGTGGGTTCATAGAATGGATCATTTGGACCGCTTTTTATGTGGACTTGGTATGGGTTGTGCAGGTAGTTGAGGAGGTCGAAATGGTGGAGGTAAAGGCAATGGTGGCATTGGTTGACTCAGCTAAGGTAATGATGTTTGTGGCATTGGGTAAGTTGAAAATGTAGGTGGATATGACTACATAGGTGCAAGATAGGAATGGTGTGAATGGTCTGGCCCTCTCCATAATTGTTGCCAAGATTGTGTTAAGTCCCTATAATAATAATGTAGTCCCTTATTATGTTAGTGTATCCCCCCTTATTGTTATTGTTGTACCACTGTAACCCCCATATTGTTATTATTGTGCCCTTACATTATTATTTTTAGGTCGGCTATGATTACATTGTGGCCCCACTAGGATTATATTGTGGCCCCATTGACTCCTATATATATAACGAGGTTTTGGTCATTTGTATCATCCAATAATTGTTCATTCATGTAATGTATTAGAGGTTGCCCCCTCGAAGTGGCTTATTTCTAAGGCATTGATATCTCTTTTCTTCTCTTTTTGGAGCTGGTTCCACAACATTTGGTATCAGAGCTTTGAGATTCTAGGGTTTCGCTGCTCCAAATAGGTCATCGTGGAATTTTCGCTATAACTTTTTCTCTACAAAGGTTCAGAATCTGAAATGTCTAGAGTACGAAGCCAAAATCCTGAGGAACATCATTGCAAAATTTCAGAGCTTGGTTCACAATATTTTCGGAGATATGATCTATCCAAGTTAGGTCATTTTGAAGGCTCCTGAATTTAACCTAAACAGGTCATCGTCATATTTTCCTAATAAAATTTTTTCTACAAAGGTACAGAAGCTGAAATTTTTAGAGTGCGAACCCAAACTCCTGAGGAAAATCTTCACAAAATTTCAAATATTGGTTCACAATATTTTCGGAGATATGATCTGTGGAATTTAGGGATTTTTGAGGATTCTGAATTTCATCTCAAAGAGGTGATTGTGGGAAAATATTCATAGCTCTCTCTCTGAGCATCAGATTGGAATGCTATAAAAAGTAGCCACAAGTACATGGACTATAGTTTCTTGTCAATAAATTTCAGAGCCAAAGGAGAAAACAGTGACACGTGGCAAGTCGTACAAGTTCGCTCTACTGAACTAGTTCATAATTAGGTCATCGTAGGAGATTGGGAAAAACGTTGCCTTAAAGAATCCAAATTAGGTCAGACCTGTGGCATTCTAAAGAGAATTGAGAGGGCTACCTCAGTGCCAAATTTTAGATATTGAATATCCAAAATCACAAAGGTAATTTAGTTTCAATATCGAGCTCCTCAAAATCAAGAAAAAGGTGTGTATTTGGTTTTTAAAATTGCAAAACGTTTGTTTGAAAAAGCAGTTTGAAGAGATTCCAAGGGAATATTTTATAATTTTTATCCGTATTGGGTTTTATAATGCCTCAATAAAATAATTCCATACCCATTAAGCCCTCAAAAAGCTATACTATGATGCATGAAGAGGAAGAATTGCAGTATGAGATATCAAAATTACGGTACCAAGTGCAACACATTTCGATCTTATGAAGAGCAACCGAAGATGACATAGATGGTTTAAAAGCAGAAATTAAGGCTAAGTTGGATGGTTTGAAGGATAAAATAATAGATAATATAGGTGATAAATTAGTGTAAGATCACATCGAGCATCAACAAGTTCTCCAACTCTCAAAGGATAACCTAACTTTGGTGCAGAATCTAATGAAACAATAGGAAGATCAACATAACATTGAAAGAATTTATGAAGTAGTCACAGAAACAAGAACTTGACAAGTACGATCAATTTCAGAGTATCTCAGCAAGTGGAAGAACTTTCCTGTAGAAAATTCCACATGGGAGGACGAGAATTTTATACATAAGCTTCAATAAATAATCAAGCGTTGAGGACAACACTTGTTTGAAGGAGAGGGGCATGTTAAGTCCCTATATTAATAATTTAGTCCCTTATTATGTTAGTGTAGGCCCCCTTATTGTTATTGTTGTACCCCTGTAACCCCCATATTGTTATTATTGTGCCCTTAAATTATTATTGTAAGGTCGGCTAGGATTACATTGTGGCCCCACTAGGATTATATTGTGGCCCCATGGACTCCTATATATAGAAGGAGGTTTTGGTCATTTGTATCATCCAATAATTGTTCATTCATGTAATGTATTGGAGGTTTCCCCCTCGAAGTGGCTTATTTCTAAGGCGTTGATATCTCTTTTCTTCTCTTTTTGGCGCTGGTTTCACAATAGATTGGGAGGGTTGTCCATAATGATATTGGTTCCCATTCTACCAGTGTTGAGAGTGACTAGTGTTAGGATATGAATATGGATGTGCATTATAACCAAAAAAATGTGGTGGAAGTTCAGGAGCCATACCTTCACTTACCTGAGGCGAGTTCCTTCATGCTACCATAGTGTGCAATGATTCGGCTTCAAGTTTCCCTCCTTCAAATAAAAATTTCAGCCTAGGTATAAAGGGACATTTTTCCGTGGCATGGTTCTCTACACAAATTTCACATTTATTATTTCCTTTAATATCAAGAGGACATTCTCTTAAAAGATGATTTTTCCTAAATTTTGGACAAAAAATAGAGAATGACTCTTGCTCTTCTACAAGTTTTTGCTAAAATTTCTAAGAGTCCATTTGTTTGCTAACAGTATTCATTATTTCAATTTTCATATTGTCCATTTTGTTCTCCAAGCCAAAAATCATAGCATTAGTAGATTCGATTTTCTTATTTCTGTTTTGAATCCCTTTACCATATCTATATTGGTTCCTAGAGAATTTCCTGCACAAGTCACAGATTTTATCAAAATCTTTCTACGCAATATCCCCTTGTCCTAACAAATTCAAATTATTTCTAGCATCATCAGTAAGCCCCTGTAAGAAGAGGGTTCTAATGGTACTTAGATAAAATTTTTGTTTTGACCTTTGAAGGATATACAATAATATCTCTATGTAGTCCTCTAAAGTCCTATCATCATTTTGCACAATAGTAAAGATTTCATCTTGAATATCTCTCATTTTACAATATTCCTGATATTTTGAAAAGAACACTTCATTTGTTCCCAAGAAGCTACAGTGTTCCCCCTAGTCCCATGAACCAACGTAAAGTTGCATCCTTGAGAGTTGAGAGAAACAACTTTAATTTCTAAGCATCAGAGGAATAATCATAGCTTCTACACAAAATATCAAACTCGAATAGGAAAGATTCTGGGTCTTCATGTACCTTACCATAGAAATAAGGAAGTTCACTGATGGTGGTATATTTTTCATTTGCATAGTTACATCCAGATCCACAATCGGGAATCCAAAAGTGGATTGTTCCTCATTTACCTGATTTTTTCCAGATCCCTCAGCATGGTCCTCATAATTTTCCATTGGTGTTCCTCCAATCGAACTACTCTCAACATGCTGGGAAGGCTGACTATGGGTTATAATAGTCTCCTTCTTCCCCTTCATGGGTTGTGTCACCCCTAGACTACTGTTGCCAGAATCCAAGTGGACAACTCCTGCGTGATGAGTTTGGGTTTGTTTTACTTCCTGCCTGTGAAATAAGGCCCAATATGAGAATTGTTTTCAGATTTACCAATATTTCCTCAGCTCGTAGTGGGCTTCAGACCCCTTAAAGAGGGTAGGGGGTAGGGGGTAGGGGTTTCATAAACTTAGAGACGAAGCACAGGTAATGCCAGAACTGGTATGAACTTTTCCTCTTTCTATCTCTACTTCTCAATTGAAATATTGTAGAATCAAACAGAAAATGATCTCAAAGGAAATTGACACCAAATAAATTCTAGTAATGGAATGTAAAATAATTTATTTGCGAAGGAATCAAATAAAGGAACTTTCACACTGCTGTAAATACTATTAACTGCTGAAGTAGAATTCTATTTTTATCCTCAGTATAGGTAATGTTAGTTTATCGAGTCAGCCCTTGAAAGGATTTTCCTTCTAAATGATTTTCCTTCTCACAATAAGTGATCATTCTTGTACTCCTGCAATCTCCTTGCACTAGTACAAGTACAAAACTTTATGTGAGAAGTATATTTTACACTTATACTGAAGACTTATGTCTTCATGTAGGGGCTCTAGCCTTAAGGTTTGGAGCGCTCTATTCTTGTAATAAGACACCGGTTCTTGTATCATAACAGAGCTTCCTACACCTAGTTTTCCAATTTACTTTCGAAAAACAAAAGGGTGAGTTAACTACAAAAAGAATTGAAAAATGTGAGTATAATTCAGAAATCACTTACGTATGAAAATAATTCTTCAATCATCTGAACCTTGTAATAGAAATAAACCTTAAGAGGAAAACGTACTTCAAAAGTTAAAGCAGACCTTCTTTAGTCAAAGGGGTTTTGCATGCGACTAGATTTAACTCAAAAAGGTTTACTCATAATATTCTAGATTAATTTTAATTCTTCTCTTTAAATCACGAGATGCGGATATGAATTAAGATGTTGCAACATCGTTCTTTTCCATTTCACGAAGTCGTTCTTAATATTCAAGAGTTATATTTTTAATATTATAAATGCTTCTTTCTAATAGTAAACGCTTACTTGGAGGAATAGATTAAGTCGTATGAAAGAAAAGGGATAAAATACTGGGTGTAAATAAACTAGCAAACTAGAGTGCAGGATCCTACATTAATTGGTGTAGGAATGATCTCACTGCACGATCCAAGCGAAAGAAAACTAGGAAAGGAGTTGCAGGAAATAAATAAATTCACACAACGGATCCATTCACACTTTGACTATTCAAGGAAGTAAATCAGAATTCTTAAGCAAGAAAGAAATTAATATTTAAACCACACACTACAAAAAAACAAAGTTAACTCACACTTTTATGGTAACGAAAGCATGAGGGTAAACGAGTTGGGTTGGCTGGGCCCTAGCCAACCATCTCGTTTCCCGTTTTAGGAAATGAAACTCTTCAACACTTTAGCAACGCATCAATGAAAAATTAAACTCAGAGTGATAAAAATCATGGCACGGATCCTTGTATTAAATTCGATAAGAAAATATACATTTTAATTTCAAGTCCATCCCAGAACGAGGGTGACAACGAGATTACAAATAAACCAAAATTAAAGTTACACTTGTTATCGCTAAACTAGTTCTATCTAAGAGCTATACTTTATACATCCCTTCGGCCAATGGCCATAGTAAAAAATTACACAATCGCTCCAAATTGAGCCTTTTGATTGAACATAATAACAAACAAAATTACAAAATTAAACCAGCGGCTATAATAGGATGCGAACTAATCATTTTCCGTAGACCTTATCCTCGACTACATCCTGGCTATCCTTCAATTGAGTTCAACTTCATATGACTGCAACTGAATTGGATGTCATGGACCAAGATGCTCGCATGAAGTGATCGAGATGTTGCAGAGATCACAAAATGAGTAGTTTCCGACGGTGCAGAAATCTACCTGAACTAGATCAAGCTAATATAATGATTACTACTTTAGCTTATCAAATATTTTAGGAAAGTAAACATAAGTTACAAGAAATATTAAAGGCACGAAATCTATAAAAAATGATTAATTAAGCACCAATTAAACCTTAAACATGAAATATGAAGTTTGTGTAGGAATAGACAGTAATATTGGACTAGTGCATGAATGAGGAGGTTTATGGAGATAAAACAGAGGTTAATGATTATGGTTTTGTAAATAGGAAGGGGGTAAAAATAGAGCATTTCGACATATCAACAAATACCTAGGAGGGATATTTTTAAAGGTAGAAGCTTCCGCGAACTAAGATTTGATAATAATAATAAAAATAGAAATATGTAGGAGTTGTTTTTATGAACAATAATTAAATAGGTGAGTGGTACACTCACAAATCAAAGAAATTAATTATGGATTATGTAGGAAAATCCAGGCATCTAAAATAGTAAATCTCATGAGAATGAAATTTGATCCACACATGAGGATATGAGTTTGAATCTGAAAATGGTATAGCTGAGAAGCTATAGAGTCATAGTAGCTTGGGTGGAATTATGGTTTTAACCTTGTTGGTAAACGAGATCAATGAAGAAGCATTTAACCTAGGTTAGGGGAAAGAAATAATTTCTGAAATGTTGGTTTGACTAAGGTGCATAAGGCACTAAAAGAAGGAGAGGTGTCAAGAGACTACTAGATCAGTGAAGGGATACATTTTGTGTTGTATCAACCTTGAGTGGCCATGTTTTGTTATGTTAATAGACCCTAACTTAGCACTTGATGCATGGAATCCTGAATCCTATACATGAAGGAGAGAGTGAAAATGAAACTCTCAACCTTGAGAAATTTTATTTATTTTTAATGAAAATTTTGATTTCGATTGATATTCTAAAATGGATAAAGCAATATTAAATAATTTATGTAGTGCGATGATGATTCCTTTTAAATTATTGGGTGTGCAGTTGAACATGGTTTAATGATTAACTATGTGATTTTTTTTAAACAATTTGTGATTGATGTAACTAATATATTGAAAGGATTTTATGGAAAATAAACTAACATATTACAATTGAGTGTGAATAAATATTGCAAGTAGAGTGTTGTGAGCATGGCATGGGATGTAAGTCTATGATGAAATCTGAAAATATCACTTCTTACAAATATCTAAACACCATAAAAAGCGTCTCATATTTGTAGGACTTGGCTTCTATATAAGCAATTTGGAAAATAAAATTTGTAATTGGAAGCTTTATGGTTATTCTCATGGGAACTGTATTTGTGTGATATGGGTTAGATGATGAACCTGACCAAGAAGGATAGATCATGTCTATGAAACAACAAGCCCAGGAATAAAGCCATTGAAGAGACATTGGACCTCATGAAAATTAAACTATGTTAGGAGCAAGTTGGCAAGATGTTGTGGCTATAAGATTCTTAACAATTCCTTCATTATTCCTATGAAGGAGAATCTAGGTAGGTATAGTTACCAAGAAAGGGGATTACCTAAGCACCGAAATGGAAAGAAAATTTAAGGAATAAGAGACTTGTCACACTCTTATCATATCAAGAATAGGTATGTGTGCATCTGATGCAAAAAGTGAGCTGAAATTATTACTTGTGGAAGCCTAATGAAGCAAAGGATAACCATATGGATAAGTATTATGTTTTAAAAAATATTTTATCCATTATTTGTGAAAACTCAATAAAATGTGTATGCTTAGACAAATTTTTTAATACCTTTATTCATTGATAGTTCTGTAGGAATGACACATTTCTAAAGGTGGCCAGACAATGCTAACATAATGACAATGAAGAATGGATGAAAAGAATCATGTTGTAGATGTAGATGGGGACACATTAAGGAATGATATTGCAATGAAAGAAAGAATTTGAAATGGTGCAACATTGATGAAGATGACACATAAAAGGTTGGAAAATCCAAGGACAATGTTACATTAAAGGGGAGGAGATTGTAACCTACCCAACACTTAAACCCCATTAATATTGTAATTGTAATTAATTATGTTATTGATCATTGTATGGGAATGTAAATGTAAATGGACAAAAGACCCAAAATAATTGTAATTATAACATAATACTTGTATAAATATATAGAAACTCTATAGAAATGAATTCAATCTGATCATGTAATGTACTAAAACAAGATATTGAATCCTTCTACGATATTTGTAGAATATAAAACACGATCTCTCAATCACATGCAAGTAAGAGAAAGAAATAATCAATCACACAACACAAGATGTATCTAGGGAAAGCACATGCTCAAAACCCCTCTATCATATATTGTACATAGTCAAAGAATTATGAAACAATACAATGCTTTCTCACACCAAGAAAATATTGCACTCTCTCGATTGTCTCACCTTGATCTTGCTCAAAACTGACTAGCAATTCTTAGGAAAAATTGACCAACACTTAGCCAATTCTCAACCCCTGCTTATCCCATTCTTGCTCACGCAATCCCTAGAAAATTAATCACTATTAAACAGGATAATCAACCTTCCTTGACTACGCAATCCATCATGAGTCTTCCTGTGACTTTTAAATTGTGCCTGAGCAATTTTCTAATAATACAATTGATATTTTTCTTCCCTTTAACCTCTATCTCCATTGGGTCTTAATCAGAAATGACATGCATGCAGCTATTAATAGCAAATCATCATTTATTTGATTGATCACTACTTGTGAATTAAATCTAATTTAATTCACTGGACCTCTCGCTAGCTCATCACTCAGTTAGAACTAGTTAAATTGATTTTAACTCAATTAATTTGAGTTAACTGATTACACATGCGCTGCACTAGTGCATTAACTGCAACTGAACCCCCAAAATATTAGAATCACTCTACATGCCTCACCTTTGACCCTCAACTCAAAATTCTTGAGCCAACTCAATCTTATGACTTAGTTAACTGATACAAGTTGATATGAGATGAAATTACAATTTATTTAAGGGATAAATAAATTAGACACTTAAATTTAGCACTAATGTGTAACTGAATTCCTCAGTCATGTGTGACTGGAATACCACACCAATATGTGGTCAATTTTATTCCTTTCTGGATGCCAATTTCATTGTTTCTTGTTGCAAATTTCAAAAATACTAGTTGATGAAGAGGTGAAACCTTAAGACTCATGAGAAGCCATGAGGAGGAGGGAAGTTATTGAGGGTTAAAGAATTAATTTTCCAATGAATTGTTAGTTGTTCCAAAGGATTACGATATCGAAGATTGCCAAAATTTTCCCATTAAAATATCTGATGAGAAGGTGCAATAATAATAGCTAGCAATTATGATAGGAGTGAGATAGTTGTACCAAAACTACTTAGAGGTATGGGAAACATACTACTAGAAGACTTATGAGGGCTAACCAGAAGCATATGACTTGATCTTGATGGAAATATATAACATAAATATTCAAATAAGTTGACCCATGAAACAGAATAAAATATAGAGAGAAGTATACGCAAGGCACGGAGGAAAGAAATAATTGTCTCAGATAGGGAATAATTCTCTTGGAGAAGAGGAAAGAAATAATTCTCTCATAGAGAGGAAGTATTGTGGAAATACCAATGCAAAGAGAAGATATATGGGAGAGGAATGAGATTATAACTTGTGGGAGTGTGAAGTTTGAACAATTGAGAGGGCATAAGAGGCTATGATATACCCGAGAACAACCCTATGTAAGACTTAGATTTCATGGATATGTGAAGGAGTACATCAATTGAGTATTTAGCCTTCGTCAAAATGATAACTATATCTGTTACACCATTTTTTTGGTCATCTAACCTATTATCATTAGATGGACCCAAGTACACCATGTAAGACCAGTTTTACCCTAAGTAAAATTGCTTTCACTATGTTAAAACAGGAAACCCCAAAAGGAAATATTAAATAAACCCACATTTGTTTGATTTTCCTCATGGAATAATTAATTAAACCATAATTTAATTATTATTCCCAGTCATGTTTAACCCAAAATCAAAGAAATTAATTAGATAGACCTTTATTTATCTTATTATTTTCTAGGAATAACCATTTAAACCTTATTTAGATGATATTCCTTGTTAAATATGACCAAATCACCCACAAATAATTAAATAAATCACTATTTATTTAATTATCTTTCAACCACTTCCTTAAATAATTAAATAAATCATTATTTATTTGATTATCTTCTAACCGCTTCCTTAAAAGATAAATAAATCATTTATTTATTTATTTTTGACAAATTAAGGGATTTGACCCAAGTCAAATACCTTTTCCCTCCAACAAATATAATAAAATATTCCATAAAGAGTGGATCTAGATCTGGTTAACCCATGCACCAAGATCTAGAATGACCCAATATTTTGTTATAAATAGGAGGGTTTTTCCTACCATTCTTCACCTTTTGTTGCTTATTAGATCACTCTGGATCTATACACTTGGTCACCATTTTCTTCCATTTGCTCCCATTGAGCTCTACTCTTTGCATTGGGTTTTCCACATCAACTAGAGAGAAAAATCTTAGGTCTGAAGTCCTGAGGACTTCTAAGAACCCATCCCACTGAGGGGAATTGGATACTCCTTCTATTTTTCCTCATAGGTGCCCCATTAATACAAAAATTCTTTCAAAAATTGTTCTTGTCTTGTCTATTGGTATATGGAGCAAACCCTTGTTTTTACTGCTTAATGTCTTTCCATGCATAGATCTGGTGTTTTGCAGCTCTTTTCTTGTCTAACTAACCACAGATCTGAAGATATTGGCAACCACTTTTGTTGTTAGGGCTATTAGTTATGCGTAGCTAAAGTGGTCCTTTTTCGTACACTTCGACAAAGGATTCATACTAACAAATGGCGACTCCACACCGGTTTTAAATTACGACCGCTGTCGTTTTTCATATTCCTGCATATCCAGCTACTTCAGACCCTAGGGTTTCTTTTCAGCTGTTCATTTTTCCTATTTTTATGTTGTTTTTCTCACATAAAACCCTAAAACATTAAAATTTCTAACTTCCATGTGTTTCTGGCCCTATTGCGCAGGTAAGCGACACCAGCCGCAACTGAGACGGCAACTTTTCTGAAAATCTGCCGCCGAGACAACCGGAACAGGGGGTCGCACTTTTTGGCCCTAAACCTGCGACCTGGACCTCCAAGTCGCACTTTTCAGCCTGTTCTGCGACCTGCCCAATCGGGTCGAGAAGCTATGAACTGCCATTTTTTGACAATTTTTACACCTCGTTTTTCGGGTTTTCACTGCATTTCTGTGAGGTCCTCGACCTCTTTGTCTCGACTGTTTTGACAGAAATTCACGATGTTTTTACTCATCTAGGCGTGAAGACAAACTTTTAACGAAATTCGTGATATTTTACTTTGGTCCTGTTGCGGAAATGACCCGGAACTCGATCCATGCATTGTCGAACACCATATCGACACATGGCCTGATGCCAAACCAGTCCGTCAAAAGTTGAGACCCATTCATCCTTCCAGACGTGACGCTATCAAAGTCGAAATCGATAAGCTCAAGCAGGCTGGTTTCATTTACCCCATTGAATACACCACTTGGGTGTCTAACCCAGTTCCCGTTCTTAAGAAACAAGGCACCATTCGTGTCTGCACGGACTTTCGCAACTTAAACCAAGCTTGTCCCAAAGACAACTTCCCCACACCGTTCATTGACCAAATCATTGACGAGTGTGCGGGACATGAGGTTCTATCCTTTATGGATGGTTTCTCCGGATACAACCAAATTGCTATCCGTCCTGCCGATCAACTTAAAACCGCGTTCATTAGTCCGTGGGGAACTTTTGCTTACCGGGTCATGCCGTTCGGCCTAAAAAACGCCGGCGCCACTTTTCAACGGGCCATGTCTTATTTTTTCCATGACTTAGCTCACATTATCCTTGCTTATTTAGACGACCTCACTGCGCGTTCTAAACATCGGGCGCAGCACCTCCACGATCTGCGTACCATTTTTCTCCGATGTCGCAAGTATAATATCCGCCTTAACCCGTTGAAATGCGTCTTTTGCGTTCCTGCCGGCCGTCTCTTAGGCTTCATCGTGTCTAAGGATGGTATCACTCTTGACCCTTTGAAAGTTCAAGCCATTCTTGAACTTCCCGTCCCACGTACACTCCGCCAGCTCCAAAGTCTCCAAGGAAAAGCTAATTTTCTTCGACGGTTCGTCCCTGACTACGCCACCACTGTACATGGGTTCCTTAGACTCCTCCGATCTTCTATCCCTTTCGTTTGGGATTCCTATGCTCACGAGTCTTTCGATGCCCTCAAGCAGGCTCTCACATCCGCTCCCTTGATCCGCCCTCCCGACTTTGATCGGGACTTCATCCTGTATATCTCCGCTTCCACCTATTCGGTCGCTGGAGTCCTTATCCAGGAAGATGACAATGGTATTGAGCATGTGATCTACTACGTCAGTAAGAACCTTGTAGGACCCCCTGTTTCCTACTCACTTGACGAAAAATTAGCACTGGCTATAGTGTTCTCAGTCCAAAAACTTCGTCATTATATCCTTATGTGCTCCACCAAGGTTGTGACTAATTCCAACCCCTTGGCTTTCCTATTGAGTCGTCGTATCCTCACTGGGAAGTATGCCCGTTGGGTCATTATTCTTCAAGAATTCGACCTCGAATTCGTCACACCAAAGAGTAAGAAAGGCTTAGCCCTCGCTGAGCTCATTTCTGAATTACCTACCGGAGCGCAAGACACCCCAGTTAATGATGATTTTCCTGATGAACACTTATTTTCCATTACTGCCGACGACCCATGGTATGGCAACATTCTTACTTACTTGCGAACCCAAAAGTTCGCCCTTCACCTTGATCATGAGGCTCGCCGACGCATCCGACACCAAGCCCCCCGATACCTCCTTATCGGTGACGATCTATATCGTCGTGGGGTTGATACCATCCTTCGTTGTTGCCTCACACACGCTGAAGCTGAACAGGTCCTTAATGCCTGCCATAGCGGCGCTTGCGGTTGCCACCTCTCCGGTCTTGCTACTGCCCAGAAAGTCATGCGCGCTGGGTATTTTTGGCCTTCTCTCTTTAGTGATTGCATTGAGGCAGTCAAACACTGTCCCAGTTGCCAACATTTCGCCCCTAAGGCGCGAGCTCCACCATCTCCCCTCCATCCGGTCGTCTCAACCGGCCCCTTCTGTAAATGGGCCATCGACTTTATGGAGTGTCGCCCACCATCCGCTGGTAACCATAAGTATATCATCGTGGCAGTCGACTATTTCACCAAATGGGCCGAGGCCATGCCAACTTTCAACAATACGGCAGCTACCACGGCCATCTTTTTCTTTAACCATGTTATAGCTCGATTCGGGGTTCCCAAACAACTGGTCTCTGACCATGGCAAACATTTTGAAGATGAGATATGGCGTGAGCTATCCTCACTGTTGGGTTTTGAGCACCAATATTCCTCCTCCTATTACCCCCAAGGTAATGGCCAAGTTGAAGCAGTCAACAAAATCCTCAAAACGATGCTTCAACGAACGGTGAATAAGCACAAAACCAACTGGCATCTCATGCTCTTCCCTGCTTTATGGGCCTATCGAACTTCTGTTAAAACCGCCACCGGGTTTACTCCTTTCCACCTAGTTTTTGGAGAGGAGGCAGTCTTACCGATCGAGTGTGAAATTCCTTCTCCATGCGTAAGAGCGGTCAAAATACCTCCTCATCAGCTCAGAGGGGAAGACAAATATGGAAGAAGTACAAAGACCTAAATTAAACCTATTTCTGCCAGGGTAACGCATATATAGAACAGAGAGCAGAACAGGCGTTATAACGACGAAAATATAATGACGCGTTAGTGGCTAAGGCAACGCTCTGTTTACACTTGATGGTCGCGTTACCCGTGTTTTAAGTTTGAATTGGGAAAAGAGTGCGGAGAAAGATTTGAATCTCAGACTTTCCCTCACGAAGGAGTCAGTGCACAGAGGAAACTGCAGAAGCACCAGTTCATTATTGGTCATTGCCATAGGAGACTGAACCCCAAGAGAGGCAAAAGCATGGAGATCAAGGAAACATCTAAGCCTTTTCCATTCCAAACTAGTGGAAAGAGAAGGGCAACAATGGCTTTCTCCCTCTCCTATAAGAAGGAGCTGAAGGCTCTTAATTGAAGGTCGAAGGATTGCTCAAAAGTTCTTGCATACTTGTGGAATAGAGAATAGTGTGACATTGTGAAGGCCAAGAGTCAAAGAGGCTCCTAGAGAGCTTGTTGGATTGGACTTCTTCACTTGATATAGAAGAGAGATTGGGAGAATAAGGAGGGCTTGGTACAACCGATGGTTGTAATCCTCCTTCTTTCAAAATCAATAGAACTATGTTCATTTTGTCCATTCGATGCTTAATGTTATATTTTTATTTCAATATTTGTTTAGTATGATATGAATGGCTCAGATGTGTATAATCTAGATGTTTATTGTTGATTTAATTGATAGAATACTTGTTATATCAGAAGTTACGCGGGTGCTTTGACTGATTGCAGGATTCAGATTTGGAGCCAGTGAAGAAGGACTCTTGCTTTGCTGCGTAGCGCTCTCCAAAGGATTCTAAAGCTGTCAAAGAGGTAATTCTCTATTGTATTCCTTCAAGTTATTTCAAGCTAATATGAACATGCTCATACCATCTTTGTGAACAGCATAGCTAATCTGACTGTCTGCCTCGGGCACCGGAAAGCCCTGAGAGGGATATACGAAAACCAACCACCCAAGCAGTTTACCCTATAGCCGAATTGGCGACTCCGCTGGGGACTGTCCCCATAGTTTCCGGACTATTTTTCCCTTTATTTCTTCTCTCCTCTGTTCAGTATCCTTCCGACCATTTTTTGATGCCCAGTAGACATACCAAACGCTTGCAGAGTTCAATCCTGTGCCTGTCTGGCCAACTGAAGAGCTTTTCCCTGGTTAACGCGACCTATGCAGTATATCCAGTGCGTTATAACACAGTCTACGCTTAAATACAGTGCGTTATAACGCTGTATTTTCTCACAGACAGAGCGTTACCCAGCCAAAAACCCTGTTGTTCACTTCTGTGACTGTGTTTTAGCTGTGGATTTTTTTGGCCACCAGTACCTTTCACAGACCGAATCCCTGTACTTGTCTGCTAAACTGGCATTGATTATTTGTTTCTCTTATTTAGTTAGTGTGCAAAGCATTTACTTTTTTTAAGAGAATTTTTTTTTTTTTTTTTCTGCATTTAAGCTGAGTTTATTCTGAAAGTTTGGTTCACAGACTGTTAAAAGAGGTAGATAGAAATCTGAATCTTAAAAGTTGAGCTGTGTTATTTACATGTTGGTGCATGGATGATTGAAAAAAGACACCTCTCCTTGTAGAAACATTGTTCATTGAAGTTAATATTTAGAGCATGTTTTGCATGGTTTATTGAGTCAAGAGTCTCACTATACTTCATACGTCCATTTCCCCTCCACCAGACTAATAACAAAGTACACTAAAAACAAAGAGATAATAAAATAAATCTAATAACTCTTTTTGAGCTCACACAAACAGTAGTTCAGGCTAGGATCTTGGGTTAGGAAAGTGAGAAAACTACCCAAGATCTCAAAACTTGAAAACTAGAGTCATTAACGAGTGAAATCCTGCTGCACTCACATTATTGGGACCGTTCCTTTACCGAAGCTCAGCGTGAGACAACACTTGGGTGCACTAGAAGGTAGCCCACCTTCGACTGCATCCTGTGGGTGTGTTATATACTGGGGTTCCCTTCGGGGATGTCAAAACTAGATCGGGGATCTAGGTATTCTGCCCATATAGCACACTGTCCTTGACCGTGGACCCCCCTGATAGTGTCTGTGATTTGGGGTATCCTTAGTGGCTATACTTTTAGGGACTTACACAAGGTGACTGGGACGGGCTGTCCTGGTACATGAAACTGACGGACCTACTCTGTCTTCAGTCTTTAGGAGGGTACTCGTCTTCACAAGAGTGCTTACACCTATCGTCTGGGGTTCGGGCGAAGCTCTAGAGTAACCATAACTGTACTTTCGACCAACCCTCTCTGTATGCTATTGTGAGACTGGATTTCATCACCAGTGAACGGTAGTACTCAGACAGGGCACCCTATACTGGCTGCTTGTTGATTGATTTTAGAGAGTCTTTTTTCTTTTTAGTAAGTGTGTGGTTACTGTCACTTGAGACTTCATAATATATCACATTTTAAATAAAATTTGTTAAAATTAAACTGGTCACCGTGGCGTCCCCTGACCCACGCCGTCAGTCTAGACGACAGGTGGGTCTACCTCCTCTCACCTTAGAGGAAAGATTGAACCTTGGTGAACCCGGGCCTTCTACGGAAGAGCAGTCTCCTTTGACTAATCTGGATTATCACATAGACCCTTATCAGCCGGAACTCCCGGAGGACCCTTTCACTGAAGGTGTTGTACCTAATTATAATCCTCCGCTCACTGATTCGTTAGGACCGGTGATAATCCAGATTCCACCGCGCCAAGATATGTCTGCGGCAACACCAACATCTATTTCTCCACCGGTATCCACAGGGTCGATACCAATGGCAACCATTCCTGGTTCGCCACCATCCTCCCCGCCGGTGGTCAGTTCTATGTCATTACTGGGTAACCCCAGTAGTCAACATATGCCTACCCCCAACCCTATGGTCAACACAACTGTCAGTAGTTTACCGAACCCTTCAGCATCTACTCCTACCGTGACCACGTTGGGGACCACGGTAGCTCCTCCCACGAGCACGACTACTTCGGTGCCCTTTAGCAACCCTTTCGGTTGGAACCCTCTGTTGAGTTCAAACCCCTTGGCCACTATGCCAGGGGGCAGTGTTGTCAGTACACAGGTAGCTGGGAATATTTCTCTTCCTATGCAATCCTTAGGACAAATGGAACAACCCATTGTAAATACTATCCCCTTAAGTGGTTCAAACATAGGCATAGGATCTATACCGTTGCAAAATTATGCAAATACTAGTATGCCTCCAGGAAACTCTATTGCATCCATTTGGACTAACCAACCCCAACCTCCGTCTGGAGTGGGAGGGCACTTTTACGCTGGGGGCAACCAACCATTTTCCCCTCAATACGCTATGCCCTATGGACAACAACCGTATGTTCCTACTCCTCCACCTATGGGAGGTTTTTATCAAAGTCCCACTTACCCTTCTGGTAACACGTGGATGGGGGGACCCTATGGTCCAAATAGTCAGCCCATACTACCTTGGTTAGACTCGGGGGAAAATCCACAATTGCCTTTCTTGGCAGCTTTGGACATACCCGACATCCATAAGCTGACAAACGACCCCATCAATCACAACTCGCTCTGGCCTCCTATACCGCATAAGATTCCTTCAGATATCCCGAAGTTCGACGGGAAGCATGGAGATGACTCGGCCGCACACATCACTACCTTCCATTTGTGGTCCATATCCAATTCCATAGTAGATGATAGTGTCCGCCTCCGACTGTTCTCCCGCACCCTTACAGGCAATGCCGCCAAGTGGTACATTGAATTACCACGCGCCACCATCAATACGTTTGGCGCTTTAGCGACGGAGTTCTTAAAGAACTTTCAACTACCAATTAGAGTGGAAACCGGCACAGAATTGTTAACATCACTGCGCCAAGACACTGCCACCCACATCTCCAACCATATTCATGAATGGAGACGTAGGAGGAGGCTTGTCAAAGCGCCAATACCGGACCACCTCTTGGAAAATTGGTTTTGCAAGTCTCTTTTACCCCATATCTCTAAAGACATTGGCCTTTCTGGTGCAATGACAGAAGATCAATGTATTCGTCGTGCCCAGCACCTGGATTTGATCTATTCACAATCCAGCACGCTTTACGATCTGCTCCCCCATGCCCTTGGTAACCCGAACCCTCCAGCTACTAAGAAAACTGGAGCGCATGCCGATGGTCTCGTTGGCGCAATCTCTGGTGTAGCCACCAATCAGTCTCGGGGGAAAACCTCCCAGCCATCCTCGGCTGCCACCGCCCCCCATCAAACGACTCCTCTCCCTTCCGCTGAGGTAAATTCGGTGCAAACCTCACAAAAACCCAACAGGAAAAATAGGAAGAATAAGAAGAAAACATATTCTTCGGAAGAGCAGTCGAATAATCAGAATAACTCTAATAAGAAAAATGCTGCTAATGAAAAAGGAAAGGATAAACCCATGAGATTTCCTTGTAAAATCTGTGCGGAGGACCACTTGACATACAAATGTCGTCGGTTGCAGGAATGCACTGATTTTATTGCTAACAAGGATTCTGGGAGAACACCTGTCGTTCTTCACAATCCTTTCCCCAATCAACAGCAGCAACATCAACATATGGTTGACAACCCGCCACAACCCCATCAACGGGGCAATGGTGGTTCGCATCCTTCCAGCGAAGGACCATCTTCCATTTATGGCATCGAGAGTATTGACCTTCAAACTCGCGCCAAGCTTTATGGAGCCCCTACCATAGATGCTCAAGAACCTGGAACTAGTTCCAATCCGCCGCCGCCTAACGATTTGCATATCGAAAGGCCTACTGCTGAACCTGTAATTCGTCCCCCAAAAGGGACACTTCGATGCACGACTCATAATACCTCTGCACGTGCAGCCCAAAACTACAATATTGTAGAAGATTTGGCGCAGGCACCGTCAGCCATGTCTACACTTGAAGTATTACAAACCTGTCAAGCACAAAGGAAAGCCTTGCTTTCGGCCATTGGCGGAATAGATCCCCAGGATTCCATGCTAGCAGTCTTTGATATGGAAAATGCTAAACCTCGCCTCTCGCATCAACTCGCATTCCAGGTGCAGGTTGTGTCGAAAGGGAGACCCATCCATCGCACTGTCATAGACGAAGGTGCTTCGACCTGCGTTATGTCACAAGATTGCTGGCTGAATTTAGGTTCTCCTACTCTAACCCCGCCATCGAATTCCCTGAAAGCTTTCGATGGCGACACGTTCCTACCCAAAGGATACCTTGCTAGCTTTCCCGTCACTCTTGGTGGGAAAACGGTAAACGTGGACGTTGAAGTCGTAGAGCGTCATCTCGACTATAATCTATTGCTCGGTCGCAGTTGGTCTTATGCTATGACCGCCATCGTGTCTTCGGTCTTCTGACTCATCCTATTTCCATTGGATGGGAAAATAGTCACGGTCGATCAACTATCCTTCTGCACCCCTGATTATTCCACTTTACCAAGTAGCTCTGTACCCCTAATAGGAGGTGTCCCTGACTCTTACGTCAGTATCGGTACCAGTCTTCTGAAGGCATCTTCCCTACTGGGTTGTTTTCCTCTACCGCCGCCGCAGATCCCAAACACGGTTGCAATGATATCCACCTCTTCGGATGGCTCTATCGACCCATGGATCATCCCGGCACCTTCAGATATTGATTCCTACGGAGATCAAATGCCGCTTTCGCCAGTTGAGTTGGCTTACCAAGCCATCCAAATTGCATCTGAACCCTCCACTGATATGGTTTCGACCACAGGTACAACCCTCTCTCCCATCACGGTTCTCTCTAAGGATCTCCTCAATGAAGTCTGGCCTACAGACGAAGCTATTCGAGAGATCATGTCATTAGAAGAACGACCTTGGGAAGAGTTCCACCATCGCGCTTCGACGATTGATTCGGAGGCGATAAAAACTGAAATCCCGTCTTTTGACCAACCTGAGATAGTTCCCTCCTCTTATACGACTGTCCACACTATCAATTCAGAAGGGAACATGGGTAATATTTCCAAGACTCTACTCATCGATATCTCGGTCAAAACGGGTATCGTGGAAAATATTCAGATTGGAGCCGACTGCAATCCTGAGGAAATTGCGTCCTTCACATCTCTTTTTAAAGAATTCCGCGATGTCTTTGCTTGGTCTTATGACGAAATGCCCGGCATAGATCCTTCTATTGTCGAGCACGAAATCAAGACTTATGACAATGCTAAACCTATCCGGAAACGGCTCAGACCTGTCCACCCGCGCAAAGCAGCCGCCATTAAGGTCGAAGTAGAAAAACTTTTAAACACTGGCTTCATTTACCCCGTTCCCTTAACTGAATGGGTTTCCAATCCGGTTCCCGTTGATAAAAAACAAGGCACTATTCGAGTTTGCGTCGATTATCGCGATCTGAACGCCGCTTGTCCAAAAGACAACTATCCTACGCCGTTCATTGATCAAATTCTTGACGATTGTGCCGGATGCGAATCTTTTTCCTTCATGGATGGATTCTCGGGATACAACCAGATTGCCATAAAAAAAGACGACCAGCATAAAACTGCTTTCATCTGTCCTTAGGGCATCTTTGCGTATAAAAAGCTCCCATTCGGCCTGAAGAATGCTGGAGCAGCTTTTCAACGGGCCATGGACTATGCTTTTCATGACATTCGACATATTGTACAAGCATACTTGGATGACCTCCCGGCTCATTCCAAGAAGCGACGAGACCACCTGGCTCATTTAAGAGAAATTTTTGCTAGGTGCAGGTTCTACAATATACGCTTGAATCCTCATAAATGCGTATTTATGGTCGAGTCCGGACGATTGTTAGGGTTCATTGTTTCCAAGCACGGGATTAGGGTTGATCTCGATAAGGTAAAAGCAATTATTGAATTGCCGGCACCACAATCCATCCTTCAACTCCAAAGCTTCCAGGGGAAGGCAAACTTTTTGCGACATTTCATCGTTAACTATGCTGAGATGACGAAAGGCTTCATGCGATTATTGAAGAAAGGAACACTATACTTGTGGGATGACCAAGCTCAACGGTCATTTGATGCTTTGAAACAGGCACTTGTTTTAGCCCACTCCTTAGTGCCCCCGATTATTCACGCGACTTTCTCCTTTATCTGGCAGCATCACCATCCTCACTTGGAATGGTTTTGGTTCAAGTACACGATGACGACAGTGAACATGTGATTTACTATTTATCTAAAGGTCTCATTGGACCTAAATTACGTTATTCACATGTAGAGAAACTCTCTCTGGCGGTAGTTTTCGCCGTCACCCGGCTCCGACATTATATATCGCTGCGACAGACTACGGTGATTGCTTTGGAGAATCCCATGCGACATATCTTGTCTAGACAAATTATTGGAGGGAAATATTCCAAATGGATCGTCATCCTCCAACAATTTGATTTGGTGTTCACGGCTTCCAAAGCAAATAAATCCCTGGTCTTCGCCGAATTACTATCGGACCTTCCCAGAATCGACCCGGCAGAGGTAGCTCATGATCTATTCCCTGATGAATCTATATACTTGGTCGACTCTTCGGACCCCTGGTACGGAGACATCTTAGTCTACCTACAAACTCAATGCTTCCGCCCAGCTCTCACGTCTGATGACCGTCGTCGTATCCGCCACCAAGCAAGGCACTACCTCGTGCTAAACGATACACTATATCGTCGTGGGGTTGATACTATTCTCCGACGTTGTCTCACTATCGATGGGGCAGAACGCGTTTTGAATGACTGCCATGCGGGGGCATGTGGTGGTCATCTTTCGGGCATAGATACTGCCCAAAAAATCTTGCGCGCCTGTTACTGGTGGCCCACTTTGTTTAAAGATTGCATTGCAGCAGTCCAAAAATGCCATCCATGTCAAATTTTCACAAAGAAAATGCGCGCACATCCTGCCCCCCTTCACCCGGTTATCTTCGTCGGTCCTTTCGCTAAATGGGGAATTGACTTCGTCACCTGCAATCCCGCTTCGGAAAACGGACACAACTACATCGTGGTTGTGGTCGATTATTTTACGAAATGGGCTGAAGCCCTTCCCACTTTTAAGGTCGATGGCGAAACCGCCGCTCTCTTCCTGTTTAATCAGGTTATCTGTCGGTTCGGCGTACCCCTATCGATTGTCACAGATCATGGATCTCATTTTCAAAATCATATGATGACCGAATTAACATCCATGCTAGGTTTCCAACAAGATCAATCTTCGTCTTATTATCCTCAAGCTAATGGTCAAGTAGAAGCCGTAAATGGCGTTCTCAACACCATGATTCGTCGATTGGTAGGAAACCATAAAACCACATGGCATCGAAAGTTATATTCTGCGTTATGGGCATACCGAACGTCAGTAAAAACTGCCACAGGCTTCACACCTTTCCAACTTGCTTTCGGCCTGGAGGCAGTACTTCCGATTGAGTGCGAAATTCCATCGCTTAAACTAGCCGTTGAACTCCTGCCTGGCACCACCGCCACCGAAGAGCGCTTGCTCTTGCTCGATCACTTGGACGAAACTCGTCGAGATGGTACACTAGCACTCGAAGCTCACCAGCGCCGAGTTAAAGCTCAATACGACAAATCTGTCAAGCCTCGTTCTTTCCAAGAAGGCGATCTTGTTCTACTTTATGATCAAAAACACGACCTCTTGGGGGCAGGAACGCTCCAACCATTGTGGCTCGGTCCTTACATCGTTACTAAAGCCCTCTCAAAAGGATCTTACGAACTACAGGACTGTAATGGAATTCCACTCGAGGAGCCCCGCAACGGGCTCTATCTGAAGAAGTATTTTGCCTAGTTTCACACTAGGCATATGCTTTGTAATTTTATGTATATAAGTTTTGCCTATTTTTTATTTTTGATGCTTCTGGATTATTTGTTTGGTTCGAAGTGTTTTTCTCATGTAATCTTTTTCTTTCACACAGATGTCATCACATTCGTTATCATACGTCGGGTATGCAGACGGTGCTAGTCGTCACACTAGACACATTGCTTCAGCTGCTTGGGTTCTCTATACGCCTGAGTCGGACCTTCTTGGTTCCGGGGGATCTTCCTGGGTAACGCCACCAACAATGTGGCCGAGTACATGTCAGTGATCCAACTCCTCACGGAAGCGGCATCTCGTGACATCTCCGATTTAGTGGTCAGGTTAGATTCCCAACTCATCATTATGCAGTTAAACAATCATTACCGCGTCCGCCACCCTGTATTGTTGCGTTATTTTTTACGAGTGCGACTTTTAGAACGTCAATTTCAAACAATCACATTTGAGCACGTTCCTAGAGAATTTAATGCATTAGCTAATTCTTTGGCAAATTATGTGTTAGATTGGCATTTGTCACATTTATTGTAAAAGATTTACTCATGAGTACATATATTTTTATCACATCAAAAAATGCATAAAAATTTAAAAACACAAAATCACCAAAAATATATATATATATAGATATATGTCGTGTCCAGTACATAGAAAACATCAAAAAGAAAATCTCCCAAAACTTGGGGTGTTTTACAAAAATTTGGCTCACTAAGCCATGCTCTGACACTAATACATCTACTCCAAGCAGCTAAGCCTGATGCTCATAATAGCATACAACTGCTCTAGCTATCCTCCTCAAAGGAACCAGGTATCTCTCTGGCACACCCACTGTATGCCGCTGAAGACGAACTGGAACCTCCCGCATAGGAAGCGGCGGTATACCCATACTCAGACCCTCCAGGTTCCTGGAGAGTTCATGTAAAATCTGGGTGTCATCGTCGTCGCCGGCTTCCGCCTCCTCTATAGGTGCGCCAGTCGCGGGTAGCTGCAATCCTCGCCGTGCATGGCGAGGGGCCCCAGCTGGACGGACAGGTGCCACATCTGTGTCAAGCAAGCAAACGTTTCATGTCAAAACTTAATTTTCACCCCTTTTTTCAAAAAAAAAAAAAAAAAATTACATAAACATTGAAAAGCTAAAAACAAAAACTTCTTTGAAAACAACTGATCATTTTTCTTACCATCGGGCCCCCACTGGGTGCCAGGGGGCAGGACTAGCTCGGGATCGCCTGTGAAGTTCATCCCTGCATAGGGATAATCCTCAATCATGATGATCTGAGAGTCCAGCCAATCAAAAAATCCCTCATCGAAACAGTGACGGACAGGACCCTCTCCAGTCCATGGAAGCAAAGTGGCCCACCGAACCTGCCTCGGCTCGCGTGGACCCAATGGAGTTGTTGGGATCCTGGGCCTCATCAGTGGTATCTGCTCCAATATGAAAGAAACAATCAGTTTTCCGTACCCAAATTCTCTTTGAGTACGGGTCTTGCATGCAGTAAGCTCTGCTCGGACCCGACGGACTACACCGTCACACCAGTCGAAAACCTGAGGCTGCATACAATCCAAGGCTAGGAGCATCTGGGCCTTGGTAGCCACATGCTAACTCTTGGCGCCTGCCAAGCGAACAATCATCCATAGAATAGACCGCAAGGGTCTCAAAGTCACCTGTGCAATAGGTATCCGGTTACTCACAGCCTGGGTGCCACGTATGCAGTGCGCATGGATCAAATTAGTAGTGGAACGAGGGTCAGCTCTGGACCCCGTCAAGTTGGGCCTCGCCCCACGACATGACAAACCGGTCAAAAAGTAAACATCATCTTTTTCGATGGCGAGCTCGTTACCACCAATTCGAAAGACATGATGCCGTTCGTCCCACTGCTGGATCAGCCACCTCAGGAGGTCCTCTTGACCCCTCATCAGTTCTAAATGGGCATACTTAAGCAATCTGCACCTCCGGAGAGCCATTAAACTTGCCGCATCCGTCACCATCTCTCGTTCTTCCCGCTCATGCTCTCTCTCTCGCCAGATACTCATGATTAACAGCTGAACACCTGCAAATGAAACATTTCCAACCGATTAAAATTTGCCTGGACCACTTCAAAAAACGAAAAAATTGAGTTGCTAGAAAGCATGTTGCGCCTAACGCGGTCACTAATACAAAACAGAGCGTTCTAACGCTTACATCCCTCATGGGTTGTGCGTTTAACGCGGATGTTGTACTCCTGACCCGCGTTAGGCGCACATATTTTTCTAGGGCCTCAAAATTTCCTAATTTTGAACCAGTAAAAACTAAAAAATTGGCAATTAAATGATAACAGGAGGTTCTAGCTCTTACCTGGATCTCGCGGAATAGAAAACTGTTGCCCGGATCGACCGTAATCACCAGCTGAAGTTTTCACCCCTTTTCCACTCCAGAGCTTCTTCACAGCACTCGAAACAGTGAAAATGAATGTCTTCTGACCTTCTTATAGCTAATTCTGGGGCATGACTCTCTTAAGTCAGTCGGCAAAGTCGTGATTCCTCGTTGTACACATGTCGCAACTCTTGAGATTTGGTACTGATGATTCTAATAAGGGATCAAGATTTATGAGCAGACACACTCATGTTTTATCGAGCGTTCTTTTTATGGTATTTTTCTTGCTCGTTAATCTGAAAAACCTCGAGTTCTCTTCTTCGGACTCGTTAAACTCACACGAAGTTGGCATCGAGCGTTGTTTTTTGGTCTTTTCTTGCTCATTAATCCGAAATACCTAGAGTTTTCTTCTTCAGACTCGTAAAACCATGAAGAAGCTCTGAGCATTCTTTTTAGGAATCTTTTTCTCGCTCATAAAACCGAAAAAATCCTGAGTCACCTTCGTCAGGCTCGTTAAACTATTGAGACAAAGAACAAGGAGCCATTCTTTTCCTCTTTTTCAACGCTCTTTAAAACAGAAAAAGTAAATCGAGTTTTCTCCGCGTGACTCGTTAAAATTTCACGGAGGTATCGAGTTTTCTCCGCGTGACTCGTTAAAATTTCACGGAGGTACCGAGTTTTCTTTGGTGGACTCGTTAAAATTTCACAAAGAAGTTTGAGTTTACTTCGTCTCCTCGTACTCATAACAAAATGAGGTAGACATCCATTGAACACAGATTTCTCACTTTTCCGGATTCGATGGACTAACTTACGGAAAATGAACTGTTTCGGGCTTACTATTACCCCTTTGCCGTGCCCGGTTATCAAGACATGACAAAGGTACCCCAATGGAGCCGTCTTTTATGACATTTTTCAGACTCCCTAAACATGAAAAATTCACCGAGTTTGCTCATCTAGACTCGTTAAACCTAATCAGATGGGGCACAGAGTTGTCTTTCCTGACATTTTTCAGACTCTCTAAACATGAAAAATTCACCGAGTTTACTCGTCTGGACTCGTTAAACTTAATCAAATGGGGAAAAATTTGGACAATATGGATATTACCTCTGTTACATTTTCAAAAAGGTCGATTTGGCAGCAAAATTCTTGAACATGGCACTTCCCAGAAAACTCTTTCGCAGTTAGCCGAACCCTACCATATATGAGTATTAGCCTTCATTTCCCAGTGTCCCTGCACCGGTAAAATCCTAACACACTCTTTGGTGTTCAACACGCTTCAGCTGCCTAGTACCCTGCTAGAGTGCCTTCTATTGTTCAAGCGGATCTCGCTATCTACTGCTCCTGTTATCAACCAAACCGTTCATTATGCCAGAAATTATTTGTCGTCTGACGTTCCCATTTACTCTTCCTTATCTCAGATCATAAACAAAATCAATTGGTTTCCGTTTCGTGTTGACTGATGTAGGACGCCTCAGTGCCTACCTCTCAACAGATCACTTCCTATCGACTTCAACACCTTATCTAGGAAGTTGATCCAGAAACACATCAGTACCCAGATACTTGCAGACATCAGTGGTAGGTAATCTTGTGTTTGATCAAGGGTCTTCATCATTGGCTCTTGGTCGAATGATTCTACGAGTGTTCGACTTCAACTCCTTTTATTCACACTCGCTAGATTGTACTGGGCATCTTAGGGAACATCATCATTATCGGTGGCCACCTTCGCGTCTGTTAACAGTTTTCATTATTGACTGGTAATCAGACGATTTCTCACATGTTCGACGACAACTCCCTCATTCACATGTTGAGAAATATGCAGTTTAAGTGAATCGGCGGTCAAGACCTTGGGGCAATGGCTACACCATTAAAGTTGTGTTCCCTTCCCCAAGCTGCGATATTGTTTATGGAGACAGCTTCTTCAACCTGATCCTGTTATGACAGACACTTCCACATTGTGCCTATTGGTGGATAGATTCTTCATATCTCTATTCTAGAGAAATCATGTTGTTTAAAGCTACTGAGCATGGGACATGCCCGACTCTAGGCAAATACTATATTTTCTAACATATGTTGTTGTTTCAGGTTTTCCTCAGTCTTTCAATCTCTCTCTCTCTACAAATTATAAAGTATTTTGGCCATCATCTTCATCTCTAACCTCACACTTTAGGGGGCATCTGTTACAAGTCAAAATACCTCCTCATCAGCTCAGAGGGGAAGACAAATATGGAAGAAGTACAAAGACCTAAATTAAACCTATTTCTGCCAGGGTAACGCATATATAGAACAGAACAAGGGCGTTATAACGCAGGCAAGAAATATATTGGCCGTGTTAGTGGCTAGGGCAACGCTCTATTTACACTTGATGGTCGCGTTACCCGTGTTTTAAGTTTGAATTGGGAAAAGAGCGCGGAGAAAGATTTGAATCTCCGACTTTCTCACGAAGGAGTCAGTGCACAAAGGAAACTGCAGAAGCACCAGTTCATTATTGGTCATTGCCATAGAAGACTGAACTCCAAGAGAGGCAAAAGCATGGAGATCAAGGAAACATCTAAGCCTTTTCCATTCCAAACTAGTGGAAAGATAAGGGCAACAATGGCTTTCTCCCTCTCCTATAAGAAGGAGCTGAAGGCTCTTAATTGAGGGTCGAAGGATTGCTCAAAAGTTCTTGCATACTTGTGGAATAGAGAATAGTGTGACATTGTGAAGGCCAAGAGTCAAAGAGGCTCCTATAGAGCTTGTTGGCTTGGACTTCTTCACTTGATAGAGAAGAGAGATTGGGAGACTGAGGAGGGCTTGGTACAACCGATGGTTGTAATCCTCCTTCTTTCAAAATCAATAGAACTATGTTTGTTTTGTCCATTCGATGCTTAATGTTATATTGTTATTTCAATATTTGTTTAGTATGATATGAATGGCTCAGATGTGTATAATCCAGATGTTTATTGTTGATTTAATTGATAGAATACTTGTTATATCAGAAGTTACGCGGGTGCTTTGACTGATTGCAGGATTCAGATTTGGAGCCGGTGAAGAAGGACTCTTGCTTTGCTGCGTAGCGCTCTCCAAAGGATTCTAAAGTTGTCAAAGAGGTAATTCTCTATTGCATTCCTTCAAGTTATTTCAAGCTAATATGAACATGCTCATACCATCTTTGTGAACAGCATAGCTAATCTGACTGTCTGCCTCGGGCACCGAAAAGCCCTGAGAGGGATATACGAAAACCAACCACCCAAGCAGTTTACCCTATAGCATCTGGCCGTTGAACTTCTCCCTGATACCCAACCTCTAGAACAACGAATTATCATGCTCGAGTGCGCTTCTGAAGACCGCCGTGTTGCCTTGCAAACCATGGAAGCAGCCAAAAAGCACACCAAAGCTCAGTATGACCGAAAAGTCCAACCTCGCACTTTCCACGAAGGCGACCTTGTTCTAGTATATGACCAGGCCCATGATGTCCTTGGTCATGGGAAGTTTGACTCATTATGGCTGGGCCCTTACATCATTAGTAAGGATCTCGGTAAGGGGGCATACCTCTTAGAGGATTTTGAAGGCCATCCCCTTCCTAATCCTCGCAATGCACTCTATCTTAAGAAATATTACCCTTAGCATTTCCCTTCTAAAATGCATGTTTTATTTTCTTTTAGATAGCCAGCATCTGTTTTTTCATTTTTATGATTCGCTACTTCACCCGGACCCATTTTGTCCAAGAAGGGCCACTTCACCTACACTTTAAATCGAATTTCCTCACTTACAACACTTGTATTTGGGACATCGCTTCGCCTCCATACTCGTCCCTGTTCGTGTCGATTTTCGTCATGAGTTCCCACCTTGTACTCATGTTTCCACGGTCCCCCATTAGGGCCTTTACTGTGTGGCAGCACCACCGAGTCGCCCTTGTTTAGAGCATCCAAGTTGAGTCCTCATTCCCTCCATGGAGGCTATACCGCGTCCCTTTGTACCCTGCTATAGCCCTCCATCCGTCATTGCTTGGTCTCTCTCTTGTGTCACACATTATGACCTTCAGTTCCATTGTCCCCCATCCCTGCTGATGTTGTGTCAGTCGCTGCCATGTCATTCATGCCCTTTATGCTCTAGCAAGGGAAGTCGTCCATTAGCTACGTAGTCCTTTCCACTTCACTATCATCATTAGTGTCAGTCTGTCCGTCGCTCTACTCTTTTCTCTCGTGCCTTAGTTGAGGGTCTCTCATTACCTCAACTATGGCGGACCTCCTTCTGTCGACATCAGCTCATTCATTCCAGAAGCCAGGTCTAGAGGGCAGTGTACCTTGGCCCCAGCTTCCACTCTTGTTCAGTGCCTCGGATCAGGCAAAGGGATATCTCCTTTCCCTTTGGCTTGATTGTTTCTCCAGCTCCTTCAGCATGATTGAGATTCGTATACTCGATGGTTCAGTGATCCCGCAGCAGCTCTTGATGATTCCCGGGTGTGTGTGAGATGTTTCAACCCTCATGAGGGGGTGGCCCTGCAGGTAGCCCCCCACATGCCCGGATGACCTCTTCTTTGCAGCCTTTGATGCAGCTCCAGATATTTGATGATGTTGGCCGTAGCCACTTACAGCGTCTCTTCAACTTGCATGTATCAGTCAGATTTTGTGATCCCTTCCCCATTTACAGGGGGCATTTGGGTTGTATTTGTATCTCATGTACTCAGATATTATTGTACAAGTCCTGGTTGTTATCCCAGGCACAGCATGTATGTGGGATTCCTCATTGTATTTTTATCTGGCTCATGATTATGCCAGCTTTACTTTATGGTTCGGTCCCTTGTTTACTGGACACACTATTCTTTTGTACTTTGTCTCGGCGGGCATAGGTATGCCTCCCCCGCCGCCTTCAGCACAGGTACCCTCTCATAAAAGAGACTTGTTGCACCTGCGAGTCTCGTCTCCTCAGGGTCTAGTCCTTCAGCACACTATCTACCTCACATTTCTCTCTCTGACATCCCTTTTGTTGTCTAGTGATCGTGTTCTTACAACGTACTTCGGTCATACGATTTTCTCCTGACACTCGCACGCTAGGGGGCAATCTGTTACACCATTTTTTGGTCATCTAACCTATTATCATTAGATGGACCCAAGTACACCATGTAAGACCAGTTTTACCCTAAGTAAAACTGCTGTCACTATGTTAAAACAGGAAACCCCAAAAGGAAATATTAAACAAACCCACATTTGTTTGATTTTCCTCATGGAATAATTAATTAAACCATAATTTAATTATTATTCCCAGTCATGTTTAACCCAAAATCAAAGAAATTAATTAGAGAGACCTTTATTTATCTTATTATTTTCTAGGAATAACCATTTAAACCTTATTTAGATGATATTCCTTGTTAAATATGACCAAATCACCCACAAATAATTAAATAAATCACTATTTATTTAATTATCTTTCAACCACTTCCATAAATAATTAAATAAATCATTATTTATTTGATTATCTTCTAACCGCTTCCTTAAAAAGATAAATAAATCATTTATTTATTTATTTTTGACAAATTAAGGGATTTGACCCAAGTCAAATACCTTTTCCCTCCAACAAATATAATAAAATATTCCATAAAAAGTGGATCTAGATCTGGTTAACCCATGCACCAAGATCTAGAATGAACCAATATTTTGTTATAAATAGGAGGGATTTTCCTACCATTCTTCACCTTTTGTTGCCTATTAGATCACTCTGGATCTATACACTTGGTCACCATTTTCTGCCATTTGCTCCCATTGAACTCTACTCTTTGCATTGGATTTTCTACATCAACTAGAGAGAATAATCTTAGATCTGAAGTGCTGAGGACTTCCAAGAACCCATCCCACTGAGGGGAATTGGATACTCCTTCTAGTTTTCCTCACAGGTGCCCCATTAATACAAAAATTCTTTCAAAAATTGTTCTTGTCTTGTCTATTGGTATATGGAGCAAACCCTTGTTTTTACTGCTTAATGTCTTTCCATGCATAGATCTGGTATTTTGCAGCTTTTTTCTTGTCTAACTAACCGCGGATCTGAAGATATTGGCAGCCGCTTTGTTTTTAGGGCTATTAGTTATGCATAGCTAAAGTGGTCCTTTTTCGTACACTTCGACAAAGGATTCATACTAACAATATCATTAAGGAATTTTTTTATGTCATGCACAAGCATGGTAGAAGGAAGAATTGGGGGACTATTAGCTAAGAGAAGGATCCATTCATGTTGTGAGGCCTTGAAATGACCCATTTATTGAGAAAAAAATGTTGAATTCTATTAGTGTGAACACTAATCGCAAGCGTATGAAAAAAGCTCACTTTATTTGTGCATAACAAACAACCCTAACATCAAACATGTTTGTCAATTTCCTTAGATCTGTAGTTAGTGATCAGAATAAATGCTACAGAAATCTAGATCTATGCAACTAAAGACATTAAACAACAAATAAAAGCAAGATTTTCTCCATGCATCCAATGAACAAGACAATAATTTTTTTAAAGAATTTTTATATTATGACACCCGGGAAGGGAACATAGAAAGATGTTACTAGTCCCCTAAATGGGATGGGTTCTTGTATGTCCTCAACGCTTCAGATCTAAGATATCTCTCTCTTGATGGTGCAGAAAGCCCAGACAAAAATGGAACTAAAGGGGAGCTCACAAGAAAAAAGGAAGAAAAATATGACAATGATTGAGGATCAAAATCAGACCAAAAGTATAGATCCAAAGTGATCTTTAGGCAACAAAATGTAGTGAATGAATGGAAAAACCCTTCTATTTATAACAAAATATTTGAGTTAATCTAGATATTGGTGCATAACTAAAATATTATTAACCAAATCTAGATCCAGTTTTTATGGAATATTTTATTATTTTTGTTGGAGGGAAAAAGGATTTGAATTTGGTTAAAGCCCTGTATTTTTAAATAATAAATAAATAAATAATTTATTTATTATTTTAATAATGTGGTTGAGTAATAATTAAATAAATAATTATTTATAAATGATTTAGTCAAATTTAACAAGGAAAATTATTTAAATAATGTTTTAAATAATTATTCCTAGAAAATAATAAGATAAATAATGATTTATCTAATTAATTTTCCTGTTTTGGGTTAAATATGACCAGGAATATTAATTAAATTGTGTTTTAATTATTTATCCCTTGAGGGAAATCAAACAAATAAGGATTTATTCAATTATTCCTCATGGGGTTTCCTGTTTAGACCATAAACAACTTAATAAATTATGGATTACTAAGTTATTTTTCATAGTGAAAGCAATTTTACTAGGGTAAAATTGGTCTTACATGGTGTACTTTGGTCCATCTAATAGTAATAGGTAGATGAAAAAAACTTGGTGTAACAGATTGCCCCCCAGCATGTGAGTGTTAGGAGCTTATTGTATGACCGAAGTACATTGTAAGAAATCAATCACTAGACACCATGAGGACAATACCCTAAGGAGGCGAGATTTACAGGTGTGACAAGTCTCTTTTATGAGTGAGTACCTGTTCTACATGAGGCGATGGAGGCATACCTATGCCTGCTGAGATAACAAAGTACAAAGAATAATGATGCGTCTAGTAAACAAGGGACTGAACTATATAGTACATGCTGGCATAAACATAGGCCAAATAAAAACATGATAATGGATCCCACATACATACTGTGCCTGGGACAACAATCAGGACTTATACAATAATATCTGAGTACATGAGATATAATTACAACAAAAGAGGCCCTGTAAAATAGGAAAGGGCTCTGAAAATATGAATAATATATGCAAACTAAAACGCGTTGCAAGAAGCTGAGGCTAGAACCATCAAATATATGGAGCTGCATCAAAGGCTGTAGTAGAGAGGTCATCTGAACATGTGGGGGGATGAGGTCTGAAACATCTCACACACACCCGGGAATCACCGGTACAATCTGCTGCATCACTATACCATCAAGTATATGGATCTCGATCATGCCATAAGGAGTTGGAGCTAAGAAACAATAAAGTCAAAGGGAAATAAAGATTCTCTTTGCTTGATCTGAAGCACCGAAAAAGAGTGAAAGTCGGGACCAAGGTACACTGCCCTCTAGACCTATCTGCTGGAATGAATAAGCTGATGTCAACAAAAGGAGGTCCGCCATATGTGAGGAAATAAGGGATCCTCAACTAAGGCACGAGGGATAATAGTAGAGCGACTGATAGACTGATACCAGGGATGATGGTGGAATGGGGGGTACTAAGTAGTGGGCTGATGACTTCCCTTATTAGAGCATAAAGGGCATGGATGACCTGGTAGCTACTGACTCGACACCTAAGGGGATAGGGGAAAATATGACTAAAGTAAAAAATGTGCGACACGAGAGAGGAAAAAAGCAATGAAGGATGGAGGGTTGTGGAAAAATACAAATGGACTCAGGATAGACTCCATGGATGCGAGGATGACTCAACTCGTATGCTCTAACAAGGGCGACTCAATGATGCTACCACACAGAACAGGCCCAGTGGGGACCATAAAAACATGAGTACAAGATGGTTACTCACGATGAAAATCAAAACAAGCATGGAAAAGTATGAAGGAAAAGTGGTGCCCCAATTACAAGTGTTGCAAGTGAAGAAATTCGATTTTAAGGAGTGGTGAAGTGACCCTTCTTGGAAAAAATGTGTCCAGGTGAAGTATCATATCACAAAAAACTAAAGGATACCCATTTGAGAGCTGGATGAGAGCTTTCTAATGGTGTTGATGGTTTGTCAAACCGATCTACGGTTTGGTTGCAACTGGCGAAAGAAAAAATCTGGGATTTATCGTTTAATAAGGCATTTTCCCTCCAATTTGACTCATTTGCAAGTGTAGCTGTGGTGAATGTAGAGAGGAGAAAAGGTCCTAAATCTTGCAGTGATCATAGGAGACAAATCGACCGTTGGAATCAAGATCTGTCAGTTGCAAGTAAGAATCCTAACCCTACTATTTCAATTCAGTGGATTAAAAGTTTAGTTTAGGCACCCAGAGCTCAGGAATAGACCCCTTCTCTTATTCACGGCTGGGTCGCACTTTTTGGGGCATTATCTGTGACCTGGGTAGTAGGTTTTGGGTAGAAAATTGTGACCTATCCCAGGAAAGGCCTGAAAAGTGCAACCTGTCAGAGAGAGGGATTTTGGTGTTTTTTTTTGCCAAGAGCTGGGATTTTATGGTTGTGATGATGTCTTTACTTTTTGTACAATGACAAACATGATGGTTTTGTGCATATATGGAAGATTTGAGGATCAATTGGAGAGAGAGAGACCTGGAAACATTACGGTCAGAGATCCAAGAGGATCATGGTGTTCACACTACATTGGCCAAGTTTGGGGTCCTGAAGTTTGTGGAGAGCCCTTTGATGAGAGATGGAGAGCCCTTGCTGGCCTGGATTGTCAGCTATTGGGATCCAGATCATGAGATATTTATAGTGCAGGGGCACCGGATCGATTTGACTATCGAGGATATATTTTTCCTGACTGATCTCCTGCCACTTGGGATGGTGGGAAACATGCAGCCAGTGTTATTGTTAGGGTCCCGTGATTTAGAAGATTGGCAGACCAAATGCACAGGGTAACATAAGACAGTTCTTTGGATTCCTAGGACCTAGCCTTCCTGGACTCAGAGAGGGCTCTCTTTATTGTATGCAAAGGATGTGAACTTGTTTGCTTCTAGGGTTTATATTTTAGGCTAGTTGTTAAGTGTAGGGTTTGTTGTTTGTTTGGTTGGGTAAGATGGTTCAGTAGAATAGGTGGAGTGAGAGGTCTTCAAATCATTGGGCTATGGTGTCAATGAAAGTCATGGATATCTCAACAATGAAACATGATGCATAATAGGGCAAATCTAGCATGGTCAAATGGATCCTTAAGGTATGTGTGAAATGAAATGAACAATAATTTTGTGAACATAGTAGGTGTATAAGGGCAGTAAAGAATCCTTAAACAAATAATTTTAAACAAGATGGTCTCAAATACTGATCAACATAGGACATAATCATAGACATGAAAAAACAATAGCTTTCTGATTATACTTAAGCAAACAAGCATTCAAGATGAACAATTCAGTGAACCATAGAAAGCAAGAAACATATCTAACTTTTAGTGATTTCACCTTCAAGATTTAGAAACATCCAAGATAAAAAATAACTTCAATCAATGAAGAGTGAACGCCTAAAAATCAATGATCAAGCTACAAAGAACTTTAAGGCATCTTCTTAAGCATGGAAAAAGGGAATGATCAAAACATGGCCTCTTTGGCTAAAACCTAACAAGTAATACTTCAAAGAGAGATTCCAAAACAGAGTTTAAATAGCATCAAATAGGCAGGGCTAACCATAAAAAATATTTGAAAACTACTATATTGAACCATTTGTGGAATAAACAAGCATAGGTAGATCCAAGGAGCAGCTAAGAATTCTTTAAACAAACCCAGCAGAGGAAAACATCAAGGCAATAGACAACAGGAAGGACTAAGGTGCCTCCAACAACATTTCTTAGCCTATACTCTTTTGTTCTACTACAACATAGAAGGATGGATACATAATGAAAACATGAGAAAACAATAACATGAAAAAGAAGCACTTCACCAATAACCAAGCTTAGGGATCCTGCAAGCTATCCTCTTTCATCATCAATCAAAGCAATCCATTTAGAAACTCCACAAGACCAATTTCTTCTTCAAACTCATCAAAAACATATGTTTCTCTCAAAGATCATCAAATGCCAACATTAAAAATGAATCCTCAATGCTCTATTTAAAAAGCAAGGAGGAGTAAAACCTAATAGACTCTCTATAATTCTATTGGATAATTAGAAATGTCACTCTTGTCCTTGAGACCTTGCAAGGCCCAAGGCACAAAATATCTAAAAAAAAATATCTTTTCGGTCATTTTTAGCAAATAAATTTACATTTGGGCTTTTCCAAGCCTCCTAAAATTTTTCAAGTGTACATTGTTGACTTTTCCTCTGTTAAGGGTGCAACACTGATTTTTAGGATGAATTTCCATGCCAAGGGCATAGCAGTGGAGCAGGAAAACTAGGTCAATTTGAAGCAATGTTTTAAGGGCCTTCCCGATGTCAGAATAGGCTCAGTGATGGCTCGTTAGAAATCCCTTTGAGTCTAATTTCTAGATACACCCTTGTTTCTCTGATTGGTCCTCTAAAACCTATTCAAAAAGAAAAAATTCCAAGGCTGGTAAAGGTGCAGCACCTCTCCTGAACACTAGGTAGAAAGGTGAAAATTAGAGTGTTTTTGACCCTTTTGGAGGGCCAAACAACTCCAATTGACCTAAAAATTTGTGAGCATGCCACACTCAAGCTGAGGATTCCAAAAATGTAAGCCTTTCCTCCTGAAAATTATCTAAGAAAAAGCGTAGCACCATAGGTGCTGCCCCCTTGGCCCTCAAAATTAGCAAAAAACCAAAACTTGTCAAAATTCTCCCAAATTTGGTGGTTGTGTGCCTCATGCATTTTGAGAGACCTGTAGAGAAGATTGTGCCAATATTACAAGGTTAAATTGGCCTTTTTCCTCTTTTAGTGCTTGGATCTTGGTTTGGGCCTTTTTTAGTTTAGTCCTTGCAATTTGGTTTCTCCGGGCGTAATGTTTAGTCATCCTTCTTTGGAGGTCAAGATTATAATTTTATTTCTTCAACTTAGCCTCCAAATGTCTGTTGGCTCTTTCCAACCAAGGCTCCTGATCATGTGCTATCTCCATGGCCAAAATCTCATCTAGAGGGATTTGTTCTGCTAGGGTTGATTCTTGTTCCCTTTTATTTTCTAATGCCTTCTTCAATCCCATGGTTCTAGGTCTCCTCCTAGATTGTCCTTCCTCATCCTCACTCTCTTCATAAGTGCCCATGAACTCTTCTAGTTTCACCTGTGCCTTTTGGGCTTCTTTCTGGGCCTTGATGGCTCTAGCTTCATAGATTGCAATATGTGCTCCTAGCTTTCTATTATCCAAGTCAAGGGCATCATTCACACTCTTGGCCCTATCCAAATGTGCTTGGAGATCTTTAATTTGTGCATTTATATCCTAGAGGAGCAATTTTGTGATTCCTGCTTCATTCTCCTCATCACTATCCACCTGAATGATTTCAAATTCCCTCTCAACCTCATGATCTTCTTCTTCTTCCTTTACCTTTTTTTTCCCTTTGTCTAGTGATTGAGCTGAGGTGGATGGCATGGTCCCTTGCTTTTTGGAGGAAAAAAACACAAGCCTTGACCCATTTTGATATGTGAGAGGAAACAATCCAAATTTGTCTACTAGAATGCCCTCATCATGGCTGATCTCAAGATTGCCTTTCTTTTCATCAATGATCTCTATATTGATGTATTTTGCACTGTGTTCTTGACTGCCCTTTTAAGACTTACCTTCATCTTCTTTCATGCTAACATTACTATCATGATCTTCACCTCTGTCATCAACATATTCACTACTTTTTTGGTTCATAGTGTCATTTTTGTCATCATTACTAGGGTTTTCAGTTATCATGGTTTATTTTTCATCATTGTCCTTTGTGTTTGCAACATTATCATGGCCTTTATCATTTTTTGAGTGGTCACTGTTAGAGGTGTCTTGATCAGTTTCTTCATTACTGTTTTGTGAATTTTCATCTTCATTTTCCTCAACCTCTTTATTGTCCTCTATACTATCCTCACTGTTTTCATTTTCATCTATGTTGGCCTCTTTATCTTCTGTACTTTCCTCACTGTCATCACCTTTATCATTGTCATCATTTTCCATATCTTCTGCATTGTCATCCTCTTCTTCATTGTTGGCCTCTTTGTCATTGTCCTTTTCATCACTTCCCTGTCAACTACCTTCTTCTTCCTCTTTATCATCATCTACATCTGCCTCACTGTTTTTCTCACTGCCTTTGTCTTCATAATCTGCCTCTGTCTCTTTATCTTCAGTTTCTTCTTCCTCATCATCATTCCCTGCCTCTTCATTTGTCTCTTCTTCCTCATCATTATTTTTTGTTTCTTCCTCATCATCAGCCTCTTCTTCATCTGTCTCTTCTTCATTTTCTTCCTTTTCATCATCATTCTCTTCTTGATTTGATGTTTGAGGAGAAGGTGAGGGAGGGAGGTTCTCTTGGGGAGAAAATTCATGTGCGGATGAGGATTCATGGTCAGTGGAGGGTGATGGAGGAGTGGAGGGAGGCGGATGAGATTATGAGGGTAGATTAGGCTGATGAGGAGGTTGTGGGTTTGTGAAAACTTCATGGGCGATGAACACTTCCGGTGGGATACCCTGTTTCTCTAATTGATGCAACATAATCATCTTGATAAGAGAATGATGAAAAAGACTTTGCATTTGTTGTGAAGGAGGTCTCTTTTGCACAATGTATGACATCTTATCAATAATTCTATAAATATAATAGGGAAAATGTAGCAGCTTAGCCCTAGTGAAGTGCATGAGAAGTTTTATAAGGTAGGAATAAATTCTAGAAAACCTACCCTCATAGGTGAAGTATTTCATGATGATTCTAATTAAGGGCCCATATCTCTCCAGTAGATGTCAAAATGGAAAAATAGATTTGCAATCATCTTGGTATCTGGGTTTCAAGAAGGGTTGATAATGGCTATTGTGGAGGTAAATCCCCTCTGTTGACAGAGGCGATCCCTACTAGCCCAGACCGGGTCTAGCAACAATCATTCACGCTATAGCGCAGGTTCATAATTGCAAATAAACCAACTAGCGATGAAGGCTTACATGGAGTCCAACGTTGTTGCTTGTAGAAGAGGTAGCGCTCCCGTTCCTTAGCCCTAGCAGATCACGATCCCCACGATCTCCGTGATGGACACCTGCACATGCGAGTAACAAAACAAACGCAAGCGTAAAATCCAGTAGACGCAAATATATGTCAGTCAGAAAGGACATAACTCATCATCATAAACAACAACAAGAGTGGAACCATAACCAATATTCGTTTATTATTAACCAATCAAAGGAAGAATACAACCATAGTTCTGACGCTGAGTTCTCCTTCAGAGGGTCGCCAGCAGAACATGTCTCGAAAAGCCTGTCAAGGATGGGACAAACCTCTCTCTCTGGATCTTGACAATAGTCTCCTTGCTTGAATTTGGCCTTAGGGGAATAATCGAGACTCTTGCAGCATAAGGCTCTTGAGAATTTGGGAACTTGAAGACTAGCTTTCCATGGAGATGGGTAAGCTTTTATAGATGGAGGAAGGGGAGTTGGGATCCCTATAATCATGGGATTGGCCCTATCATCAAGGAAGCTTCCATGAGAGGTGGCAAACCACTTCCTCTCTATGGAAATCCGTAGCCAAACCTCCCAACTCAAGATAGATAGCAGTCCATGAATTTGTTAGGATGAAACTTCCGCCATTTATTTTTTTAAAACACTCCTTAAATTGGCTGGCGCGAGTGCGACTCTGAGACAAAGCGCCAGTTGGCACGAACTCTTTGAAGGATTTTCCCCATTGGCGCAGGTACTGAACTCGCTTCCCGCGCCAATGCAAAAAGGGCCATTTTTAGGGTTCTTCACAAGGAGATGTCTTCAGGGGGATGAAAGTACATGTTCAGGGGAATGCCATGAAAGCATTTTCAAGTTATGTCACTACTTACAGGTCACAAAATGAGCCCTCCAATGTGCGAGATGGGGATTGTAGGGACAGTGAAAAATTACTATGTAACAGATGCCCCCTAAAGCATGAGGTCCGAGAGAGAGAGAGGGGTGAAATGCTTTACGAGAATGTGTCCAACTGAAAACTCCGCCGTCGAAAAACCTGCATGAAGAAGTACAAATGATGTCTCAAATACATGATATATATGTGGTATGGGCGCAGCCATCCATAACAGAGTATACAATAATCCAGATCCAAGGAATGGACGCAGCCATCCAATGAGGATCGATAAACAGACTCAGGTATGGTCGCAGCCATCCAGTAAGTGAGTCATGTAAATAATCATAAGAATCCACAAACTCGTAGCCTAGATTACAATAGACACAATCCAGGGTCTTGCACTCCATCTCAACCCGAACACAGCACAATTTCAAGCATGCGAATAAGTGAGCTGAAGTCGAACATGCAAGAACATCGTCTGATTACCAGCCAATGATGAAAGTTGTTACCAGACGCGAGAGGTACCACCAATAATGAAAATGGCCCTCAAGGTACTACAGGTAAAATCTACGGCATGTGAATCAATGAGCTGGAGTCGAACACCTGTAGAATCACTCGATCGGAGGCCAATGATGAAAACCTCGCGTCGAATGCGAAGAACCTGCCATTGAGGCATGCAGGCTCCAAGGCACCAGAAGGGAGTCTTTAGATCATCTCCCTGAATAATGAGCTGAAGTCGACAGGAAGTGACCTTGATCGAAGGTGGGCCATAATGTTTCCCACATAATCGACGCGAGACAGAGGAACATAGTGTTTTTTTGAATCATGATCAGATGAGAATCAGAGGAAGGTTGGTACTTGCAGACGTCAACTTCTCTTGAACATATGAACGGCACGACAGTGGACTTGGCAGTATTTGACATCAAAATATCAGAGGTCATAGTGACGAGGCAAAGAGAAGATGAGAGGTCAAAAGGGATTACCCAAACCCACGGAGGCAAGTGAAAAACGAGATGAGATGTCCCCAACCCGACACGAATGAAGACAAGTGCCATATTCAAGAGCGACATACTACCGACACGACAATGATGCTGGTTCCATTTTTTCCCCACCATTTCTGGTGAGTACCCTAATTATTTTTTATAGCAAGCTTGAAGGGGATAGCATATGCTTGTAATATAAGCCCGTCCTTCGGACGGATCCATCCTAGTACATTTAACGAGCCCTAGGAAGGAGCGACTCAAATAGCGTCATCACGACTGAATCCGATGTCATCAGGTTTTAATGAGTCTGACAAAGGAAGAACTCGACGTCTTTTCATGTTTAGAGAGTTTGAAAAGACAGCTGAAAAGTAAACTCCAACGGTCTCTTTTCGTAAATAGTTCCTCAGATCCGAAAAGGTAGAAAACTATGTTTGAGAAAACCTCCTAGTCGCGATAGGCTAGGGTATTCCTTTTTCGTAAATAATCTATCCCAGCCCGAAAAAGGGGTAAACATATACTAGGTAGATGTCGCTTCACAGCCACTTTAACGAGATCGAAACGACAAGGGCCTCGGCAATCTTTTCATGTTTAGAGAGTCAAAAAAGAGCTGAAAGGTGACTCCAAAATGACTTTTTCGCATTTTTACCGAGTCCGAAAAAGTATAAAATACAACTCATTTCACCGTTGAAGTCACGTAGAAACCTGTTGCTGCACACAGAGGCAAGTGTAAAATCCATTTTTGACAAAATATATCGAAATATTAATAAAAAATGACTTTTAAAACCTAACGAGATTTCAAAAATTTATAAATAGTCTCAAATGGTAAAAAAAAAAGTTACTTTTACTATTTACCCCATTGGAGAGCAACAGTGGTTCGTTTTGGTGTGCAAACTTCTGACGGTGATTGCGACAGATCCGGGCTACCATTCAGATTTTCGTCCGTTCCAGGTAAGAGGCGCTTCCCTATACTCCATTTAAACCCATTTTTTTATATTTTTCCATTTCTCATTAGATTTCTGTGGAAGATTTTTGTAATTTTAGGGCTCTGCCCATTGGCATGGGTATCGGGCATGGACCCGTGCCAATGGCCTTTTGTATACAAAGAGCCCGCACCAACTGGCGCGACTGTTAGGAAAACAGTCATGCCAATGGCACAATTTAGTTTTCCGCCTTAAATTTCCAATTTTTGAGTGGTTCAAATGGATTTCCAAGCATAGCAGAGATCTAATCAAGGGTTTTTGACCATGTTGATGCAGGCAACCAAGTACAATGGTGATCGAATGGAAAGAGAGAGAGCATGGGGAAGAGGACGAACTAGCCATGGAGAGTGAAACTTGTATGAATGCTTTCAAGAACTGTGGGCTCAAAAAGTTCTTCTTGACACCTTGCTTACGAGCTCAACTTGAGCTCCTACATTACCTGATCAGTATTTGGGATGAAAATGAACAAGTGTTCAAGCTGTGGGATCAAGTATTAGAACTAAAGGTTTCTGATGTATACTTCATAACCGGACTGTCACGTAGAGGTCCAATGCCCATACCGATAGGGAGCATACCATCTGGTGAAAAGATGGAATAGGTAATGGCGAGGGTGTGCCCAAGGGCACGGACCGGATCAGGAAACGGAAAGGTAGACATTCACACCGTCGAGGATCTAGCACTCAGAGTAGTGCTACACACCGTTACACGAGCTACAGGATCGCAAGCTCCACATGAGGCGACCAAGGCCCAACTCATACTAGCCTCAGAGTGTATGAGTCCTACACTGTTTGACTGGGCTACCGCGGTGACAGTTAACATGAAGAGACAGCTCACGAAGTGCAAGCAAGCCAAAATGCATTAGTTTGGCTACAGTTCTATCCTAGTATCGTTCATTCTGGAACGACTACCAATCTTCCAGGGCCAAGGGGCCATAGTAGCTGAGCCAATACCACGAGAGCGAGAGTGGCTCGCTAGGTAGCACTGATGCCCAGAGCAGGAGGGGGCCAACATATGTCCTGGAGGCCGGAGTTTTTTGGGTGGCTACGGCGTCAGTTGATCGTAGTAGAAGACTGGCCATATGCAGGGACCGATTTCACTGGTGATCCAGATCTTCCACTCCCGGAGGGAGATGACTAGGACGAGGAGTTGGGTAAGATCGTCTTTTTGATTTTCGTGTTTTGTGATTTTTTTTTTTTAATACATGTCTGTTTTGACAGCAGTTATATGCATATGCAGATGTCGGCCCAGAGATACCTACCGGTATGTCTCCTATTTCACGGATAACTCGTCCCATAGCTGACCCTCAGGCGGAGGGTGCCGAGGGAGGAGAGTTGGTCTAGAACCTTGAGGGGATCTCCCGGGGGATTCCAGACTACGCCCGACTGGAAGATGTCCCACTAGCATACCAGAGACATACGGTGGGAGTGCCTAGTCGCCTCCACCGTCTTCTGAGATGCTTAGTACGTGTTGTGGCTTGTTATCATGAGCACCACGCAGATTAGACACCTAGGGCTTTATTTCATGCATATTTTTTTAGAGACATGTCATCTCCGGATGTATTAAGACGAACACGTATATTTTTTTATTTATGTAATGCACACTGTGTAAACATTTCGATATATATATATACATACCTATTTCTGGATGGATCTCTTCACATGTGATGATGTTTTGTTTATAAATTGCGCAAATTTCTATCTAAAACCAAATTAGCTACTGCATCCGTTAATGTATTCATATGTCCGGGTATGTGTTGATATGTCATATAGTCAAAGTTTCTTTCCAGTAAACGAATACGCAGATACATCCGTAAAATAGATGGATTTCTGACTGAATAGTGACCGTTGAGCTGTAATACTACAAGCTGTGAGTCTAGATACACAAGTAATTCACGGATAACAAGGTTTATAGCCTCGGTTAATAATTCTAACACAGCACTATATTCCGCGATGTTATTTGTAGTATGTCCCAAACATACACCTTGCAAGTTGACCAACTCACTAGTAGGATCGTAGATTACCCAGGCTGCCGAAGACAGATTCCTGGTACTGCAGGAGGCACCATCCGCAAAACCAACAAACGGATTGATGGACATCTGCACAATCAGGAAGACCCGATCAGCAGAAAGATGTTTACATCGCACACCACACCACACATGCACACAAATTAAATAACACACTTATGCACACACACCACACCAAAAATGACTTCAAGCGTAGTATTTTTTCAGGTACAGCCCATTTCTGGGCTGCGCCAGTGGAACTCCTTCATAATCTATAAGCTCATAAACCCCATTCTTCAAAACATGTTTTACTATGTAGGGCCCATGCCACATAGGTTGGAACTTACCAGCCCCAAGCTTGTTGTGTGCTTGATCGTACAGGAGGACGAGGTCCCCTTCGACAAAGGAACGTGGAGAAACTGATTGATCAAAGTGAGCTTTGACCCGCTTCTTCTGTGCTTCAATGACTAAAGAAACTAAGTGGCGGGTTTCATCTAACCGTTCCAGATACAAAAGACGCTCTTCCTCAGCAGAAGTGTTGGGTAGAAGTTCCACAGCTAATTTCAAAGAAGGAATCTCGCATTCAACCGGAAGAGTTTCTTCCAGACCATACACCAATTGAAATGGTGTGAATCCAGTTGCACTCTTTGCAGATGTCCGGTAGGCCCATAGAGCTGAGAAAAGTTGGAGGTGCCAATTGTATTTGTGAATACCAACTGTTTTTTGAATCATATTGACCAGAACCTTGTTCACTGCCTCAACCTAGCTATTTGCCTGAGGGTAATATGGCGTTGAGCTATCGTGGCGTAAGCCCAATCTTGAAGTCAGCTCGGCCATCATATAATCTCGAAAATGAGTACCATGGTCGGTAACGATGGCCTGAGGGACCTTGAAATGTGCAATGATATGGTTGAAGATGAATTGGGCAGCTATCTTACCGTCGGCAGCTAGTGTAGGCATCGCTTCGGCCCACTTCGTAAATTTGTCTACGGCGACAATTATATATGCATGCCCCCCGGCCGAATGACGGTTACACGTCATAAAATCTATGCCCCGTTTCGCAAAAGGGCCAACAGTAATAACAGGATGCAAAGGGAGAGGCGGCGCGCACATCTTGCGCTGAAAAACCTGGCACGCGTGACATTTACGGACTGCGACAATACAATATTTGAATATTGATGACTAGAAGTAACTTGCTCACAGAATTTTCTAGGTAGTGGCATATCCGGACATATGACCGCCACAAGTGCCTTTGTGGCAGTCATTTAAGACCCTTTCAGCCTCTTCCAAGGTTAGGCACCGACGAAGCACCGAATCTACTCCAACGCGATATAAGGTATCTCCTACGATGCGGTAGGGTTGAGACTGATGCCGAATCCGACGTCGGGCATCTTTAGTCAACTCAGACCAAAATGTGGAGGTCTGAAGATACACAATTATGTCATTGTACCAAGGGTCATGAGTACTGATAAGGAAAAGAGTTTCGTCCGGGATATGATCCTCGGAGTGTGAAGGAGAGGAGTTTGTTGGGAGCGAGCATATAAGATTCGCGAAAACCAGTGATTTGGTTGACTTAGCAGTAGTGAACTCTAAGTCAAACTCCTGTAGGATAACGATCCATTTAGAGTATTTTCCCCCCAGTAATTGTCGAGAGAGAATATATGTCATGGGGTTGCAATCCGAAACCACTGTTATCGTACGCAACAGGATGTAGTGGCGAAAACGCTGTACAGCATGTACTTCGGCTAACGCCAGCTTCTCGACATGAGCATAACGTGTTTCTGTGTCGAGAAGGTTCTGTGACAGATAATAAATGATATGTTCATTTCCATCATCTTCATCCTGCACCAGAACCATAGCTATGGTGCTAAACGCGATGGCGAGATACAAAGTGAAATCACGGTGATAATTAGGAGGATGAAGCAAAGGAGCATTAACCAGTAACGTCTTAAGATTCTCGAAGGATTCTGGAGCAATGTCGTCCCAATGGAATGGAACGTTCTGCTTTAGAAGACGCGTGAATCCTTTGGCCACCTCCGCATAGTTCGGGATAAAGCGTCGAAGGAAGTTAGCTTTTCCCTGCAGACTCTGCAACTGATATAACGAGGAGGGTGATGGGAGATTGATGATAGCCTCGACCTTTAAAGGGTCAAGGCGAATTCCGTCTTTCGAGACTATGAATCCCAAAATACGGCCAGAATCCACGCAAAAGATGCATTTATGAGGATTAAGCCTAATATTGTAGCGCCTACAGCAAAGGAAAATCTGGCGGAGGTGTTCAGGGTGGTCCTCTCGCCTAGCTGAGTGAGCTGGCAAGTCGTCCAGATATTGCTGAATGATATGGCGTATGTCATGGAAAGCGTAAGACATCGCCCGCTGGAAAGTGGCTCCAGCATTCTTCAAGCCGAACGGGAGCTTTTTATAAGCGAAAGTACCCCACGGACAGATGAATGCAGTCTTGTGCTGATCAGCAGGTAGAATGTTTATCTGATTGTCCCGGAAAAGTCATCCATCAAGGAATAAATCTCACTTCCGGCACATTCGTCGATGATTTGGTCTATGAACAGAGTGGGATAGTTATCCTTGGGACAGGCGCGATTAATATCGTGGTAATCAACAAAACCCTAATAGTACCCTACTTTTTATCGACAGGGACAATGTTTGAAACCCATTCTATGAGGGGGATGGGATAAATAAAGCCCGCGTTGAGAAGTTTTTCAACTTCTTCCTTAATTGCACCGGCTTTGCGAGGATGCACCGGGTGTAAGCGTTGGCGCACGGACTTCGCACCAGGGTAGGTTGGAATCTCATGCACTACGATATTGGGATCAATCCCAGGAATTTCCTCGTACGACCAGGCGAACACATCTTTGAATTCTTTAAAAAGATCAGTATACACGTGTATCTCATCAGGAGAAAAAGTCACTCCCACGTGTATGTTCTCAACGATCCCTGGTTTAACGGAGATGTTGATCGGGATGGTTTGAGTAATATTACTCAGGTTTCCTTTCGAAAGAACCTCGTGCGTCAAAATGGGCGTTTGGAGAGGTGAAGTGGGAACCTGAGATGCAAAACGCTCTAAACAATCTGACATTGCCCCCAGGCAGGGCATAAAGGAGGAACGATGATGTCGATCGCTCCAAGGCAGCTCCTCAAGAGACATTGTTTCAACAATGGCTTCATCAGAAGGAAAAATCTCTTTGAGAGGATCAGGCGAATCAGCCTGACCAAGCCAGGGGGATTGAGAATAGATGTCTAAAGCCATGCTCAAAGGATCATGCTGAGGAGGGGGAGGATCGGATGCGGTGACGATTTCACAGTAGCTAATCTCTACTGGAGTTAAGGGCATCGATTCTCCAAACTGAGTCACCTGCTCAGGCGTAGGGATGAGCCATGGGTCGTCAGACCTAGACATCATGTTAACTTGAGCGGTGTGCGGTGGTGGTGCAGGAAAAATACCCATGAGGACGGGGTCTTTGAAGAGACCGGGCCCTACACTGTCAGGGGGATTTAGGATCTGATCCACGTATGGAACGTGGTTCTCGGAGGTGGAGGTGAAGAAGGACAACTGATCCACCGTAACGATTTTGCCCTCGTGAGGGAACTTAATAAGTCAAAAGAGGGTGGACGGCACACATAACATGGCATGAGTCCAGATGTGGCCAAGAAGTATATTGTAGTTGAGCTTGGCATCAACCACTTCTACTTCTACGTTGACTATCTTCCCCTGTAAAGTAATCACTAGACTATCAAGAACACCCAGGGGTTTGGATTCCCGACCATCGAATGCCTCTAGGGCATTGGGAGAGGATGAAAGGGCCGGAGAGCCAATGGCCTTCCAGCAAGCGAACGACATGACGCAGGTCGAAGCACCTTCATCCACAACGGCCCTATGGATGTTAAGACCGGTTATCCCGACTTGAATAACAAAAGCGATCTGATGTGGAAGCCGGGGGGTGAAATTTTCTAAGTCAAAGGTGAGAAGACTAGAATCGACGGGATCGTTTCCACCGATTGCAGATAATAAAGCTTTCCATTGTGAAGGAAAAATTTGAAGAACTTCCAAAGCAGACATGGCAGAAGGTGCCTGTGCCAGATCTTCAACAATATTGTAGTGCTGAGTGGCATGGGCATTCGGATTGTAGGAAGATTTTCGTAGAACACCTTTACAGGGTGGCCTCACAACGGGTTCAGTCGTAGGCTTCTCAATTTCCAACGAACCGGAGACAGGTGGGGGAGGTGGACCATCCGCAACTGCCTTCCCCGGTGCCTGACGCGATTTGTTGTAATCCTTTGAACGCGTGGCGATAGAAATAGGTGCAGCGCCATTCATCATAAAGACTTGGGACCCAAATGGTGCAGATGGTGAGGGCAGTTCAACCATCTCGGTCTGCTGAGACGGGAACAGTTCTTTAAGAACTGTCGGAGTCCCTTTGGAACCTTTTAGAAGTTTACTAACTTCAGATCATCGAGGACAATCCTTAGTATAATGATCTCCTTCACAAATGAGGTAGGGGTACTTCAGTTTGCGTTGGGAACCGTCCTCGGTCCGAGGTTTCGAATCTGGCTTTGGGGCGTCGGATTTGGATTTACCTTTGCCCTTCTTCTTCCCTTTGGAGGTATTTTCCGTAGGATTGGCCTGAACGGCGTTAACCTCCGCAGTTTTTCCAGAATCGGTAGGGGCGGGAGGAGCAGAATTATTGGATGAGTTGGACTTCTTCTTCCCATTCGAAGATTTCTTCGAATTCTGAGACACGGAACCAATAACACCATCCACCACCGGGGTAGGTGGAGCTTTAGAGGTTCCAGACCGTGGAGCATCAGGAAAGATATCATACAGTGTGTCGGATTATGAATATACCAAATCCAGATATTGAGCACGCGCTATGGCTTGTTCTTCAGTCACACATGCTCCCATAGCGATATCTTGGGTGATTTTGTTAGAGAAGGAGGTGGTGAACCAATGAGTTAGTATCTGATCAGGTATATGAAACTTGATCAGCCTACGATGACGTCGCCACTCATGAATGTGATCAGAAATGTGGGTGGCTTTGTCCTGCTTCAAAGAAGTCAGGAGATGCGTCCCGGCTTCATAGCGAACCAGTAACTGAAAATGAGTCAGAAAATCCATGGCTAACGTATTGAAATCTTGAAAGATGCCACAGGATAATTCGATATACCACTTAGCAGCAGCGCCAGTCAAAGTGCACTGGAAGAGGCGCAGACAGATTGAATCATCCACCCAAGATTTGGACGAACACCACAGATGGTAAGTCATCACATGAGCTTGGGGGTCCTCTCCAGCTTTTCCCTCAAACTTGGGGCAATCACCGGGCACCTTGGTAGGAACCGAAAGCCAATAAGGATTGTGCAGAATTGGATCATTCATTAATTTCGAAACTTCCGGTAACTCCAAGGTAGCCAGAAACGGAAATGGCAGATTGGACGGCATACCTGGCCCTGGATAAGGACCAGTACCTGTACTCCACACTAGTTGGGAATATCCTTTCCCCCATGGGTTCTGTCCAGCAGGATTCTGACTGTAGGGGGAATAGGTGGTATAACCAGCCTGATTCGGTTGCTGGTAACCAGCGTACGGGGGTTGGTAACCAGAGTATGGACCTTGATTATGACTCGGCCCTGTGTAAGCAGCATTTGGATTTGGCTGCTGAGTATAGGTGTAGCCGGGTTGTTGAGGATGATAGTTAGAACCTTGGGGATGGCTATAATTTGGTCGGTATTGACCATGAGAATAGTAGCCGCCTTGAGGTTGAGTGGGCTGCTGGTAGGCGGGATCCTGCTAAGCCTGATAATTAGGGTGTAGCAGTTGATTTGGCTGCTCCATCGAATAAGTCGGCTGTTGGGCAGGGTTGATAGGATGTGCAGGCTGGCCTGGTTGAGCAGGCTAACCTGGCTGAGCGGGCTGCCCTAGGTTAACAGGTTGACTCAGGTGAACAGGTTGTGTCGGTTGCGTAGGTTGACCTGGTTGTTGAGAGACACCAGGTTACACCGGATGAACCGGTTGGCCTGGAGGTGGAACACTAGGTTGTACCGGATAAACCGGTTGTCGCTGTGGAGGAAAAGAGCCAGGTGGTGGCTGGTAACCAGTTTGACCTGCAGCAGGACCGTAATATGGTCCCGGCTGGTGTGCAATGTTTTGATTAACAGGATACTGAGGTTGCATGGGTTGGGAAGGTTGGACTTGTCCCCCAGGACCGTATACCGGCCCCGGTTGGTACCCCGACTGAGGCTGCACAGGTTGACCGGAAGGGTTGTAATACTGTCCTTGCAGACCGTACGATGTCCCTTGCTGGCCTACAGGATAGCCTTGGATGGGCTGGCCCGAAGGTTGGCCTTGGAAAGGTTGCCCTTGTGGGTTATAAGACCGCCCAGCCTGGCCATACGGTAAACCTTGGGCATGAATTTGAGCCTCTGGAGCGGGCAAACATAACATGTTCTTGTGCTCATCGTATCGATCTGGAAAAGCATACACGGGTGTACCATCCTGTGCATAATGCGAAAAATAAGTGTGGTTGGGGTCTTGAGAGGTTTTTCCAACCTCAAGGTTCAGCTGTTGTAGGAACAACCGATACTCCTCCGGAGAGATGTTCTCCGGCATAGCAGTTGCTATGTAGACGTCTTCGGGAGGCGGCACAGCCCTCGCGGAGGGTGCCGTAACAGCGGGTGCAGACGCGGCCACACAGACAATGGGCTGAACGGGTACAGAGGTGACGGGAGTCTGAGGAGACATCCCTAATGAAGGAACCACCGGCCTCATTGAAGGAGTTGATACCCCCATAGAGGCTACGGCGGTGATAATCTGACCCAAGGATCTATACCCTGCTGGTAATGAGGGACTGGGTGATGACATAACAACTGGTTCAAGGTTGTCTCCTGGAAATAATCTCTGAGGAAATAACTGGTAATCCTCACTGGACGTGGGGATTTCCTCGCTGGATTGACTCATGATTGAGCCTACCGCTAGATCTCGTAATAGACAGCGAGGACTAGGAGGAAAAACATCAGCTATAAAAGGCGAACCCGATGTAAGAGAAAGGAACTCTACCCCTACTCTTAATTCATACCAAGGGTCGGAAAAGGGCCAATTGAACTCGACTGGTCCCCCAAAGGGTTTCTCAGCAAGAACCGGTCCCCCGTCAGGAAACTCGGAAACAATGGGCTTTTGGGGTTCAACAGAGGATTGTGAAGCCTCTGATGAATCGTCCGTATAAGGACTACCAGTAGATGAAACCGAGGGTTCCGCCACTGTGGTAGTAACGATAAGAGAAAAAGATCAAACACACACACAGGCTGAAAAAGAGTCAAGACACACAATCAAACGGCCAACAAGAAAAATCTAACAGGGCGTGTGATCGCAGGTGATTAATTTTTTACCACATTGAAAAATAGGAAACTTCACTGTTTCATGTTTTAAGAGTCGAGAAATGGATAAAAGGTGACTCTATTTCTTTCAGTTTTGAGGCAAGCATGAAAGGACAAGCGCTTGGTGATCCTTTCAAATTTAAAGAGTCAGAAAAGATCAAATGACTACTCAGGGATACTAGGCAGAGGGTGTACCAAATAACCGTGAACTGCAATATACACCTTGGTTTCAAAATGAAAGAGAAATCAACCAAGGACTTTCCGTACGTGCAGGAAATCTCCCTAAATGTTGTGTCCGGTGTATCATGGGTATAGGGCGGCAGACTCGGCTTCCTATGGATAAAGGATTGAAACCTAGTGGGGTCTCCCTTTATAGACACAACGGTACGGGGAGCACAAGTCCGTACTAGCGTTGTCTAAAGCCAAGAGGCGAACGAGAGCTACTAGGTTTTAAGACGTCAGAACACGTCTCTAGCCTAGACCTCTAAATATGTTTCGTTAGATTTCAATGCCGCCTTAGTGTAAATTGAGTAAATTTTAAAGTTTATCTTCAATTACGTTTCAGTTTTCAGGCCCTAGCGAATGTAATGTCTCAAAATCTCCTAAATGCACTCTATATGCCACAGTATATCATTTCATTCGATGAAAGCTATTTATGAGAGAGTTGAGATAATTTCACACAATAAAGAAATGAACAGAAAACAACCAATGATGTCTCTAATGCAGCTAATGAAAACTAAAAAAGCTTTTCTTTCAAGGTTACCAATCACTAATAACACCGAAAAGATCTAATTCACACTAACTAATGAAAAGCAAAAGAGATTTTTTTTTTATATATATTTTCAATATTTCAGAGCAAAGTGCGCTAAAAAATGAAAACTAATGCAAAGGCGATTCGAGAAATGAGGATAAGAGAGAAAAAACAAACAAATTTCACTCAATAGCAAACACAATTAGACCTCAAATCGACCAACAGTCCCTCAAAACCACGAAAAAAATCCCAAAGGCACAAATGAGCCGTGTAATCTAGGCCCAAAATGAGACAAAGCGGAATTCAAATGAAGGAGGAGTCAATCACTCAAATAGCGCAATAAAACAATAAACAACTGTCAAAAGAATGCAAGGAAGAAATCACAAGGTTGACTGAACTGATAGAAACCAAAAGCTCCCAAGGAAGGCTCGACACACCATAGCACCTAGATGACCTAGGGCTAGAATGCAAAATCGATGGAAATGGGAAAACAACCAAAGGACGAACATAAGAGTCAGTCAATCAAGGCTCCAAAACACTCAAGCAGTCGAAAAAATGAAACCAAAATCAAAGATCAGGCTCAGAAAGCTCAAAATCAAGCAAACCCTAGCAGTCCCCAGCACTGGCGCGACTGTCAGGTTGCAACTAACGCCATATCAGAATTGGTGTGGGTAATACATTGAAAACTAGCACCAATTGGCGCAACTGTCATGCTAAAAAACGCGCCAGTCAAGTTTGCTATGCTAAAATAAAAAAATAAGCAATCCAATATTAGACCAGTGATGTTTGGAGTTTTCAAAAACCCAAATTCAAAGAAAGAACCAGCCCAAAAGAGCTGATCAAGCAAGCAGAATCAAGAATCAACCGAAGAGACAAGACAGTGCTCCAAGTGTTTAGTTTACAAACTAAAACGAAGATTGACTGAAGCGGCTTTGATCTACTTCGCAATTGCAGAGCAAAAGCGTTTCGAAGGCTATCTGGCCAACTTCAGGCTCCGTCTATAGCTCATAAAACGAATGACAACAAGCTAACGCTCCCCAGCGGAGTCCCCAATTTGTTGTGGACGTAAATCCCCTCTGCGGACAGAGGTGATCCCTACTAGCCCAGACCGAGTTTAGCAACAATCATTCACGCTATAGCGCAGGTTCATAATTGCAAATAAACCAACTAGCGATGAAGGCTTACATGGAGTCCAACGTTGTTGCTTGTGGAAGAGGTAGCACTCCCATTCCTTAGCCCTGGCAGATCACGATCCCCACGATCTCCGTGATGGACACCTGCACATGTGAGAAACAAAACAAACGCAAGCATAAAATCCAGTAGATGCAACTATATGTCAGTCAGAAAGGACATAACTCATCATCATAAACAAAAACAAGAGTGGAACCATAACCAATAGTCGTTTATTATTAACCAATCAAAGGAAGAATACAACCATAGTTCTGACGCTGAATTCGACTTTGGAGGGTCGCCAGCAGAACACGTCTCAAAAATCATGTCAAGGATGGGACAAACCTCTCTCTCCGGATCTTGACAATAGTCTCCTTGCTTGAATTTGGCTTTAGGGGAATAATCGAGGCTCTTGCAGCATAAGGCTCTTGAGAATTTGGGAACTTGAAGACTAGCTTGCCATGGAGATGGGTAAGCTTTTATAGATGGAGGAAGGGGAGTTGGGATCCCTATAATCATGGGATTGGCCCTATCATCAAGGAAGCTTCCATGAGAGGTGGCAAACCACTTCCTCCCTATGGAAATCCGTAGCCAAACCTCCCAACTCAAGATAGATAGCAGTCCAGGAATTTGTTAGGAAGAAACTTCCGCCATTTATTTTTAAAAACCACTCCTTAAATTGGCTAGCGTGAGTGCGACTCTGAGAAGGAGCACTAGTTGGCGCGACCTCTTTGAAGGATTTTCCCCATTGGTGCGGGTATTGAACTGGCTTCCCGCGCCAATGCAAAAAGGGCCATTTTTAGGGTTCTTCACAAGGAGATGTCTTCAGGGGGATGAAAGTACATGTTCAGGGGAATGCCATGAAAGTATTTTCAAGTTATGTCACTGCTCACAGGTCACAAAATGAGCCCTCCAATGTGCAAGATGGGGATTGCAGGGACAGTGACAAATTACTGTGTAACAATGGCTTAGGTCCAAATTTGCCTATTTGAACCACTTTTCTCCCATACTAGGTATCTCGGTGGCCGTAGAAATGGTATTGATGGATAGCTAAAAGTTCACTCCTGCTAATTTTACTTGATGGTCATTGAGGTTAAGGATGAAATGCGTGGTCAACTTAGGATGACTCTGGACCTATCGTACCCTTTCACAAAAGTCAAAACAACCTACTTCTTGAAATTTTGCAACTATCATAGGAGAGGCCATTAGTTCCTTAGTATTCAGTGGCTCAAATTTGTTTACCCTTCCAGCCTTTTACTGTTGTCTTCTAGGCCCTTGGCCTCCCTCACCACTTCCACTATTATTTTCCCTTGCCATCTTGCTTTTTTACCCTTGCTTTGAAGGCCAAAACCCTAATTTTTATTTGTGAAAAAAGATGGATAAATCTACGGTTTTTTCTCTAATTTAAATGACAAGAACTCGGGAAATGAAGGAGGTGCCTTGTTACTTACCCCTTAGAGGTGTTATGGAACCTTTGGAGGTGACCTTGAAGGATTTTTTTGAGCAAATTTGAGCTTGGGATGCTTGTAAGCCCTCCTAGATGAACGTGCAGCACAAGCGCGTAGCACTGGGCCAGTCGGGTGGCTGCACGGGCCAGTCAGGCCACTGCTAAACGTGTAGGCGCGTAGCACCAGTAGAGGCTGCACAAGCTATCGGGCCTGTCGGTTCACTCGGGCCACTACTAAATGATTTTTGGTTCACAAGCAAAGGCTGTCGGGCTATTGGGTGAAGGGTGAATGTGCATGTGCGTAGCGCCCAGGCCATTCGAGCTTCTGCACGTTGTTTGTGTGTAGCGCTCGAGCCAGTCAGGCCTCTACACATTGTCTATGCATAGCCCCTGGGCCAATAGGGCCTCTACATGCTGAATGTGTAGCGTCCATTCATAGGCGTGTAGCGCTCTATTATATTTTCTAAAGAAGGCACACACAGTCGCGTAGCACGGCGTTCCAGGAGCGTAGCGCAGGGGTTTTTCTGCTCAAAGTTTGCCAGAAATCTCAAAATCTATCTTTGAAACCCTTTCACTCTCTTTTGCAGATGAAAAATGAGCTTGAGTGATAAATGAGATGCTTTTATACCCTTGGAAAAATAAATTAAAACTAGAAACTCACTTTTGCTAATGTTTTTAGTTTTAGCTTGTCGCTTTATCACTGATATTCCTTTTTCCTTTTGTAGGAGGTGACTTAAAACACAAAAAATGATCTTTTTTGTCGATGATCTGAAAATATAATTTCTTCCCCTCTCATTGATTTTGACAGTGATATATCTATTTTGACAAATACTATAAGTCATGTCCACTATGTCTTCTCTTGGCCACTTCTGTTTTGCTGCAGGTGCCATAACACAAATTATTTTTGTACCCTTTGTCATTCTTCGAATTTGACAACTTTAGTTACTTAACAGAAAAATCATGATTATCTTGGTTTTCCATTTTGAAACTTAATCCTATGCCTTCTTTCTTTGACCATTTGAGGGCAATTGACTACTCTTGAAGACTTGATCTCTATCACACTGATACTCTTTGCATTCTCCTCCCTTTTTATGCAGTGAATCATGGTTACCTTGGTAAACCCTATAAATTACCTTCAAGAGCCTATTAAAACTATCTTCATGTTGTCATAATGGAGGCTTCTCATTTTCATTTCTAGTTTCAACAAATCTTCAATTCATGCTTGGTTGTGCTGATGTACCTCTGTCCTTGTGGTTTTATTCATTGGCTTCTTGCTTGGCACAGTGCTAGTCTAATCAGTCCTAAAAACCATCATTTTATTTGAACATAGGCTGCCTCTTCTTCCATTTTCTTGAGTGTACCTTCCAATGAGCGGCAAGCCTCTTACTTACCTAATTTCTGCTAATAGCCACCTTAACATTCCTGCAGAAATGTCAAGATGGGAAGTTGTCCTTTGCAGAATTTGTGCTTCATTAAAGAGGTCATCTTTGAACATTTTCCTAATCTGTCTTGGAACAACAGATGTTGACCTCCCTTTCCATTTGATTCACCTTCTTGGCACATGAAAAACAATGATTAAGAACATTCAAAATAACCCTACAACCTATGAGACCCTAGTGACCTAGTGGGAGGCTCTTTTAACTTGGTCCTTGACTGAGATTAGGCTTGGGATCTTGTCAGTGTAAAAACAGAGTTTTTTTTATTAATGGGTGTATTTGAGTATATAGAAATGGATGAACTTGACTGATCTAAAGAGCTCATAGAGGGATTCTTAGACCATCAATGCTTAAGATATCTGGTGAACATGGGAAAATAGTAGGTTGATTGGTGATCATAGATGGAAAAGGGAGGTGTTAGGCAAGGAAAAACTGAGTGCTAAGGTCAAAGGTGGCCAAACATAGTGAAGATGAGTGGCATGAGCCCATGATGGCTCTTCTAGGAGTGATAGGTTGGCCATGATATGATAGGATAGTAAAATAGTGAAAAATTGATCCTAAGGATAATGAAGGCAATGAGATTTCTAGAACTCACAATATTCATGAATTTTGTTTCTAGAAAGTTAGGATAAGCACTTAGTCATCTATAAAAAGGAAAAAATTATTGACGACTAACAGTAGCTCCACTTGGGGAGGGCAACTCCTTTTCAGGAGGTGTCCAGAACTTCATATCTTTGGTTTTATGAAGACCAGTGCCTCATCCATTGGGTAGATTGTTCTTTATTTTCATTTTTTGATGTTTCTTTGAAGTTGTGATCTTAATAATCTGAAAAACATGATTAGCTCAACTTCATCTCTACCTACCCAACCTTCTTGCCTAACATTTTTTTCTTGGGTGTATTTGAACTAGCAAACCCTTAACATTGTTTTCTTTTGAAAGAAAGACAAACTATCTACTTCTACTCTTATCACTTCCAAGAGTTTAGATTATGCTAGTGAACTCTTTTTATTCTCTACCTAGACTATTTGACTGTTAAGATTAAGTTGTATGACAGACTTCCTTCTCTAAGCTATTGACATGAAATGGAAAGCATGGTTTAAATCAGGATTAGGAAATCTGACTTACCATGGGTTGTGGCATTAGGAAAAGTTGCACACAAACATTATTTTTGTACAAAAAAAAAATATAAAGGTAAGGGTTGTGCTTTATCATTTGGTATGCATCCCCATCTTCCTCTTTGGTTAAATTTTGAGCATGTGGAACCAGTATCTTTCATTCCTAATCTATCCTTTTTAACAAGTCAAGTTTGAATAATTTGACAACCTCTCTTTTACTAACTTATCAACACAAATTTATAGCATGTTCAACCATGATTAGGATAGATGACTGAACAAGATCTTCCTTTTGAACAAGCAGTGGCATTTAGGCTTGCACATTTTCAGTACTACTATTTTTTGGGTATGGGGTTGTACCTCTTTTCAAATCTGCCCTCTTTTTCTTTCTTTCTTTGATTTTGTATTTTTTTTGTTTTTTATGATCTCCCATCATGCTATGTTATGTACAATGAATGAAAGTTTGAAACTAGGACTCTTGAAAGAAATAGTGTTTGAGCATCCTGCCATTGACAGGACCTCCAAATAATTCTTCTTCATTCAATCCTTGTAAAAAGAAAGCATTATGACCTCTAATTGACTGAATGAGATAAGGACCTTTCCACAAATTCTCAAATTTACCATGTTTACCTTTGTCCTCCCTCCTGGAATCCCATTTCAGCATTGTGTCTCCAATGTGGAAATTGTTGGCTTTAGTTATTCTATCAAAGATTTTCTGTATGTTTTCTTGCACTGCTTGAGTCTTTTTATAAACATATTCCCTTGTCTGTTGCAAATGAATGGTTTGGTTCAGGCTCCTTTTCATGTCATTTTCCTCTGATTTCACTTCTTGGAGAAACCTTACCACCAGAACTCCTAAGGATGTTGGGAAAATGACATCCATGCCATACACTAGTCTATAGGGAGACATACCAATTTATTTCTTGGTGGTTAGTCTATTAGCCCATAGTGCATTTACTAGCTTATCATGCCATGCCTTTTGATTCTGTTCTAGAAGCTTCTTGATTATATTGACCAAGCTTTTGTTTGAGGACTCATCTAACCCATTACCCTGAGGGTAATAAGCTGTGGAATGTCCTAATGTGATGTGATATTTATAACAAAATTCAACCATTCTTTTGGATGTAAAGGCAGCAAAATTATCTGTGATGATATTTTTGGGGCAACCAAATCTAGATAGGATGTTTGTCTCAAGAAATTTGATAATGACCGAGTCGGTGGAATTCCTAGAGGAGATGGCTTCTATCCACTTAGTGAAGTAATCAGTAGCAGTGAGGATCCACCTATTTTGGGCAGATGAGGTGGGGTGAATCTCTCCAATGAAGTCTGAACCCCATTGTTAAAAAGGAGCTTCAACAGTAATGGGATGCAAAGGAAAAGGTAGGATTTTTCTCTTGCCATCAAAAATTTGGCATTTATGGCAAGTCATGACCAGTTTGTGGGTGTCAAAAAAAAGGGTGGGCCAATAATATCCAGCTCTAGGGATTTTTTTAGCTGTGGTTTTCCAGTAAAGGTGGCTTCCACATTCTCCCTCATGCAACTCATGCATGATTTTATCTGCATCATCCTCAAGCAAACATTTAAGAAAAATACCTACAAAATTCTTCCAATATAATATTCCATCTAAAATGCAGAATTTTAAAGCTTTTTGTTTCAGGAATCTATCTCTTGTCTTTGATAATGTAGGAGGAGCATTGAGATATAAAATCACATATAGGATATCAGCATACCAAGATGAACTCATAAATACTTCTTCAACATGGGGGGTTGCACTCTTCTTGTTCTTCTAAAAAATCAACCATATTCATATTTAATGCTTTGAAATTTGATTCGGCCATAAGTTTTGCAAGTCCTTGTCCTTTAAACAATTTAGTGGGTTTGATTTCTAAGTCTTACCATCAGGGTCCTGATTCAGAATGTCTTTGACAACTTTGTGTGGAACAAAAGCAATGATATGAGAATGTAAGATATAAACTCTAAATTCTTTTAATGCCTTAATCAAGGCAACGGCTTGTTTCTCCATGATGTTGTACTTTAGAGGAGCATCTCTAAGGGATTTTTTGAAGAAGGCTATGGGTTGTTCTTGTCCCATCATGTTATTTTGCAATAACACTGCAGCAATGGTATGTTCAGATGCAAATTAGAAAATGTAGAAGTCTTTGGTAAAATTAGGACTGATTAGAACTGGTGTTTGGGTGAGTGCTAGTTTAACCAGTTCAAAAGATTGTTTAGCTTCCAAGGTCCATTCAACCCCTATCTCATTTTTTAGCATGTTTTTAATATTCCTCAAAAGTTCAACAAGGTTGGGGATGAACCTCCTCAAGAATTTGATCTTCCCAATGAAGGATTGCAACTCCTTGATGTTTCTAGGATGGCTGATTTGCAATATGCCTTCAATCCTTTTGGGGTCTATTTTGATTCCCTCTTCGGAGATGATGTGGCCTAGGAGCTTTCCTTCCTAGAGACCAAACAATTTTTTCTTGGGATTCAGGGATAGACCATATTTCCTACACTTTTCAAAAAATTTCCTCAAGTGAACTAAGTGCTCTTCATCAGTCTTAGAGTAAACAGTGATGTCATCAAGGTAAATGACTATGAAGTACCCTATGTCTTCTGAAAAAACTATGTCCATGGCCCTTTGGAAAGTGGCCCCGGCATTCATCAACCCAAATGGCATTTTAACATACATGAATGTACCCCAAGGGGTGATGAAGGCAGTTTTGTGTTGATCACTTGGGAATACTAGCACTTGTTTGTAACCGGAAAAGCCATCAAGTAGTGAGATTCTCTTAGAGCCAACTACATTTGAAGTATGTGATCCATTTTAAGCAAGGGGTAGTTATCTTTTAGGGAGGCTTTGTTCATATTTCTAAAGTCAATGCAAAGCCTAATCTCCCCAGTCTTCTTCCTAACTGACACAAGGTTGGAAACCCACTCTAAGTATCTAATGGGAACTATGATCCTAACATCATACATTTTTTTAATCTCTTTCTCAACTAAAGGTAGTAAAACAAGATTTATTCTCCTCAACTTTTGTTTGAAAGGTTTCTGATTTTCTTTAAGAGGAATTTTATGTTGAATAATGCTTGTGTCATATGATTTCAAATCCTCATAGCCCCATGCAAACACATCTTTAAACTCTTGAAAAATCTCAATATATCTTTGTTTTATGTGAGGAGGGAGAGTTTTGGAGAGTTTGATTATTTTGAGTTCCTTTGGGCTGCCTATGTTAGACTCCTCTACATCATTCTTGGTGGATTCTATCTTTGGTTTTTTAGCCACATTATTAAAGCCAAACAGCTCTTCTAATGGTGCAATTCCCCTTGGTAATGTATCATCTTTACAATGTAAGACCTCAAGGTCCCTTTGGTCTAGATCCTCAAACAATTCTGCCTCACAAGGATGTGCAATCAGATTTATATCAGTAGTAGAGGACAACTCTATTTTATGGGCTTGCTCTTTAACAAAAATTACTTCATCATTCTCTAGGCTTGGTTTTGTTCTTGTAAATTCATTCCTAGATTGCAAAAAGTCATCAATTTGTTCATCACCCTCAAACACTTGCCAATGGTTTATGTTTTCAGGCACTGTGGGCCAGTTTTTTACTTTGATAGTGTATTGTTCAGTTGCACGGGGTATTTGGAAATTGATGGCAGCAAAGGCAAGCTCATTGGCAAGGAATTTTTTTGATCTAGGGATGACAATGAGCTAATATTTCTTAAAGGTATTAAGGAGATCTAGGGTAGCATTTCTGTACTCTCTCAATCTTGGATTTTTTGCTAAATACTCACCTTTGATTTTTTTAATGACCAGCTCTAAATCTCCTTGGGCAGATATTTTCTTAGCTCCTAAGTCTTTGAGCAAATTCAAGCCAAGGAGCAGAGCCTCATATTCTAAAATGTTATTAGTACATTGAAAATATAGTTTGAATGAATAGCCTTCATTCATGTTATGTATCCAGACACTAGCTCCTGAACCTGCTTTGCCACAAGAGCCATCAAAGCTCATGTTCCAAAGTGTTTCTATTTCATGTTCACCATTACATTGTTGTTCAGGGTTGTTAGAGTTTTGGATGATATGTTCTTCATTTGAGGATAGTTTTGACTATTCTGGTGGGCCTAGATCTTGGTCATTTTCATTCACTTGTTCACCAATGTCATTTTTGTTATACAAGATGAATGAGTCTAAGTCTGAATGAATGGAATAGAAAGGGGTGTTGTTTGGCCTATCTAGGCTACTTACCATATACTTCATGTGGGACTCTCGATATAACCTCCTGTTTTGGTTTAAAACAGGGATGGTAGCATATGATATGTCAATTTGGAGGTTCCCCTGAAGCTTAGCTCCCCAAGATCTGGATAAAAGCATGCCATACTTAGGGGGAATGTCAGCAACAACTATGTCCATGACTAGGTTCTTAGCAGGTATTTGTGCCAGATTGACACAAAGATCATTGATTAGGCCCAAACACTTGACTCTACTCAAATCGAATGAGTACAAGTCTTTGTAAGGTTTAGTAATTTCTAGGCCTAATCTCTCCATCACAACTTTAGGCATGAGGATGTGAGAGGCACCAGAGTTTAGCATGGCATTATGCAAGATTTTGTCATGTATATTTAACCTAACATAGAAAGGGGGAATGGATCCTTCTTGGTATTTTCTTTCTACTTCAGGACCAAACAACAACTCTGGTTTATCATCTATCATGTTTAAAGTATCAATATCATTGCCTATGTTCAAAACCTTCAAAATTTGGGACCTATACACTTATTGAGTAACCAGTTCAATGAGAGGTATGGTTATCTTAATTTTGGAAATATCTCCTTCAAAGCTGAAAGGTATTTGTGTTTTGGGCATATTTACATCAATTTTATCAGCCATGAACTTTTCTACATTTTTAATTTGTTGATTCTGATTTGGAGCTTTAGACAACACAATTTTTTCAGGGCCACTAGTTGATGTACTAGGGCGGCTTCGGTCACTATTTTGCTGGCTGAATTTTTCTTTGTTTGGATCAGTTTTCTTAGCCATAGTGTTTGTGTTTCTTGTTGTCTTTTTAGGGGTGTTTTCAGGGGTTTTCCTAACATCAGTGTCTAGATTTTTTTTCTTGGGGGCATCTTGGTTCTTTTTGCTCCTAAGATCATATTTCCTATTGACCTCTATTATGGCATTTTCAAATCCTGAGCAGCAGTCTTAAGAATCCTCATGGTTTATTTTAGTTTGATCTGAGGAAAAGAAACCCTATTCTTCTTCAGTGAGAAAAACATCATCTTCATTATCAGAACCTATCAAATTTACATGGTTTTCTTCCGGCTCCATAATTTCTCCTTCTTCCTCATCTACACAGTTTTTTTGAAAGGGAGGTCTGATTTGTTGGTCATTTTCCCTTTTTTTGATTTGAGAAGTTTCTCTTCTGAAGTTTTGAGCTCTATTTATGTTTTGGGGATTTGCTTGGTTCTCCCTAGGAGGTTCCCTTTCATTTAATTTTATCCTCTTTATCATTCTCTCAATTGTTCTCATTAGGTTGTCCATTTTGGCATCGGATGAGGAGGTTGAGGGTATGGTTTCATCTTTGTAAGTGACTCTTTTTTCTGACCTCATTCTAGCTCTCTTTTCAATGAGGTTGGCTTCCACACTAATAGCTGCCCTTTGAATTTTTTCTAAAGTTGTGGGGTCTCTCTCTCTCAATTGGTATGTCATGTCTACATCAAAGCCTTCAGGAAATTTCACTAGTGCTAGGCCTTGTGGGGGTTTCATGTGAGGTGCGAGGGCATTGTAGACACTTTTAAACCTGGTGTTAGAGTCGGTATCTTCATCCCTCAGTCAGAGATCAAAATCTCTTTTCTTGCATTTCATTTTAGGTGTCTCATTTAGTTCAGTCAGCTGCATTCCATTAGGAGCATGGGTCATCTGACGGTAGGGTCTTTTCTCTCATATCCCTCATGTCATGTACCTGCTGGTTCATGTTTGTTCATCGAAATCATTTACAATCATTTACAGTCATTTTTGGTCCCTTGGTCAACAAAGAGTCATTTTAGGGTTTTTAGTCTCATTAGGTCTAGGGTTTCGTTAATTTAGTCTTAAAAATGGCTAATAATGTCAGCAGGCACATGAGGGAGGTTTGAAATAAGTTTTCATCGCAAAAATTTTATCATCATAATGCTTGATACTGATTTTTCTTCAAAACTCTGTTTTGAAGAAAAATCGTCAATTTCATCCTTGAAAAATCGTCAATTTCATCCTTTGTAATAAATGCAATGTAATTTTCAAAGTTTTTTCAGTTGTAAATTTCTTCAGGCGCAACTCTGGTCACCTTTGCCAAAATCCCATGCCAGCTATCCCTGCAAAGATAGACAAGAGATTCATCATCAGTTCAAAAATCAAAGGAAACACAAATTGAGTTTATTCAAAAAGTGTCAAAATTCAGACTTTAGAAAGTGGGTGTTTTTTTAAATCAAAAATCAAAGTCTATGGTATAAAAGATATTTTTTTGTTTTCATAATTCATTTGCATACCAAGAGTCATCAAAGAGCCAAAGACAAATTGTGGAGGGAGAAATCAGTGTTTGGAGGCCGAACTGTTGGTGAGTTTACCTGCGCGGCGCATTGGGTGGAGGTCGCGACGCATAAGCAGAGCGTAGCGCATAGGGCCATTTTTCACCATGAATTTCTGAACAGTCACAGCACACATAGAGAGCGCGGTGCACTGGGTTGTGTGCGCGGCGCACAGGGCCAGAACACTTAATTTGTTTCCATCTATCTCAAATTTCAAAACGAATCCGCCTCCTATGTTTCAAGTAAGTTTGTGAGACTTTGAAATTGCTATTAGCCAATGTTTGGGTTTGCTTGAAAATGGAATATGAGAGTTTAAATGTCAAAACCATAAACCCTATCACCTTGTTAAAATTTTCTCCTAAGGGTTTTGAATTTGAAGTTTTAAAATTTGATTTTGGTGCCAAATACTCCAACTCCATTCCCCACCCGTTGCTCCTTTCCCATCAGTGTTTATTATATCATTACAGTCCTCCCCTATTCCCTTATATCCCAAACCATTCATATCATTTCATTTCCATTATCCCTATCCCTAAATCCTTTCATTTCCTATTATTCTCCCTTTCCCATTTCATTTGTAAAATTCCCAAACCCCGAGAATCCCAAAAATTCAGTGGCTGTCCCTTGTCCCTAAGTTTGTCAAATTTTCAAAGGGAAAATTATCATTTGATCAAACCCATTGTCCCCACTGCGCTATTTCCCCACAGTCCCTCTCACACTATCATATATTTGGCATTAAAACAACAAAGAACCAAATTCACATTTTCCTCTCATATAAGCCAAACATAGACCTTGAAACATCATGGAGACAGACACTGATACATCCTATGACAGAGATAGTGATTCTACCACTGAGCTACATGCATCGAGAAGGCCTCGTAAAGGTGGCAAACATGTGAGAGAAGAGCCCACTTCATTGACTCAATTGCAGGCTTGTCCACTTGCAATGGCATGTTTTCGTGAGCAGTCATGCTATCAGTATTGTGAGATGATTGCTAGGATTCATCATCATCAGGAGTTGTCTTGTTTGTTTGTATTGCATTTGCATGAAGTGAAATTTACACCAGCAAGAGTTAGCTGACCATCAGGAGTTGGCTCGTTTTTTTGTATTGCATTTGCATGATGGTCAGGTAACACTTGCTGGTGTAAATTTCACTTTGACACCGGAAACCATCTCTCAAGCAACAGGAATACTGAATGTGGGTGAACAGTGGAACAAAAGACAGCAGGTGGACAGAGTGCATTATGAACCATACATCAGACCTAGCTATGTGAGATAGCTCAGCAGGGTGTTCCCATTCCGGTTCCTAAAGGAATCCTATGCGCCTTTGATGAAACTTATTATCAGATACTTCAGTTGTGAGGGCCGGTTCTCACGCCTCTATGCCTACCACATCAGATTATTGATGCATTTCACGAGAGTGAGGATGGTGAACATACCTTATTTCATGTGCCAGAACATCGAGAGAATGACCACTCTTGTGCAGAAGAAAACTCTCGAGTAGCAGTACAACAATATTTATCACTATGCACTCATCAAGATCGTGGTTGTACATCAGCTTGGATTGTAGGGCATTTCATGGGAGGATTTACTTTCCCATGATTTCTTCATAGTTCCTCAGGTTTTTCTGAAGGTTTTCCATGATGCAGTGAACCTTCACATCAGCCTGAAGGTCACGAGACAGAGCCTATCAGTGTGCCAGTATATGTCACTTATCAGGGAGGCACCAGACTATTATTTGCAACAGCCCGACGAGTACTATCTCCACCCGGGGTGGAAGGGGTCTCTTTGCCATCATCAGCAGCACAGGTACAAGTACAGGACAGAGGTAAGAGGCCCATGCAGGATGAGGGCCCTTCAGGAGACCAGGATACTGATTTCATATTGATTGATGAGGATTTGAGCTCTCCAAGATCAAAGTTGAGAGAGATCATTCAGGAGCAGAAGGCTGAGATCGATACCTTGACCATCAAGTTGCAAAGAGCCCAATGGATCATAAAATACCTGGAGCAGTAGAACAAACAGTTGGAGGATCAGCAGACAATCATGGAGTTGCAAAACATCTGTGAGAATCGGCAAGCTGCTCGAAGAAGCCAAGACGAGATGACACCCATTGAGCGTGAGATTGAGGTGGATAGAGAGACTTGGCTTGAGAGGGTCAATATACATCTTGAGAAGCTATTGGAGAAGGAAAAAAAGGAAAATAACATGCTCAGGCACATGAAGAACCATTATTGGGCACAAAATCATGTTTGCAAAGCGAGGATCAAAATCCTGAAGGCAAGACTAAGGAGGGCACTAAAGCGTCATAAAGGCATGATAGACTCAAAATTTTGGCCAAAGCTTCTTTTTCCTAGCATAGCGCTTGATGGTGGACATTCAGCCCAAATTTCAAGAAATTTGGGAAAAATTTTGTCAATTTTGAATATTTGGGCCTAAACACAGATTTTCCTGCCCGACACGTGGCGCCACTTGGAGCGCGCTTATAATTGGCAGCTCTTCTAGGGGAAAAATTTACATTTATAGATTTTTCATCAAAATTTATGCATGCCTATGGATTACCTAAGGATTTCATCAAGTTCTGGGTTGCCTAAAGGGTCAAAAACACCTCAAAAATGGCCTTTCTGCCACTTTTTGCACACACAGGAAGGAGTGTTGGGAGATTTGATTTTTGGAGGGGCAGATGGAAACCAAATCCAGAAATTCCACTTGGGTTGGAAATTAGACAGGTAGGGCTTTCCAACGAGATATCCTGCACTCAATTTTAACTTTGGGAAGGCCCTCAAAATCAGCCTCAAACTTGTGCTATGCATAGAGATTTCAAGCGCGGCGCATAGGGAAATTTGGCCTATTTTTCACTCAGCAACTCAGAATTTCGCCTATTTTTGGCTAGTTTGACTTTGTCATGTAACTCATGATCTAACTTGATGTAATTTCATGATCGTGATGTAATTTTGGTACATTTTTACTTATCTTAGTGGATTCATTCACCAAAAAGTGAAATGTAAGTGAATGAATCAGTTTCCTATTATATAGAGGCAAGTTGTTTCATTGCCTATTTTCCAGTTCCTAGTTTAGATATGATTAAAACAGATCCTAGAATGATTAGCTCGACCCCTAGAGGCATGGGAATGAGTTATGTTTGTATATATCATGTAGTTCTTCAGTCATTTTCAGGGTTGGACACTTGGGATTGCTTGGCACTTCATTGTACATTTCATCGCTGCAATTTTGGCAAAGGAATAGACCAGGGTTTGTAGCACTCTTTGGGATCCATGTGGCTCTATGTTCTGATGGTATTTTTCTCCATGTGATTGTAATTTCACTGATTTTTATGTGTATCATTTCCCTTCTCCTTTCTTCTTAAATTAAACAAATGAGTTATAAAGGTGGAATTCATTAGATTGCTTTGCTCTGCCTTCAGTTTGTTTAATTTTCCATTTTTTCATCCGTTTGAAGAGGATTCTTGAAAGTATATTTCCCTATTTAGATCCTCACCGGTCTGAACTATCCATTCATTCAATCCAAAGCATCAAAACACATTCCTTCCTTTCCCCATTCAGAACTCTGCAAAAACTAGGCCTCATCCCCGAACCCAAAATCTGCCTTTCCATTTGATCCAAAAAAACCCCCAAAATCAAAATCAAACTCCTTTACTTATATACCTAGCCTAAAATTAGCCTTTATTTCAAGTCATCTCAAGCCCCTTCAATTATTTTTGTTGAGATTGACCCGAATAGAGCCCTCTCCTGTTCTGGTAGGGCTAGCTACCAGACTGAGCGTCATTTGATGTTACCCTGAACTCTGCCTTCTTTCAGCCTGAGGTAGATTTAGGCAATAAAACCTGGTGCAATAATCATGTACACTTTCCCCTCCATTCCTCTTAAGGTTTTTATATTATGAGAAGACTTGGAGAGGGTTTTTCTTAATTTCCCACTTGTTTATGAATGTTTGGTAGAGGGAAGCGAGATCATGTATGATGTTAGGATTCAAGCTTTTGAACCATTTTTTAGCTTCTCCTCCTATGCTTTGGGAAAAAATCCTCATCTTCATGGTTTCCTCTTCAAATTCCATGTAATCAAAGGCATCATTCATTTTATCTATATGTTGTTGGGTAGTTGTAGATTCAGCTTCGATGAAGTGGGGAATTATAGATTGGTAGTCATTTCGTAAAGGTACCAGAGGTTGTGGTAACACTAGGGGGGATACCATGCTGCCATGATGGGAGCGAATGGAATCCAAGGAGGATTTAAAAGGGGATTTTTTGTGAGAGGAGGTGAAGTGATTTGCACAGTAGTGGTATGAATGGGTGTGGTGGAAATCCTTGGACCAGCAAATTGATTCTCAGCAGACTTGGGATGAAAAAATCTAAAGTGGTGGAGAAGTTGGAAATCAGGTGGAGTGGAAGGAGAGGTTTCTCTGCTAGGACTCTGCTGCAAATCTATGGCGTCAAGGTCAGTCTGGTCAATCCTACTTTGTGACTTGGTTCTAAAAAGGTTTCTTGTATGGTACAAGTCAAACTGGCGATCTTGCAAGGCTGTAAGATGTTCAGGGACAAAGCTTTCAATATGAATGGTCCTAACAGTAGTTAAGTTTCCAGTTTTAGAAGTTTACCACAAAATATTTTCTAGGTCATCAACTATGGTGGGAGGGTTTGGGTCTGGATGAGATATGGTACTGATCCTTTGTGAAGCTAGATTTCAAACTCAAAAAGTAGAGAGGCTGAAATTTAGGACTGTTTTCGGAAGGCTGGCCTCTCTTAATGCTTGTTATCCTTACACAGTATGGGACTAGGCTTCTAAACTTCTTAGGGTTGATTTGACTCAATCCTAGGGAAGTCTAATGAGAACTAGTGAAGTAATAGGCCTACTAGAGGCTAGTGGAGTCGTCGGGTGGATGTTTTTAGTTGTTTTAATGATGTATTTTTATGTTCCACCACCAATAACTAACAAAAAACCAATGTAGGGATGTTTTTGGGTTTTCTGAGTTCCTATAGGGATACTAAGATTGTCACTAACTCAAAGGTCCCACCGTGATCGCCATTATGTTAGGGTCCCGTGATTTAGCAGATTGGCGGACCAAATGTACAGGGTAACATCAGACCGGTCTTTGGAGTCCTAGGACCTAGCCTTCCTGGACTCAGAGAGGGCTCTCTCTATTGTATGCAAAGTATGTGAACTTGTTTGCTTCTAGGGTTTAGATTTTAGGCTAGTTATTAAGTATAGGGTTTGTTGTTTGTTTGGTTGGGTAAGATGGTTCGGTAGAATAGGTCAAGTGAGAGGTATTCAAATCATTGGGCTATGGATTTAATGAAATTTATGGATATCTCAACAATGAAACAGGATGCATAACAAGGAAAATCTAGCATGGTCAAATGGGTCCTTAAGGTATGTGTGAAATGAAATGAACAATAAGTTTATGAACATAGTAGGTGTATAACGGAAGTAAAGAATCCTTAAACAAATACCTTTAAACAAGATGGTCTCAAATACTGATCAACATAAGGACATAATCATAGACAAGGCAAAACAATAGCTTTCTAATTATACTTAAGCAAACAAGCATTCAAGATGAACAATTTAGTGAACCATAGAAAGAAAGAAACATATCTAACTTTTAGTGATTTCACCTTCAAGGTTTAGAAAACATCCAAGATAAAAAATAACTTTAATCAATGAAGAGGGAATGCCTAAACATCAATGATCAAGGTACAAAGAAATTTAAGGCAACTTCTTAAGCATGGAAAAAGGGCATGATCAAAACATGGCCTCTTTGGCTAAAACCTAGCAAGTAATACTTCAAAGAGAGATTCCAAAATAGAGTTTAAATAGCATCAAATGGGCAGGGCTAACCATAAAACATATTTGAAAACTAATATATTGAAACATTTGTCGAATAAACAAGCATAGGTAGCTAAGAATTCCATAAACAAACCTAGCAGAGGAAAACATCAAGGCAATAGACAACAGGAAGGACTAAGGTGCCTCCAACAACATTTCTTAGCCTATACTCTTTTGTTCTACTACAACATAGAAGGATGGATACATAATGAAAACATGAGAAAAAAATAACATGAAAGAGAATCACTTCACCAATAACCAAGCTCAGGGATCTTGCAAGCTATCCTCCTTCATCACCAATAAAAACAATCCATTCAGAAACTCCACAAGACCAATTTCTTCTTCAAACTGTAATATCCCCAAATAGGACTGCTTAGCAAGGCATGCCTGAAAAATGATTTTTTTAGGAATGTATGCTACAGGATTGCAAACCAACCCTTGGATCCCTTAGATCTGACAATATAAGACCTGAATCCAAGAGGATATCAGAAACAAATCCTTCTAGGTGGGTTAAACAGGTCTCCCACACCTAGTACAGCTTGGAAAATGCCCCAGAATGGGACTGCAACAAGATCAAATAGCACTGCTTCAGAAATAACAGAGTTCAGCAAGGTAGCATCAGTAAGCCAATATTGAGGCTCAATAATTTCATATACATCATAAAATTAGAATTATATTGAAGCCCATGAGTCTTATAATAGAAAATAGAAGACTTATACAGAAAGAAACCCTCAAAAATAGGTACTGCAACACATAGAATTGACTGCAAAGGCTTGACAGCATTATTTTATTGAGTGTAATGCAGTAGTAGATTAAAAATTAGATCTAGAGCAAAATAATGCATGAATATTCAGATCTATGACATATCCATACACTATAATGTCTCTACTTTACATTCCCCTTGGGAATTTCAGCAAATCATGAAGCACATGGAGTAGATCTGAGATTCTATGGAGCAGATCTGTAGATCTATTCAGAATTTCTAAAGCATATACAGGAGTATTCAGATCAGATCTAAATATGACATGGAATAGAACAGAACTCCATGGATCACCACAATGAAGGGAAAATCCCCAACACTAGAGATCACTCCTCAAACTTTGCCAAAACACCCTGCAACTTTCCTCTTTGTAGATAACGCAGTACTGGAAGAGAGACTGCTCTGTAGGCTTGAAGAATAGTTTGGCCTGATGCCAAGATGTAGATCTGAAGCTCAAATGAAATAGAACACTCCTGCCAATGGGATAGAAGCCTCTCCCACTGAAAAGGGGCACTAGATTGGCCTAGATATGAGTAGATCTAGCCTCCACTTGCTGCAGCTTACAAAGACAAACAAACCCTCAACAGGATTTGCATTGTATTTGGAAGTAGAAGCTTGGCCTTAAGCCTAATAGTGGTCAAGAAATACAAGTCTCTTCCAAGATCTACTCAAGGAAAGAGAAGGATTCCTAAATAGGAGATCCTTGTGCTAAACAGCATTATTCTCTGCCAAACAACCAAGAGAATGAGAAATGTCTAAACAAACATATTTTTCAGAAATAATATGGTCATCAACAACCCTTCTCTTGTTGTCTTCCTCTTCCTTTTATAGGATTGAGATCTTGAAAAACCCTAAACCATCTCAATGATTTATCTCCTTTCACATGTGTGGCCTCCATCTAAAACTGCATTGTGCATCTAGGAGGTTCATTGAATCTGGACAGTGTTGTTGATTTGGTCCTATTGACCCAGTCAAAAGTCTCAACCCCTTTCACACATAAGGGTGTTTCATTAAGTGGCCCAGATTTAGCCTTGTTCACATGGGGCATTGATTTATTCACTGATTTTAGGAGTTTTTTATGTTCCTCCTGTTACATTTATTCATGAACAGAAAAGTAAAGAAAATTTAATATTCCAATTAGCTGAGGCTAATTTGGGATTAATTTGGAATATTACGCCCCTCCCTCAAAAATGTTGCTTGTCCTCAAGAAACTCACAAGGACTTTGGAAAATCTCTCAATGGATTTGTCTCCCTCCCAAGAATACAAGTTTTCCTTTTAATAACCTAAATAGATGTCATTATGTCATTGTCATCAGCCATCCATGAAGAAGTGGAGATACATAGAAGAAATATATGTTGTCCATTGGTCTTCTCAAGTCATGAGAGATGATAAATTATGGGTGATTCAACCCCCATGGGACACTCCAATCTCCATGCTATCATCCAGACAAAGTGAGCCATCCTTGGTAACTCACAGAAATAGTCACCAATCCCCTCCTTATGCAATGTATAGGGGTTGTATGGATGGGAATGAGAGGTAAGAATGTTCAACTTACGCTGTCTCTCCCTCCATTTATGATAAATATGGAGTTGTTGATCCTGGGCTGCAATAATATAATCCTCATGAAGCCAAAAGATACTTGAAACCTCATGATTCCCTTCATTGATTCTAGGTACCCTCCTTGCCCAATCTTCCATGCATATAGTGAATAAAGTATCATCACCATATGTGCTCCAAAAGAAACATGGACTAAGTGTCATATGATAGATTGGATGGTGACAATAGTCCCTTCATTAAGACTAGCATTGCTCTTCTTCTTACTGCCTCAAAACATAGTAAAATAAGTGGCCACCCAACCACCTTCTTGCGGCCATAAGCTTCTTAAAAGCTTGAAAATAGTAGAGGATAAGAGGTGTTAGCTTAATATGACTCAAGTGACACATGTCTTGCAAAAAATCTTCCCATGTGAGAGACTTTTCCCAAAGACATAAGTCAATCATATGACTTCTTACATAAGGAAACAAAAGACATAGTGTAGCAGCCATACAATGTTCCATCCTCTTCTTGAAGTATGCATAAGTATGGTAAGTTTCATTCCCAATGGACACATCCAACCCATGTGTCATCCCTCCTATCATGTTCTCAACAAGGATCAGAGCATCATTATCATCATGATACAAACAAGCTCTCCTATGCCTTCTCATGTGAGAGTTACATTTTCTCCCAAACCCAAGTACATACATGATCATGAGATACATTCCAAACAGAAATACATGTAAATACATGAGATACATCCCAACCAAATGAGATTTAATATGTGATGTCCAAATTGTCTTCTTGTCAACCAAAGCAACCATGCCTTCTTCTTATGCATCCTCTCATTGAAACAGAAGGCATGAGACAAGAAAATATGAATCTATGGGTAGTACCCACACTCCCCCAAGGGTAACCAGCACAATGCATCTCCTGCCTACCTCAAATCTAGATGTGGTAAGTGGTTTTCCCACCACTTACTTGCTGCCCATAACATATCTCCATGGCTGAAAGGGGGAGATATATTTGGTGCCTTAGGAAAGTTCCCATCATGCTGCAGAACCTCCCTTTGTTCACCAAGGGAGTAGCCATAATCAGAAATAGTTTTGGCCCACAGTTGGCCATGAAGTTTATAAGGTATAACACTCCTCTTAGGACTCATGGCCTACATATACATAGTAAATTAATGCATACAATCAGAAAATAAAACATGCTTTACATGTGTATGTTCTTCACCAAAAGTTCTCCTTATACAAGTGGAGTGGTGTATGGATCTTTCTCCTGCTCGCAAGGTAGAAAGAGTTGCCTGAAATAACTCTATCTTAGAGTCCTGTTGCTGCTACAACTCCACAAGGTTCATGCATCTTTGACAATGTTGATATAGTTCTTTTTCAAATCCCTCCCAGTAATAGCTCCTCAAGATGATGTTGTTGAGCTTCATAGAATATGTGTGGCGGAAATAGAACTCTTCATAAGCCCTTTGTAGTAACTTCTCCTTGAGCTTGGAAGCTCTAGACAAGAAGATCCTACCATGATTATAGATGACTCCATCAAGGATTGAATAGCGCTTATCATATAGTAAGTCATCAAGAATCATGCAAGTATGAATATCCTTGGAATATTCCACCAAGATTTGGGACTCCCAATATGGATCTAGGCTTCCCAACAATGACAACGTTGTAGAATTATGAAATGAAGTAGTTGTCATATCATCATTCTCCTCTTTGACATGCTCAATGCCAAAGTCACATGTTTGAGTATGGTAGCTCCATCTTTACTGCCTCTCTTGCAGCTAATCTTGTGCAAGACAAGATTGAAGAATAGGAAGATCAACCTTCTTTTGAAATGTTTCTCTCTTCCAAAACTTCCATAGTTTGGCTCATGCATACAAGAGTGTTGGCCCCCTCTTGTCTTATTCATAAATATTCTTTGTATGTGGAGATATCATTTTCTGCCCCATATCTATGGAGTGGCCATTTGAAATCATGCTAATGTCATCATATATCTCTGATTTCTTCTTTTCCAGCGCAAAAAAATGAGTGAGAAATAGAAAAATCAATTTCATAAAAATTTTCAGCCCTCCTTGGAATCCATCAATAGATCTCAGCACTGTGGTAGCCAAATATGTCACTGTTGCACAAGGTTGAGAGAACACTTTATTCTTCTTCCCATCAGGGGGTCTCCTTGGTGGAATGCCTCCATGTAAAGAGACATCAAGATCTGAAGTAGACTATATGAATGGTTGGATTGATGTATCCATTTCCTTGCTGCATAGTTCAATCTCCTTCTCATGAATAGAAACCCCTTGAAATAAAAAAGGGTGCATGCTCCTCATCATTGGATGTTGATCCATCCTTCCTCCTCTTTCTTGAATCAAGGTATCACTGCCCAATACTGTTGTCACAGAATGCTCCTTGGGAATCATTTGCAAAGATGCAAAATCTCTTTCCCTTGAAACAATAACTTCATGTCCATCCCCATGTGGTGATGGGTATTCTTCTGAAGTGACAGCGTTGTTACTGCCCTATTGTTCTTCCTTCTCATCAATATTTGATAATGCCTCATTATCAATGAGAGACCTTGGATCTTGGTCTTACTTTGAAAGAGGAATATCCATGATTTCCTTTTGAGAAGAAATCTCTTCATGTAATGGGGATCTTGCCTTTGACAAGGTATCACAAATGTTTTTATCCCCCTCAATAGAAATCTGAACTGGAGTTTGTACAATAGATATTTCCAACACATGCAAGGGTTTTTCATTCTCATGCTTTTCTCGCTCAATCAAAGATGTTTTAGTTTGTTTTACATCAAATCTCTTCACCATTCTCCTATTGAACTTTTCATAAGTAGATATATTTGCATTCTTCAATCAAAAGGATTGAAATAGCCACCAAGCATAAGCTTTACTTTTAAGATGCAGCGCTGCTACCTTAAGGGCTTATTTCTCTGAAACTTGACGTAGATCCAAATATGAGTCTAGTTGATCTATCCATGCTTTGGTTGTGCATGTGGAGGATCCATCAAAATTTGGTAGAAAGAATCTACTTCTTCTCCTTCTATTATACTTTCTGGATCTCCTTTCCTCCTTGAGCTGGCAGAACTCTTGGAAGCTCAAGTGCTCCTTTATTTTCCAATATTTATATTCATAATCCTGAAGATAATCACTCAAAGTCTCCTCCTTTGGTGCATCTTCTTCTTTCATCTCTCTTGCAGTAAATCTGGGCATACAATAACATTGCGGATCTGATTGTGTAGCTGAGTGCTTGCACATATAAGATGAAGAACTGGGGCTTTCTTCATGTAAATATCTTCTTGAGGGACCTTCATGTCTTTCCCTCTTCATTTCTTTGATTTCTCCTTTAATCTCATATAGAGTTTGGAACAGAGTTTTGGAGAAATATTTTCCTTTCATTCTTCCAGATAAAGGGGTTTTACCCTTTTCTTCTGTGCCTTCAATGTAATCATATTTCTTCTTCAGTCTCTTCTTTTCATGAAATTACATACTGGCTCTTTTCAAAGAAAGCACAGGCTGTGTGAAGAAAGTTGCTCCGATACCACTGTAATATCCCCAAATAGGATTGCTTAGCAAGGCATGCCTGAAAAATGAATTTTTCACGAATGTATGCTACAGGATTGCAAACCAACCCTTGGATCCCTTATAGATCTAAAAATCTAAGACCTGAATCCAAGAGGATATTAGAAAAAAATCCTTCTAGGTGGGCTAAACAGGTCTCCCACACCTAGTACATCTTAGAAAATGCCCCAGAATGGGACTGCAACAAGATTAAATAGCACTGCTTCAGAAATAACGCAGTTCAGCAAGGTTGAAATAGTAGGCTAATATGGAGGCTCAATAATTTCATATACATTAGCAAATCATAATTATATTGAAGCCCATGAGTCTTAGAATAGAAAATAGAAGACTTATATAGAAAGAAACCCTCAAAAAGAGGTACTGCAACACATAGAATTGACTGCAAAGTCTTGACAACATTATTTTATTGAGTGTCCTACAGCAGTAGCTTACAACTTAGATCTAGAGCAAAATAATGCATGAATAGTCATATCTATGACAGATCCATACACTATAATGTCTCTACTTTACATTCCCCTTGGGGATTTCAGCAAATCATGAAGCACATGGAGTAGATCTGAGATTTTATGGAGAAGATATGCAAATCTATTCAAAATTTCTAAAGCATATACAGGAGTATATAGATCAGATCTGAATATGACATGGAATAGAACAGAAATACATGGATCACCACAGTGAAGGGAAAATCCCCAACGCTAGAGATCACTCCTCAAACTTTGCAAAAACACCCTGCAACTTTCCTCTTTGCAGATAACGCAGTACTGGAAGAGGGACTGCGTTGTAGGCTTGAAAAATATTTTTGCCTGATGCCAAGATGTAGATCTAAAGCTCAAATGATCCAGAACACTCTTTCCAATGTGATAGAAGCCTCTCCCACTAAAAAGGGGCACTAGATTGGCCTAGATCTGAGTAGATCTAGCCTCCACTTGCTGCAGCTTACAAAGACAACCAAACCCTCAACAAGATCTGCGTTGTAGTTGGAAGTAGAAGCTTGGTCTTAAGCCTGATAGTGGTCAAGAAATACAAGTCTCTTCCAAGAGCAACTCAAGGAAAGAGAAGGGTTCCTAAATAGGAGATCCTTGTGCTAAACAGCACTATTCTCTGCTAAATAGCCAAGAGAATGAGAAATGTCTAAACAAACATATTCTTCAGAAATAATATGGTCATTAAAAATCCTTCTCTTGCTGTCCTCCTCTTCCTTTTATAAGATTGAGATCTTGAAAAACCCTAAACCATCTCAATGATTTAGCCCCTTTCACATGTGTGGCCTCCATCTAAAACTGTGATGTGCATCTAGGAGGTTCATTGAAACTGGACAACGCTGTTGATTTGGTCCTATTGACCCAATCAAAAGTCTCAACCCCTTTCACACATAAGGGTGTTTTATTAAGTGGCCTAGATTTAGCCTTGTTCACATGGGGCATTGATTTATTCACTGATTTTAGGAGTTTTTTATGTTCCTCCCTTTTACATTTATTCATGAACAGAAAAGTAAAGAAAAATTTAATATTCCAATTAGCTTGAGTCTAATTGAGAATATTACACAAACTCATAAAAAACATGTATTTCTCTCAAAGCTCATCAAATGCCAACATTAACAATGAAACCTCAATGCTCTATTTAACAATAAAGGAGGAGAAAAACCTAATAGAGTCTCTAGAAGTCTATTGGCTAACCAAAAATGTCACTATTGTCCTTGAGACCTTGCAAGGCCCAAGGCATAAAATATCTAAAACAAAATATCTTTTCGATCGTTTTTAGCAAAGAAATTGGCATTTGGGCTCTGTCAAGCCTCCTAAAACTTTCCAAGCATACATTGTTGAATTTTCCTCTGTTAAGGGTGCAGCACTGAGTTTTAGGATGAATTTCCATGCCAAGGGCATAGCACTGGAGCAGGAAATTGGGTCAATTTGCCGCAATGTTTTGCGGGCCTTCCCAATTTCGGAATAGGCTCTGTGATGGCTTGTTGGAAATCCCTTTGATTCTACTTTCTAGATATACCCTTGGTTCTCTGATTTGACCTCTGAAACCTGTTCAAAAAAAAAAAATTCCAAGGTTGGTAAAGGCGCAGCACCTCTCCTGAAAACTAGGAAGAAAGGTGACAATTATGGTGTTTTTGACCCTTTTGGAGGACCAAAATAGCTCCAATTGACCTTAAACTTTTTGATCATGCCACACTCAAGCTGAGGATTCCAAAAATGTAAGTCTTTCCTCCTGAAAATGCTCTGAGAAAAATCGTAGCACCATAGGTGCTACCCCCTTGGCCCTCAAAATTAGCAAAAAACCAAAACTTGTCAAAATTCTCCCAAATTTGGTGGATGTGTGCGTCATGGGTTATGAGAGACCTGTAGATAAGATTGTGCCAATATTCCAAGTTTAGCTTGGCATTTTTCCTCTTTTAGTGCTTGGATCTTGGATTGGGCCTTTTTGAGTTTATCCCTTGCAATTTGGTTTCTCTGGGCATAATGTTTAGTCATCCTTCTTTGGAGGTCAAGATTCTGATTTTCTTTCTTCAATTTAGCCTCCAAATGTATGTTGGCTCTTTCCAACCAAGGCTCCCGATCATGTGCTATCCCCATGGCCAAAAGTTCATCTAGAGGGAGTTGTTCTGCTAGGGCTGATTCTTGTTCCCTTTTCTTTGCTAATGTCTTCTTCAATCCCATGGTTCTATGTCTCCTCCTAGATTGTCCTTCCTCATCCTCACTCCCTTCATAAGTGCCCATGAACTGTTCTAGTTTCACCTGTGCCTTTTGGGATTATTTCCGGGCCTTGATGGCTCTAGCTTCATAGATTGAAAGTCGTGCTCCTATCTACCTGTTCTCCAAGTCAAGGGCATCATTCACACTCTTGGCCCTATCCAAATGTGCTTGGAGATCAATAATTTGTTCATTTCTGTCCTGGAGGATCAAGTTTGTGATTCTTGCTTCATTCTCCTCATCACTATCCACCTGAATAATTTCAAATTCCCTCTCAACCTCATGATCTTATTCTTATTCCTTTGCATTTTTTTCCCTTTGTCTAGTGGCTGAGCTGAGGTGGATGGCATGGTCCCTTGCCTTTTGGAGGCAGCAAACACAAGCCTTGACCCCTTTTGATATGTGATAGGAAAAAATCCAAACTTGTCTACTAGAATGCCCTCATCATGGCTAATCTCAAGACTTCCTTTCTTTTCATCAATGATCTCTGTATTGATGCCTTTTGCACTGTGTTCTTGACTCCCCTCTTGAGACTTACCTTCATCTTCTTACATGCTAACATTACTATCATGATCTTCACCTCTGTCATCAACCTCTTCACTAATTTTTTGGTTCATAGTGTCACTACAGTCATCATTACTAGGGTTGTCAGTTATCATGGTTTCTTCTTCATCATTATCCTTTGCTTTTGCAATATTATCATGGCCTTTATTATTTTCTGAGTGGTCACTGTTAGAGTTGTCTTGATTAGTTTCTTCATTACTGTTTTGTGCATTTTCATCTTCATTTTCCTCAACCTCTTTACTATCCTCTATATTGTCCTCACTATTTTCATTTTCATCTATGTTGGCCTCTTTATCTTCTGCACTTTCCTCACTGTCATCACCTTTATCATTTTCATCATTTTCCATATCTTCTACATTGTCATCCTCTTCTTCATTGCTGGCCTCTTTGTCACTATCCTTTTCATCACTGCCCTGTTCACTACCTTCTTCTTCCTCTTTATCATCATCTGCATCTACCTCACTATTTTTCTCACTGCCTTTGTCTTCATAATCTATCTCTGTCTCTTTATCTTCTATTTCTTCTTCCTCATCATCATTCTACACCTCTTCATTTGTATCTTCTTCCTCGTCATCATTTTCTATTTCTTCCTCATCATCAGCCTCTTCTTCATCATCATCATTTTCTATTTCTTCCTCATCATCATCCTCTTCTTCATCTGTCTCTTCTTCATTTTCTTCCTCTTCATCATCATTCTCTTCTTGATTTGATGTTTGAGGAGAAGGTGAGGGAGGGAGGTTCTCTTGGGGAGAAGATTCATGTGTGGATGAGGATTCATGGTTAGTGGGGGGTGATGGAGGAGTGGAGGAAGGCAAATGAGATGATGAGAGTAGATTAGGTTGATGAGGAGGTTATGTGTTTGTGAAAACTTCATGGGTGATGAACACTTCCCATGGGATACCCTATTTCTCTAATTGATGCAACACAATTGTTATCACAAAATCAAGCCTGATGGGCTGCTCATCAAGTGGAATTTGTGTAACTATTTCAGACCAATTTTTTGGTTGAGACTTAGCCTCCTCAACCTGAGAGGGCTCTCTCAATGGTTTATAATTTTTTATTACTGGATAGATGGCTAAATCTAAGGTAAAAATAGAGAATAATATAACTGGTTGTATCACAGATTAGAAAACATTCATTGGGCCATGGAGTCAAGATAACTTCAGCAAAAACATCACAATCTATCTAGCATGGAAGTCAAGGCATTTGGAGTTCAAGTCTGTGAGTAAAACAGTAGAACAGTGAAACACACAATTAGTTTTTATATGAAGGAAGTTAGAGCATTATGAATGAATTCTAAGTATAATATACAAACACCACTGAAAATAGAGATATTGAAGAATTCCATTAGAACAATAATGAACAAGAACTCCTCATGAATCTTGAGTTGTCAAAACAAAACTCTGTATTAAGCTGAAAAACCAGTGACATACAATAACACAATATTTTCTAATAAAAATGTCCAACCTCTTGGATTTCGACCTTATGCTCTTTATAGAAAATTTACAAGATAGGATCCCTTCTTCTCCACTAGATACATTGAACTCAAAGAGTTTGACACCTTTCCTAATATGAGACATGCTATTTATTACAAATTGACAGCTATAATGCTTATGAAAATTCCTAATTCTAATAGGACTGAAACTCTTAAATATCCTTCTAACAACCTTATCTAATATTTATTACATCTTTTACCACCTGCAATCCCATGAAGTCGAATTTGGAGGTTGACCTTTCACTTGAAGTGACCCTGCTATTAATGATAATGTTCTCCTAAAAAATAGGAAACATGTTTTCCTGTCTTTTAGCCTCTTTGATTTATTTATCTGTTTTGAGTACTTTTATCATTAATAGATCAGGTCTACATGTGTCATGTTGCCAAAAATTCACCATATATCTTTAATCCTCCAGCTGTGTAGAAACTATAATTTGAATGGTGCAAAAAGACAAAGGATAAACCTGCGCTACGAAAGCAGCTCAGTTTCGTAGCGCTTTTCATAGCATAGTGTTTAGCTCCTTTTTTCAATCAAATTTTGACCTGCTTTCTTCAAGTAAACCTTCATATGCTATTTGCACACTTCCACCATCCATTTCAAGTCAAAATTCACCAAACTTCCCCCAAAATTTGATATTAAAATGTGCTAGAAGACTGCTTCAGCAGTTTCGTAGCGCATTTCAGCAGATTTGCACTATCTGCGCTACGAAACTGCTGTGTAAGCAATTTTGTCAAAACTATCTTCAAAATTTGTACCTTGGAGATCTTTAAACTTGAAAGGTGTTGGTATTATTTCAAAAACACAGCAATATGACCCCAAAAACATAATCTTCATCAAATTTTGCTTCCATCTTGATCAGAGATTGACTTATGGATTTATCACTTTGTTTTACTACCCAATCACTCTGTTTCACTGCCCTTTTAACTTTTCTTGAGACTTTGTCAACTGTATCTCCAGATCTTCAACTTTTCTTCTTAACCTTTTGTTGTTAGCTCTCAAATGAGTGTTTATGACTCTTACAAACTTTTCTTCCTTGATGGCTGGGACTTTCCATGTGAAGAATTGTTCCTCACTGCTTGGTATTTCTGATTTTGAAACTTTTTCATATTCCCAAACAAATTTCATCCTTTTAAACTTTGTTTTCTCAATGACATGTTTTCTAGCTCTTTTCTTCAACTTGGAAATTTCATGATTTGTTGATCTTAACCTCTCTTCCATACTTTTATACTTGGTCATTTCCTCCTTTGCTATAGATACTTTGTTTTCTGCATGTTTTGTTACAGGTGGGGAAATATCAACTATCTCCATTTGAACAATAACTGCTTCATTTGTTTCCTCAACTTCTGCATTAATTTATTTTAGCCTTTTAGAATGCCTAGTTATAGGCCTCCTAGCTTGGAAAACAAATGCTACATCTTCATCCTGAAACTCTAGCTTCTTTGATGATTTCATCCCTTTCTATTTACTTTCTTTAATCCCTATGAAATCAGCTTGCACTATAGGAGATTCTTGTATGTCTATTGCATGTAATATATCATCTAAGTTTCCTTTCAAACCTAGACTGTCACTAGATCCTTAAACCATTGTCTTTCCTTTTGATGTTGTACTTTGACTCCTTGTGATTCCCTGGACTATTTGCTTACCAACTGTTTGTTTCTGTTTAGCTTTCTTGGTACTTTGTAACCCTGTTTTGCAAGTGGAGGGGTTTCTGTAACAATCACTGGTGTCCTTTCTACTTTACCTTTCACTTGTTTCCTTAGCTTTAATTTGAGAAACCTCCTGGTCCTTATAGATACAGGTTGACTGGATTCTACTAGTGAGGATGGATTTTCCTTTGCCTTAGGGTTTTTAGCTGGAGTTTTAGCTTCCATTTCAAATCCACTTATAAATAGAAAAGAGGACCAATCCCTACTAATATTCTGGAGCTCATTCAAAACCAACAATTTAATTAAGCCATGGTGAAACAGAGATGTTTCACAGTCATTGGATTTCACTTGGACCTTATCATCCATTTTAGCAATGCTTCTATATAGGAAAAATGGGAAATCTAGTGATATCATAAATGTGAAGTGTAATAGGAGTTTGAAATGATAGGTGTAAAATTTGTGGTACCTGCCTTCACACGTGAAATATCTCTGGATGTTGAGCAGTAGTTTTGCATAGCTATCCTTAATACAGTTTCTGGGAACTACATTATTCAAGTCCATCTCTGCATATTCTGGCTTCAAAAACATCTTTCATGCCTCCATATTGAACCTAAAACCTTTAAACCATGTTTCATGTCCTCTAGGTATTTCAGTCACTAGAGAAATGGTTTCAGGTGTCACTGACATATTTAACATCCCAACCTTTGTATTTGTACCACTGAAATGTAATGCAAATTCTTTTGATACCTGAGTATGTCCAACCTGCAGCTTTTCACAGAACTTTAAACAACCTGCTTTACTGAAAGCATCCATGACTTTTTGGTCTTCAGCTAAAATTCTTGTGCTTTCAGGTTCAGACCTCAAACAATGTCCTGATCTATGGTTCTTTTTCTCCTCATCCATACTTGTTTCAGAAAAACCCTATTGGCTTCCTTTAGAATTTGATAATCAGCCTCTCTTGCAAACAACCTCTCTTGATTTGATTTGGCAACCTCACTTGAAAATGATCAGCCTTGCTTGATAATGTATGAAATATCCTTGATATAGATTACAACCATAAGCTTGAGCTCGAAACAGGGATGTTTCACAGTTTAGTATGAGCAAATGAAAACTGGAATGACTAAAACAGACAAGACCTTTCGAATTCGAAATTTCCTTTCTCAATATGAAACCCCTGCCATAGTAATGATGGATATGGATGGTTGAGCATTTCGAATATGACTCTAACTGACACACCATGACGTTACCCTATCATAACTTAAGGAATTTCTAACTATTTCTAGGCTTTGACATGTCCTTTTAAGAATTTGCGCTTTCGTAGCGCACATAGTGCATTTTTTGCACTTTGCGCTACGAAAGTAGTGGCGCAAAACTAAGTTTTTGAACTGGCCGCGCTACGAAACTGCGGTTTTGTGGCTAATTGCAGGGGTTTCATGCGAAAGTTGATGACATGATTTTTAAGTGAATGATGAGACTTTTCAACCATGGGATGAGACCTAAAGGCTTTATTTGAAATTGAAAACTGACTTTTTAAGACTTATAAACCTATAACCTACCCTTTATCAAGACTAAAGTAACTCATAACCTTTTTGACACTATGACTAAAACAGTGTAAACTTACAGGGTTTAAGGGTGATAACAACAATCATCTTGATAAGAGAATGGCGAAAAATACATTGCATTTTTTGTGGAGGTCTCTTTTGCACAATGTATGACATATTATCAATACTTCAATAAAGATAATAGGGAAAATGTAATAGCTTGGCCCTAGTGAAGTGCATGAGCAGTCTTATATGGTAGGAATAAAGTCTATAAAACCTACCCTCACAAGTGAATTATTTCAGGATGATTTTCATTAAGGGTGCATATCTCTCCAGTAGATGTGAAAATGGAAAAATAGATTTGCAATCAGCTTGGTATCTGGGTTTCAAGAAGGGTTGATAATGGCTCAGGTCCAAATTTTCCTGTTTGAAGCACTTTCCTCCCATATTAGGTATCCTGGTGGCCATAGAAATGGTATTGATGGATAGCTCAAATTTCACTCCTACTAAGTTTACTTGATGCTCATGGAGGTTAAGGATGAAATACCTGGTCAACTCAGGATGACTCTGGACCTGTTGTACCCTTTCACAAAATTAAAAACAACCTACTTCTTGAAAGTATGCAACTTTCATAGGAGATGCCATTGGTTCCTTGGTATTCAGTGGCTCAAATATGTTTACCCTTCCACCCTTTTTCTGTTGTCTTCTAGGCCCTTGGCCTCCCTCACCACTGCCACTATTAGTTTCCCTTGCCATATTGCTTTTTTACCATTGCTTTGAAGGCCAAAACCCTAATTTTTCTTTGTGAAACTGATGGAGAAATCTAGGGTTTTTCTCTAATTTAAATGACAAGAAATAAGGAAATGGAGGAGGCACCTTTTTACTTACCCCTCAGAGGTGCTATGGAACCTTTGGAGGTGACCTTGGATGAGTTTTTCGAGAAAATTTGAGCTTGGGATGCTTGTAAACCCTCCTAGCTAAACGCACAGCGCAAGCGCGTAGCACTAGGCTAGTCAAGCCACTGCTGAACATGCAAGCGCATAGCACCGACAGAGGCTGCACGAGCGATCGGGACACTCAGGCCACTGCTGAACGCATTTTGGTGCATGGGCAAAGGCTGTCGGGCTGTCGGGTGAAGGGTGAACGTGCCTGTGCTAGCGCCCAGGCCACTCAGGCCTCTGCATGTTGTCTGTGCATAGTGCCCGGGCCAATCGGGCCTCTACACGTTGTATGTGCATAGCGCCCGGGCCAGTCGGTCCTCTGCACGTTGAACGCGTAGTGTCTGCTCACAGGCGTGTATATCTCTATTATATTTTCTAAAGAAGGCACATACAAGGGCGTAGCACGGCATTCCAGGAGCGTAGCACAGGGGTTTTTCTACCTGAAGTTTTCCAGAAATCCTGAAATCTCTCTTTGAAAACCTTTCACTCTCCTTTGTAGATGACAAATGAGCTTGAGTGATAAATGAGATGTTTTTATACCCTTGGAAAAATAAATTAAAACTAGAAACCCACTTTTTCTAATTTTTTGAGTTTTATCTTGTCACTTTATCACTGATATTCCTTTTTCCTTTTGCAGGAGGTGACTTAAAACACAAAAAATGATCTTTTTGTGGGTGATCTGAAAATATAATTTCTTCCCCTCTCACTAATTTTGACAATGATATCTCTATTTTGACAAATATTGTAAGTCATATCCACTATGTCTTCTCTTGGCCACTTATGTTTTGTTGCAGGTGCATGACTCAAATTATTTTTGTCTCCTTTGTCATTCTTGGAATTTGACAACTTTTGTTACTCAACAGCAAACTCATGATTAGCTTGGTTTTCCATTTTGAAACTTAACCCTATGTGTTCTTTCTTTGACCATAGGGCAATTGACTACTCTTGAACACTTGATCTCTATCACACTGATACTCTTTGCATTCTCCTCCCTTTGATGCAATGAAGCATGGTTACCTTGGCAAACCCTAGAAATTACCTTCAAGAGCCTATTAAAACTATCTTCATGATTTCATCATGGAGGCTCCTTATTTTCATTTCTAGTTTCAACAAATCTTCAATTCATGCTTGATTGTGTTGATGTACCTCTATCCTTGTGGTTTTCTGCATTGGCTTCTTGCTTGCCACAGTGCTAGTCTAATCAGTCCTAAAACCCTATTTTTCTTTGAACATAGGCTGCCTCTTCTTCCATTTTCTTGAGTGTACCTTCCAATGAGGGGCAGGCCTCTTACCTTACCTAATTTTCTACTAATAGCCACCTTAAAATTCCTGCAGAAATGTCAATATGGGAAGTTGTCCTTTGCAGAATTTGTGCTTGATTAAAGAGGTCTTCTTTGAAGGTTTTCCTGATCTGTCTTGGAACAACAGATGCTGACCTCCCTTTCCATTTGATTCACCTTCTTGGCACATGAAAAACGCAGATTAAGAACATCCAAAATAACCCTACAACCTATGAAACCCTAGTAACCTAGTGGGAGGCTCTTTTAACTTGGTCCTTGACTGAGATTAGGCTTGGGATCTTGTCAGTGTAAAAACAGATCATTTTTTATTAATGGGTGTATTTGAGCATATAGAAATGGATGAACTTGACTGATCTAAAGAGCTCATAGAGGGATTATGAGACCATAAATTCTTAAGATATCTGGTGAACATGGGAAAAAAGTAGGTTGATTGGTGATCATAGATGGCAAAGGGAGGGGTTAGGCAAGGAAAAATTGAGTGCTAAGGTCAAAGGTGGCCAAACATAGTGAAGATAAGTGGCATGAGCCCATGATGGGTCTTCTGGGAGTGATAGGCTGGCCATGATATGATAGGATAGTAAAATAGTGAAAAATTGATCCTAAGGATAATGAAGGCAGTGATATTTCTAGAACTCACAATATTCATGAATTTTGTTTCTAGAAATCTAGGATAAGCACTTAGTCATCTATAAAAAGGAAAAAATTATTGATGAACACGAGGGCAGAACATTATGGAGTTTGTATAGCACCACTGTCAATCGGGTCTCCATGTGAAGGGGACACGGATACCGATCGAAGATCTAGAGACACTAGAGACTTTTGTTGTGGTCGAAGTGGTGCTATGGATCCTGGGCAACCAAGCGCTCCACCACATCACTGGGGGTCAGATGATTCTTGTTGAGAGTGTGTTGAGTGGGACCTACTATGGGTGGGCCCAAATTATGTTTTCATTGTTGAAATGATAGTTTTCGTTATGCAAGTGATAGGTGAACCATGACTGTGCATATGGCACAGTGCTATTCTCGCTCTTTTATGAGAAGATCCCAACACTTTGGCCTCACATGCAGATCCAGGATGGGGGCCCATGAGAGCCCAAAATGCACCGCTAGGGCAGCTACTGTGTAGAGGGGGAAGTGGGGCATTCGGACGAGGTTTTTTACTAAGTTATTTCACATAGTGAAAGCAATTTTACTTAGAGTAAAATTGGTTTTACATGGTGTACTTGGGTCCATCTAATGATAATAGGTTAGATGACCAAAAAATGGTGTAACACTATGGGCATGTCATATGTATCAAAGTTGATGGACTCGAAAACATTTTGAATGACACATATAATGGATATGCATCATTTTATGGTTTATTGTTATTGTCTTGCGTGAAATGTGTGTGATAAATTCCAATCTAGAATATTGTTTGCAATGTTATCTACATAGTGCTTTTGTGCTCTAGGTACATGATTGAATGTAATGATTTCAAATTCACGCATCAAAAGCTTCACTCGTAAATATCTTCTAAAAAGGACAGGATTATGCACACGATAGACACCATTCAATTGCATGACAAGAAGCAAGGAATCTAAACGAACATGAAGGTGAAGGATGCGACGAGAAATGGAATCAACTAATAAACCTCTCACTACATCATATTCGGCTTGGTTATTGGTAGCAGTACCAATGCATACGCCATTAGAGAGAACCAATGCATAACCAATGGTTATTGGTAGCAATACAAATTCATAACAGATATATGGTGTGGACGAGGGGTCCATCTGAATGGTGCCACAAGACAAAAAATGAGAGGATGATGAACAATGTTGGCAACCTGAATGCAAGGTAGAAATCAAACAAACACTGCTAGAGGGAGTGCTCTGGGTGGGATTTCTACCACCAGCACATTGAAAGGTGGATGGTGTGGGGGAGCTGCCTTGGGGGCAACTTGTGCTCAAGTCACGAAACTCACCATAAAAACGGATGGTGCCATTCCTATTATGGGTGGGAAATGTGAAATCATGGGTGGAAAAGGCTTCCATGATGTCATTATTACAATAGAAGATGGGGTGACTGGTGGAAGGGTTACCACATGACATGGCAAAGCTACCTGACTCATCATCATGAGAAGAAAGATTCACATACGCATCATCAAGGGGGGTGACGGAAGAACAAGCAGATAAGAGATCCATTGATGTTGAGCCCAGGGTGATTGTTGAAGGGATGTCAAGAGAAACAGAAGGGGAATTCCCAGAGGGATCTTCCACCGTGGATCACATAAACGATGACAAGTAGAGGATAGTGGCCGAAGACTCCATCATCTCAACATCGAGGAACTAGGTGGGGGTGAGGGGGAATGTTAATGGGAGAAGATGTATCCTAATGTTGGCCTGAAGCATACTGTGTGACTACGGGAGAGGCAGACTAGTTCCATTCGGTCTCATATTCCCGAACTACTTCCAAAGAGGCGCAGTAATGCTTAAGGCAAGGACAGAGGTGCGTATAATGGCCATGGAGATCACACAAAATCATAGGGGTGTTTGGTGTGAACAATATTGGGGTTCTTGGCTACAGTGATGGAAGAAACATAGGTTTAAGGGACCCTGTACTCAGGAAATGCGACATTAACCATGGGCTTGATACAAGGCAATTCAGGAAAATTATGGGTAGCATGACTAACAACATCACACAAAGCACACAGGGGGATACACTTTAGAGGCTGAGGAGGATCAGGGGTTGTCTTGGCAGCCTTGTATTTTGGTGCCTTCTTGCGGGCTTTCCCCCCCTCACCCGAAGCTTCCGCAACAGGAACAGCTTCCTATTGAGGTGGCTGAGGCATAGAAGCAAAGGGAGGGGTCATGGCGACCGATTGGACCGAGGTCAAAGTAGTATATGGTTTGGGTTGACCAGGCAAGACAGTGGCTGGGGAATCAATGTACCAGACTGGGATCCCTAGGGTCATGTTAGGAAGAGATAAGGTAGCCATAATAGGTACCAAAAATACTTCAGGAGGAGGAGCTAGAAACGGTATCTGATCAGAGGGGTAATGGCCAGGTGAGACGGCTCTGAGATCGTTAAGGCCAGAGGGAACCATTCTAGGAGGGTAGAGAGGCTCATGGACACCAGCTACGGATGAGGGGCCTTGAGGAGGGGGTCCTGAAGGTTGATTCGAGGTGCTACGAGCGGGTTGCGAAGGGCGGGGCTGCTGACTAGTTGAACCAGTATGTTTAAGGTTGGACCGAGATGATTGCACCATGCAAACATTCGATGAGCTAGGGTCAGAGATAGGAGGAGGGAGACTAGGGAATGAACCAAGCAAAGAGGAATATTTATAGACTTCGGGGGAGACATTAGTTGGAGGTTTGACTATTTCTTTATTGGCCACCAAAGAGATGATGAACTCAGGGGAGGTCTAAGACTTCAGTTCATAATATGTCAACTGATTGATGGTGACAATATTTTTGTTGTGAGGAAAGCACTTCTTACAGTGAACTGCAGAAGGGACAGCAGACATCACATAAGTGTAGCTATGACCCAATAGAATTTTGTATTCTAAGGGGGAATCAATGACTTCTACGTCAACACAAACAATCTTGCCCACAAGAGTAATAGGATAATTGCGGAACATGCCAAGGGGCTGGGAAGAGTAGCCATCCCACGCTCGGAGGGTAATAGTGGAAGGGGCTAACTCAGGAGATCTAAGTTGCTTCCAAACCGAAGTAGACATCACACAGGTGGATTCCCCCTCATCAATGATAAAAGGGGAGACGTTGGCATAGTAGATCTTGACAAGGATTTGGAAGGCAACAGAAGGAGGAAGGGGGGGAAGTTCTGACTCGTAAACATCAAAGAAAATCAAATGATCATATGATGGATCCACAGATCCCATGGCAGTTATTAGAGCTTTTCATTGTGAAGGGCACTACTGGAGGACTTCCAGCGTTGACATGGTAGCAAGGGATTGCACCAAGTCATCTACTATACTATAGGAGTGGGCAGCTTTACCAGAAGCAGCATTTCGGCATAATGGTCCCTTGGGGATCTTGGTATGAACCTCTGCCCTAGGCTGAGGGATCAGTAAAGGACCATTGGGTGTCAAAAGAGGCTCTGTGGGACCTAAATAAGGGGCCTCGGAAGAAAACGTAGTGGGTGGGCTTGTTTTACTCACGAGACCGAAGCTAAAGGTTGAGGTCAACGGTAATGGGTTGGTCAGAGTTCATCATGAGGATCTAGTAATCAAAGGTACCAGATGGAAGAGGTTGAGTGGCTGCCTGACTTTCAGGGGATTGGCTAGCCACAAATCCTTGTTAAGGAAAAGGATTGGTAAACACAGTTGGTTGGATAGGGGCAACATTGGGAGGAATCGAAGGGGAGGCTTGTTGTCCTCGCGATGTTGCTTGAGCTTCCCACATCTAACGTATTTGAGGTAAAAGAGGACAATCATGGGTGTAGTCACCGTAGACACCACAAAAAGAATAAGGTTTGTTCGTGCGAATAGACCTATCCTACTTGGGCTGAGTGCCTTGTTGCTGGGTTGTTGTGTTAGGTGCATTCCCTTGGGGATTGTTTCTTGGATTACTTGGGGAATATTGGTTTTGGTTTCATTTCCTCTTATTTTTGGAAGTAGGAGGATTAGTCTCACCCTGCTATGCATACACCTGACCCTAAGGGGCTGGTGACTACTATTGCGGGGGTTGAGAAGGCAAGGGAGGCTGAGGTGCTAATGCTGGAGGAGCTGGAGCACCAAGCTACGAATACGGATAATAAGGAGGTTGGGAAAAATTGGGGTAAACGGGTTGGGCAAAAGGAGGAGGCATGTCATATCTTGGATACATGCTACCGCGAGGGGGAAAGGTGTTGGAGGAGCTGGCCCCTCCCCGAGGGAAACCATAACCCATGGGAGGATGAGTGTACAGATGAGAAATGGATCCAATGATACCGTCAGCGGTATGGGATGTCGTTGGTGCGTTGGCACCACCGGGTCTAGGGATATTAGGTAAGATGATATGAACATAACCAGACTGTGTGTAGATCAGGTCATATTTCAACATAATCTGGAGGGCAGCTTCCTCGGTCTGAGGGAAGTGAGATGCGACATCTTTGCAAATAAAAGGAAAAAGGGATCTGAGAAACCAGTCCATGTAGACATGGTCTTCGAAGGTAGGGGCTCGACATATGATCTTTCTTCTCTGCCACTCTTGGACATGATCAGATAGGTGGGTCACAGAAGATTGATGGAAATAGGTCAATAGTTCGGTACCGTTATCATAGCGAAGGGGAAGCTAGAAGTAAGATAGAAAAGCCCTAGAAAGAGTTGCAAAAGTAGTATGAGAGGCAGAGGCCTAGTTGACATACCACTTGGAAGCTTCTCTAGTAAGCATACGATGGAACAATAGAAGATAGACGAAGTCATCGGTGATGGAGTTAGACGAACACCACATGTGGAAAGAACGAACATGGTTGGTAGGATCCTCTCCAGCAAGCCCTTCAAACTTGGGGATGTCTGAAGGGAGTTTGGTTGGCATAGTAGGCCAACCAGGATCATGGTGTATGGGGTCATTAATCAACTGGCTAAAATCAAGAAGACTGAGGCCTGCCATATAAGGGAGCAAGGGAGCAGCCAAGATATTTCTTGTTGTAGCCCCACTAGTAGCATTCCCGGCATTAGAGTCGGGGCTACCACTAGTGTTAGGTCTTGAACCAAACATGGTGAAGGTGATAGGAGGAGAGCCAGGGATAGAACCAGAAGGGGAACCTGATGAACCAGAAGTAGAGTTAGAATGGGGACTTGATGAAGGACGAACTTGAACCCTACGCGGAGGAGTAAGTCCTCCTAACTGAAACTGAGGATGAAGGCCTACGATTCTCTAGGATAAGCGCATTAGGGGCACAATGATGGAAAATAGAAATGGATCATAGAAGGAAGAGAGACCAACAAGGGCAAGGAGGTGCAGGATCAAATTATTACAGTGTCGAAACAAGGGTAGGGAGGTGCAGGATCAATTAATTACAATGTTTTAGTCTTGCCTTGGTGGTGTAAACCAGGTGCTCTTCAGTTAGGGTGTGCGTGTATGTGATATGTGTGTTAATTTTAATTAAGCCTAGATGTGTGTAGAGAAAAAAGAAAAAATATGTTGTGTAACTGTAAATAAATCTGAAAATTACAGTAAAGGAAACTGAATATGATAGAAAATAAACAGCTAATGATGCATCAATTTAAACCCAAGGAGGAGACCTTCCCAACAACTAGTCTATGGGTGGGTGAAATCTAGTCAAAACACAAAAAATGGTCAATGGATCTAAAGTCAGAAGGGACAGGGATCTAAAGGTCAGATCTGCTGGAAATATGTGCAGAAAATAGCAAAAAACTAGAGGGAAAAGTGTTGCAAAAAAGGTGGTGAAAGGCTACAACCTGAAGGAAAACGGAGGGGACCCTAAAGGAGGACCAAAAAAAACTGAAAAGAGGTGTTTTGGATGGATGAATAACCAATATTAAATGGATTTAAAAGTACAGGTTCAAATATGATAAAAAAAAAAAAATTAAATAAAAAATTGAACACACTGAAATCTCAGAAGATCTGCTTCAGCTAAACTCCTCCTAAAAAGTTGGAAGTTTAATGAAGCCCTAAGGGGCTTGGCTCCTACTTCGATGAGTAAAAATAAGCAAGTACAGGTCCAAGATGGGTGGAGAGGGAGGTCAGAAAACCCTGAACAATAGCCTAGACAAACCCATAAAAATCACAGAAAAAATTCCCGCAAAAAGTACAGGTCGCAGTTTTTGACCTGTTTTCAGCTGAGGTCGCGTGTTTGAGGTTTTTTTCTACATCCTGAAGGTTGAGGTCATAGGTTTTGGCCCAAAAAGTGTGACCTTCACTTCCAGCTGTCTCGGGAGCAAGTTTCAGAAAAAAGTGTCGTCTCAGTTGCGACTGATACCTGTCACCTACGAAAAAAAAACATCAAGAAATAAAAATAAGAAGCTGAAGAAAAAACCTTGGGGTTGAAGTAGCTGGTCATTCAGGGATCTGAAAAACGACAGCAGTCGTAATTATAAACCCTTGTGGAGTCGCCAGTTGTTAGTGTGAATTCTAATCACAAGCGTACGAAAAAATCTCACTTTAGTTGTGCAAAAAACAGCCCTAACATCAAATATGGTTGTCAATTTCCTTATATCTGCAGTTAGTGATTAGAATAAATGCTACAGAAATCCAGATCTATGCAACCAAAGACATTAAACAACAAATAAAAGCAAGAGTTGATCCATGCATCCAATGAACAAGACAAGAATGTTTTTAAAGAATTTTTGTATTATGACACCTGGGAAGGGAACATAGAAAGATGTTACTAGTCCCCCTCAATGGGATGGTTTCTTCTATGTCCTCAGCGCTTCAAATCTAATATCTCTCTCTCTTGATGGTGCATAAAACCTAGACAAAAATAGAACTCAAGGGGAGCTCACAAGCAAAAGGTAGAAAAATATGACAATGATGGAGGATCAAAGTCAGACCAAAAGTATAGATCTAGAGTGATCTTTAGGCAACAAAAGGTAGTGAATGAATGGAAAAACCCTTCTATTTATAACAAAATATTTGAGTTAGTCTAGATATTGGTGCATAATTAAAATATTATTAACCAAATCTAGATCCAACTTCTATGGAATATTTTATTATTTTTGCTGGAGGGAAAAAAAAATTGAATTTGGTCAAATCCCTTTGTTTGTAAATAATAAATAAACAAATAATTTATTTATTATTTTAAGAATGTGGTTGAGTAATAATTAAATAAATAATTATTTATTCAATTATTTATAAATTATTTAGTCAAATTTAACAAGGAATATTATTTAAATAATGTTTTAAATAATTATTCCTAGAAAATAATAAGATAAATAATGATTTATCTAATTAATTTTCCTATTTTAGGTTAAATATGACCAAGAATATTAATTAAATTGTGGTTTAATTAATTATCCCTTGAGGAAAATCAAACAAATAAGGATTTATTCAATTATTCCTCATGGGGTTTCTTGTTTAGACCATAAACAACTTAATAAATTATGGATTACTTAGTTATTTTTCATAGTGAAAGCAATTTTACTAGGGTAAAATTGGTCTTACATGGTGTACTTTGGTCCATCTAATAGTAACATGTTAGATAACCAAAAATTCGTGTAACAAATTCCATGCATAAAATCACCATAGAGAGGCATCAAGGCACTCTTACGTAAGTGAAGGGCTCCTTTATGCTATGTAGGCCCCCTTTATGGACCCATTGTGAATGAGAACAAGACCCGGCTCTAAAGGCTTAAAGACTCCATAATAGCTTTTATGTAGATGAAGGAGAGTGACCTTCACCCTTACACCATTAGTAACATAGGAGAGACTTTTCCCTTGGGTGGTTTTTGTGAAGATAAATTGAGAAACCATCCGTAATAGATAGGAATTTTTTTTCCTTGATGTGATCTTACGGGAAATGATAAGATGAAGGATAATGGCTTCCTTGATTCCTCCCTACAACGTTGAGTGATAATTTCGCTCATTGCTTCATGGTTTGGCTCAGGGTTGACCATCTACAAGAAATACTGCAGTATAGTTGAGCCTATGGTGGGCTGGAATGTGGTTCACCCTTTATAAGTTTTAGATAATATATAACCTTGATAAGGTAAGTACCCTTGTGGAATTTGTCTCCAAAATTTAAACCTTGTTAATAAGAAACAATTAATTATTGTTGAAATGTGTTATGTTTTATATGTATGTTTCTTGAATTGATAATATGGCATGTAAAATGTTTATATATGATGATAATTAATAGATCTAGTTGAATGGATGTATAATATTCATACACCTACTCATTCATATTTAATATGTTGTCATAATGCACTTTGCTTGAATATGGATAGGAACTAAATGGGTCACTTAATCATGGTAAATATAGCATTTTATTCCTCATTATGACTAGTATCTATGGTCTGTTATCAGACAAAATACAAAATATTTATGCCTATTGAAGTGATCAGTGAGCCTAGCGGATGATATGAGCTTAGAGACAAGATTAGAAGTATTGATTGAAAAATAGAGACTCGAGAAAAGGAGTCTTCTTAGAACATTCGGTGATAAATGTTGAAGAGTTCATAGAAAAATTATTGAATTGGTGAAAGGTTTGCGAAGGTCGTGATGTAGGCTTGTGCAGCCTTAAGTGTTTATGTATTTGGTCTTCATTAGAATAGCTGAGGGATAGAAAAAATATGTGGTGACCTTGATTGAATTTTATTCATAAAAAAGGTGCCCTTGGTTGGGAGAAAAATATTTGGAGACATCAAAAGAGGAAAATTGTGAGCACTGACCTCATAGCTTTCCCAAAAGAGAGGCCTTACAATGCTCATGGAGGGAATGGTATCTATAGTGAAAAAATACTATGGGAAACTTTAGTTCCCTATCACAATCATTTTTAGATCTTATTATAGGCCATGAATATCCAATTTTTAAGTTCCTTGGCATGGAGAACGTTTGTGGATTGTCCCTACTATCTCGAATCATAGAGAAATTTGGTGATTAACCCCACTTTTCATTTTGTTTTTTTCTTTTTATTAAATAAATTTGGAAATTCAAGGAATTAAATCAATGGCTTTAACCCTTGGTCATATGGCTAAAACAAGGGCCATGACCAAGAGCAATAGCTAGCCCATAAGGAGTTATCTTGCTATAAATTGTTGAGAAGTTAGGTGTCATCACCTATCAATATGCATTTCAAACATCCCCATGGGGTGGTAAAATGAAATGATAAGGAATAAATCTAGAGTGAAGTGGTATAGTCACATGTTTGAATTTAGCCCTGAGAGATCAACTTACTGGTATTCCAAATTTCATAATATTCAGTGATAAATAGAGATTTGGAGGTGCTACCGGCATGAATGCTTGATGTTAATAGAGTCTGATAAGACTGTCACTTGTTGGGAGTTGGGTATCATTAGATGCAAAAAAATATTATTATATCATCCTATTAACTTGTAGGTGTTGGGATAATCTAACCCTTTAAAACTAGTCATCTCCTAGACATCACCAAAAATTGATAAGGATTATGACATGGCTCGAGTTAAAGTGGTCATGCTTTATCACCCATATGTTGACCAATGTGGCATTGACATCAACTTGATGTGGAGCTAACATGGCATTGATGTGGATCTATGATTCAAATTTATGAATGGAATGAAATTATATACAAATTTATAACCAAAAATAGAGATACAGTGAGACCTGAATTCTATTAATAAATGGAAAATTTTGAAACTATATAAATGTAGAATGAAAACAAACTAACTCAAATGGTGGTAGATAATATCTAATAAGAGATGTGACAGCTACACCCCTTCACCCAACTATCTTACAATGAGGCTCAGAGGCTTTTTTATCATAAAGAAGCAATGAAACCTTAAACATCCAAAATCCTAACCCTAGGAGATGAATCCCCAAAGGGTTGTGGGCCCCGATGGGGTAAGTTTAAATGTCAACTTCCCGGGGTCATAACTTTGGTATAAGATCTTTGTTTGGCACGCACAACAACCTATTGGAAAGGTATATTTGAGAAGTAAATTTTCCAATTGCACTCCTGATATATGACTTTATGACTACCAAGTGCATTTTTCCTCAAAAAAATTTCATTTAAGGCCTTAAAATGGATCTGGAAGTTCGAAACCGAAAATCTATAGAAAATCTTCCACAATAGAAAATTGTATTGTGAGCCAATGGAATAAGTGGGTGGCCACTGATATCCACCTGGATTCGTCCTCCCCCCTTAGGAAGCAATGGGCTCCATTGCATTGAGTGCCTCCACTAGATGGGGAAACTTTAGTTGAACTTGGTCCCTAGTTAGCCACTTGCCTTGGTGCAGGAGTTGGCCTACTTTGAAAATCAGATACAAATGAATCCTTTGTTGATGAGTGTTATTAATATGTGCATCCATGATATAATCAATTGTGTTATGTTCAATGAAATATAGGTTGAGCTCTATCAGTGTCAATTTCTCTATGATTTTTTATGTGCCCAACAATGGTGGAAAGTATGGTCGAAGGTGGTCCACATTGAACACTAGGTATAGGCCAAGGAAGGGGGAGATAGTTAGCTCAAAAGAGTTAACACCCACAACCTTGGTGATGGCATAAGTACCATAATGGAGTGATTGAAGTTTCCAATGGGCCCATGCAAACTGTTCCTTATGCAAATGCAACTAAACCTTGTCTCCCACTTCAAACTTGTGTGGCACTCGGTGTTGATGATGGAAATGTTTATAATTAGTGTTGGATAGAATTGTGAATTACAGATAAAACACGCTTCCCTGGACAGGTGATAATCTAGAACAATAGATTAAAGACTATACAACTTCTTCTCCTAACTAAGAACAGACACAAAGAAAAGATTAGAAGCTTACTTGGAATCCAAGCGCTTCCAAATGGTTCCTTCTGTCGCTTCCGTTGCAACTTCAAATTCCAGCAGTTTGTGCAAAATGCTTCCTGCAAGAATGAACACTAAAAAACATAAGATAGAAATAATACAGATGTCTATTCAAGTTATTTTGCTAAATCAGTAAAGCATAAACCATATACAGCAACTAAGATCTTACAATATGGAAAATCAAAGCCAATATAGATGCATATAGGGAAAAGTAAGTTGTATTCTTTATTGATGATAGAAGGAGAGGTTACAACCTAGTTACTAATTTGAAGTGACCATTCTAGCAACATTCCTAGCCTCATCATAGTATAAATCTCTCCAGCAGTTGTTACACAAATCTAACTCTCAATTGAAAATCCACTAGTATTTCTCTACTCAAATTCTTCCTTCTCAAACACTAAGATCTGTGTTCAATTTATAGAGAATCTGAGGTAGTTTTATAATCAATGACTTTCCAATAATAGGCAAGACATGTTCCCAATATTGTAGATGTCAAATGGACACTTGGATTCGAAGCTTGACATATGTGAACTCTTCTAGAAGGCACTGGCCAAGCGGAGATTTTGGAACAATGAAAACTTCGCTCCCAATGTGACCAACGCACCTATGAATGTTGGGAAGTGATTTGTAGAGCAGCCTTGCATGGGGCTACTTGCATATGCAACGCACTTATTCCATTTAGATACAGCATTGATGAGCTCTCATGTGATATATTATAAACTTCAAACTTTGTAAACCATTTCTTGATGAAAGTCATGCTTGATTTGTCTTGTTCTTGTCTTAGGGAATATAGCAAATTAAAATGATAGGGGATGATAGACCCTTAGTCATTGGTCCTATAAATGATGCCCAGTTAACCAGGTCATTGGGAATGATGCCCAAATTGACCTATAACAAATTCCCCCCTAAAGCATGAGGTCAAAATAATAAAAACATTTGATTGAGATGATTTACACTGTGATGGGTTGGAGATGAAGCAGAGTGGTCACCTACATCAATATTACAATACATTACATCATGATATATCCTCTTTGATCATAATTGCTGAGGGTAGGCATTCCCATGTTCAACACATAAACAATCTAATAACATGTACATAATTCAGAAAGTCGCCGACATTGGAATGTTTCCCAATGAAAATATGCCAACAGATATAGGCCCATATTCAGATGACGATCTATATGTAAGGTCATCGTTCAGATGATGTGTAAAAAAATCCTGAAATCATAGCCTGAATGGCTAAAACTAGATCTGAGGTCTTCTTATCTCGTTCAATCGATCATTCGGGTACAATTCTAGCGATGCGAATATATGATTTGTCATCTAACATGGAAAGACATCATTTGATTACCAGCCAATGATGTGAGCTGTTAACAAACACGATAGAACCACCATTAATGAAAATTTCCCTCAAGGTACTACTGTACATTTCGTAAGGCATGAATAGACGATTTGATGTCAAACGGCAAACAAAATATTTTGGTCAAAGGTCTGGAAGCGAGGATCTTGTCGATGCTATAACAAGCCTCAAGGTACTGGAATCTGATGTTTCTAAGTGAACTTCCTGGATATTGATTTGTCGTCGACAGGAAGTCACCTTATTGTGAAACGAGAGTTACTGATTTCGGAGAAAAAAAGTATGACTTAATATAGCAATTTTCAGGGACGACGGTGATGATAATGAAGGTTTACGAGTATTGCAGAAGGATGAGTTTATTCACTAGATGACCTCTCTTGAACATAGTGGTGACACTATGATGAGTTGGTAGCATTGACCCAAAACTGAAGTGAAGGTATGATGAACCATAGGTATGAATGAACCATCAAGATGATTACCCAACCCAAACAGTCACGGACATGGAGTGAAGGAAGTGTCATGTTCAAGAGCGACTTGCTACCATAAAGAAATTTTGCTCACTTTTCCCAAATTTTCCCTGGTCATTCATCGACCAGTACCTCTTTATTATTTATCAAGCTTGAGGAGGATAACATTTCCTTGATCTATAATTCAACCCTTCAGGTGAATAAATTATTTCTATTAAATAATTTAACGAGTCTAGCGATGAATGAAACTCGATTCTTGCCATGATCGACAAGCCCGTCACTATTTTATGTTTTAGCGAGCTTAACGACAGTGATAGCCCAGTCCTTTTTCATATTTAGAGAGTTTGAAAAAGAGGATGAAAGAAAAACTCCATAAGTAATTTTTCGTAAATTTTTCACTCAGACCCAAAAAATTGTAAACTAATATCTGAGAGAACTGTTGAGATTGCAACAAGATGAGGAGCTTAGTGAAAAGAAGTCGCCTTCACTAAGTGGGCCCGTACGCTATTTTTGGCGCAAAGTCTATTTTTAGACTATGTCTATTTTTAGACATATGGATCATGTTCTATGAGTTGCAGGATGCTATTTGTGGATGGTTGTTCAAGTCAGGAAAAATAGATGGACTTATATTTTTAGACATACTAGGCGGAATGTATTTTTAGATTGCAAGTCTAAAAATAGATATGTCGAATATTATTAGCTCTTAATAATATTTGGACTCTAAACATTATCTTATCCTCTTAGAGCACTTCAGTTTGAGTCACGGATTTGGCACATGCAGCTGACAGAAGGAATTACAGTATTCCTATGGTTTAGTGGAGCTATTGCATGGTTGACTTCAGTTAGAACTCATGTGACAGAGTTTGGTGGAGTTGATGAGACAGTTAATGGAGTTGTGTTCAGTTTAACTTAGTTGAGCTAGTTGTATCTAGTCTAACTTATTGATACAATTAGTGAGAGTGGTGTGAATTAATTATTAATTAATTCACTAATTATTAAATCATAAATCAACTAAAGAATACATCAGTTAACTGCAGTGCATGGACAATTTCAGTGGAGACCAGTGGAGAGGTAGGTGAAAGAGCAGTGTGACTATCAGTTGTGACTATACTGGTGCATGAGATTTGCACACACATTGATGGAGAAGCCAATGAGGATTGCGCAGTACATACTGGTGGGATTTGAACCTTGATCTCATGATTATCCATATTGGATTGCGTAGTAGAGGCTGGCTAACAGGTGGAGCAGATTGGAGCATGTGTTTTGTATGATCTGAGCTTGTGTAGTGTGTAACAATTGGAGATTGTACTGAGAGCTTGTGAGGAGTTTGTACAATGATTGTTACATGATCTCTATCATTATAATATACAGATAGTTGGGGGTTTTCAGCTTTAATCTTTCCCATAAATATTGTGTTTATATGTGTGATTGTTTATGGTTTTAATGTGCGCATGCGATTGTTTAATTTCCGCAAATTGATGATCAATAGTAGAAGAGGTTATGTATTATGCATGAAGCTCAAATAGTGTGTAATCAGGACAATCTCGGTGAATAATTTAACAATTTATTCAAATTTATACATGTTATCAGAACGATATTGATCATTGGAGCAATTGCAAAACATTGAAGCGGTTGAGTTTTGTGCTGGTGGAATTCGAATTTGCAGCAGTGTTTTCTTGGTGTCGAAGTTGAGATGTATTTCAACAGATTGAAATTGGAGTATGCCCTTGAGGGCAGCTTGAATTATATTGCATGGAAGGACGTGATAAGAAGGGTGCTGATGACAATGTTGAAGGAGTTCATAGATGCCGACCTCAAAGTCTACTTCTTCCAGCGATGTTGCTGCACTGAGGCTGGCAAAAGAGGGGACAAAAGCAGAAAGTGTCGAAGGATTCTGCTGGAGGGCGGAAAGATCACATGTCCAACTCGCATGGCTTTCCATTCTATGGGAAAGCCTTGACATATTTATTCCAAAGTAAGAGCGACCAGAGGAAGTTGGCGCTCAAGGATAAACTTAGGAAAATAAAGATGGAGAAGAATGACACTATTCCGGTATACTTGACAAAGTTTGTCCACTGCAGGGATGAGCTTGGGAGTGTAGGAGTTAGTGTGGATGATGAGGACTTGGTGAGCTTGGCTCTCCTTGGTCTTCCGAAGAGTTTGCATTCCTATGAGACTCTCGTCAATGGTCCGGAGAAATTGCTGTGGATGGAGCGACTTGGCCTGATCTGTGCCTGAGGAGTAGGCACATACCAAGGATCATCATCATCAAAGAACTCTTATTAAAGAGACAGCTTTTGGCCGCCAAAGAAAAGAAGGGAAGAGCAAGAAAGCTTCTCATTCCTATAGGAAAGGCAAGAAGCAAGACATGTCCAAGGTGAAGTGTTTCATCGTCACGAACATTGAGACAGGTTGCCAAATTGTTCAGATAAGAAGATAAATAGAAAATAAGCAAAGCCGTTAGATTCTAAATGCAGAGGCTTTAGCCCTAATTGAGTTGGATTTTTCACCTGATTTACTCTTGGTTTTACATATTGGTGTGTGGTTTGACAATGGTGCGTCTTTTCACATGACAGGAGATCGAGATTTTTTTACTGATCTGGATGAGAAAGATCTTGGAGTGCACATCGAGATGGGCAATGATGGTAGATACAATGCGACCGGTATTGGTACCATTTCCTTTGAGATGGAGTCTAGTAAACCCTTCGTATTGAAGGAAGTGATGCATGTTCCAGGATTGAAGAAGAATCTTATCTCTGTGGCGATGTTAGAAGACAAGGGATATGATGTTGTCTTTAGCCAGGGAAAGGCTTTCCTGCGCAGTAAGGAAACTGGTGAGACCCGGAGGATAGGGGTTCAAGTTAAGAACCTTTATCAATTGTAGGTAGATGGCTGCGCAGCAATGGCAGGCAAGGCAGAAGGAGTGGTGAGCTGGGATGATGGCGAGTTGTGGCACCGGAGATTGGGCCACCTTCACCATGGAGCTTTGAAGATACTGTAGTAGATTTCTACTGGGCTTCCTAAAGGCACTCTTGCGCAGTCAGATCAGTGCAAGGGGTGTACCTTGGGAAAATTTGTGAAAGCCACCTTTCACGAGAAGGATAGTCACGCTACAACGATCCTTGAGAGAATTCACACAGACGCATGTGGACCTTTCTCAGTAGCTTCGACAGCAAAGCACAGGTATTATGTGATATTTGTTGATGATTTTTCTCGTAAGTGCTGGATCTTCTTCATGCAGAAGAAGAGTGAGACATACTCAAAGTTCTGTGAGTTCAAGGCACTCGTTGAGAAAGAATCGGGGAAGCAGGTGAAGGCTCTTAGGAGCGACAATGGTGGTGAATTCATCTCTGGTGAATTCAAGGACTTTTGCAGCGCAGAAGGAATTCGAAGAGAGCTCATAGCACCTCATAACCCACAGCAGAACATGGTTGCTGAGCGGAAGAACAGAACGATCATGGGTGCTGCACGGGCGATGTTGCATGATCGTGGCCTTCCCATACACTTGTATGCTGAGGCATGCAATACTCAGTGATATGCAAAACTCAATCTCACTAATACTTGGCATGAGTACACCCGAGGAGGCGTTTTCTGGTAAGAGGCCTGATATTTCCCATTTGAGGATTTTTGGTTCACCTGTTTACATTCATGTGACGAAGGATGCCAGGAAGAATCTGGAGCCGATCGCAGAGGTTGGGATATTTGTGGGGTACACTGACACGCCCCACAACTATCGTGTGTATTTTCCAGACAGTCGCAATACTGTTGTGTGACGGGATATCAAATTTCAGGAGGAGAAAGCCATGAAGTGTTCGATTGAGAGGGAGCTACACTTGCATGTAGAGGAGGAGCTATTAGTTCCTAAGGATGAGCCTCAGGATGTGGATCAGCCACAAGAGGAGGTTCATGGAGTGGAAGAAACCACTCATGCAGCACCAACCATCGAGCCAAGCGCACTGCGTAAGCCGAGCGACCGGCTCAAGATGCAGATAGTTGTAGGAGCACCTACATCACAAATACAGAGCAAGACACATTCACTGAATTTGAGATACTAGATACATGGCTCTTCAGAGCAAGTGTATCGTAAGTGTATCGGGACAGAGTCATCCTCTTTTCGAGGAAGCTGTAAGATCCCGTGAGTGGCATGGCAGGGAAGAGCAGATTCATTGTTCTAAACAAGCAATTCCCATGGGTTCTCGAGGCTTCCAAGGGAAATCAGTAGTGGGTTCGAGATGGATCTACAAAGTGAAGCAGGCAGCTGACGGGAGTGTGGAGAAGTACAAGGCAAGATTTTTTGCCCGGTGCTTTTCATAGATAGAGGGGATCGATTATAAGGAGACCTTTGCACCTGTCGCAAGGTATTCTTCCATATGGACGATTCTTGCTCTCTCAGCGCAGATGGGGTGGCACATTCATCAGATGGATGTGAAGACTGTGTTCCTCAATGAAGTGATTGAGGAGGAGGTGTACATAGAGTAGCCCAAAGGTTTTGAGATCTTCAGCAGCGAGTCGCATGTGTGCAGGCTCAAGAGAGCGCTGTTGTTATAGCATCATTTCTCACCTTCACATGATTCATGATTGCTTTGATGGTTTTGGGCACCCATTCCTACATACTTGGACAAATTCACTTAAAAACAGTGTAAAAATCCCCATACGCGACTATGCCCGTACTTTTCCGCGTGTATACGCGAGTCCAGCTGCACTTTTCCACGTATGCCATTAAAATTATGAAAAAATATATAATTATTCCCTATTTTCGGGCTGGGTTGATGGTTACTCAGGTAGTTCAACCACCCTAGCATGTGGCCAACTGTTTCCAACTGTTGAAACTACTTGGAGGGAGTATAAAAACCCCTCATGTGTATGGCCTAAGGGAGAGAGAGAATTATTGATATTATACTCTGTTGGTATTCCCTATCCAAGTCTGATTCCCCGTGCCTCCTGCACTTTCCCAGCTCATTATAGGAAACCCTTGTTTCCTTGAGATGCTCATCCCTTTATATGACATCTCGTATGCACCAGTTTGGAAGGAGCCTTAGCGAGGCAAGGGCTGGACGGATCCGGACGACGGTCTGCGAAGGCCGTGGAAGGATCAGGTGATCTCTCCACTCGTTACTTTTGTACATGCTATTTATAATACAGAAGTACCATGTTGTTCCCGAAATAAACATGTTAGTGTATGCTTATATGTATGAGAATATTTGTTATACAAGCATTCATTATGATTTATTTAATGTTTTATATGAATCTCACTAACATTTAGAGTAGATATATGCTGTACAACCAGTCCTTTGTGCTTGTTTCTTCTTGTCTTTCAGGTTAAGAAGGAAGGACGGTTGCTGGGGGTTTGAACCCCGCGGGATCTTCTTCAACCGTAGGACCTACGGGTAACTTTCTCATTCTACTCTATTTAGTTTTTCTGAACGTGCATGGTTGTGTGAGTCCTTCTTAAGTAGCATGCCCCTGCTCTGTGGAGGTTGTAACCCAATGAACCTCTAGGGTGATATTCCCCGAAACAGAACTGGCGACTCCGCTGGGGATCACATTCTTGTGATTCTCCTGTTGGGTGGTTTCAGCTGTTTGATAGGTTGCTGACAGTTTTAACTTTCATTTGCAGTCCAGTTTACTTTTTACCAGTCAGTCTGAAGTCCTGGTTTCTTTTCCAGGCTTGATCCTTTTTTTTTTTCATTATTTACCTTTGCATACGTGCTTTTTTCTGCACACAGTCGCGTATACACGCAAGTTTTTCTAAAGGGACCTACGTATACGCGAGTTTCCTTTAGCACAGTCGCGTATGCACGCTTGTTGCTAAACTGTGAAGTAGCGTATACCTAGGCAGATTTTGAATTTTTGGGTTTCTTGACTTTTTGGTCCTTTCTGGCTGTGGAGACCTGTTCCTACAGTGTCTCTGTACTCTCTGGATTGTAAAGGAAGTGGTTTCTTGTCTTTTCTCTCTTTCGTTTGATTGAAAACTAGTCTTTTTGGCAAAGTGTTGTTTCTGGTGCTGGCACTTCTGGATTGAGTTCCAAGATCGCTTTCTGAGCATTCTTGGTTGTTCTGCTTTATCAGAACAGAGAGCTTCTGCTCACTTACTCGCTCCTATCTTTGTGTTGTGCTTAGCATTGCGATTTTTTCTTCATTTTTGATTGGTTTTCCTGAGTTCCATAGGCTAGGTTTTGTTGCAACTTTTGAAGAGCTTTTCTAGCTTTTTTGGAGTTTTTTTTTGTGACAAGTTTATACTATTATTCTAGGCTGATTGGCTGAGTTTTCTTGTCTTCTAGTGCTCTTATTTATCTTGCTACGAGTTAGCCTTATAAGGTTTGGGAGCATTGTTGAAGTTTGTGCTTGAAATTCAGTCTTGTTTGGTTTGGATTTTGATAGTTGTGCTTGGTCTTTTAGAGCTCTTTCTCTATAAAACTAAAAAGCTCAAAAAACATTTGTTTTGCTTTTTGTTTTTGCATTTCAAAGGCTTAAAAAACATTCTCGCTTGTTATTTTCTTTTGTTGTTGCATTTTCATTTTCGTTTTGCCATATCTTTTGAAGTTTTGTGAGGTTTCTGGATTTCAGTTTGTGGCTTGATAATTGGAAGGGAGTTGTTATTCATTTCTTCTTCTTGTTTTTAAGCATTTTTGGGTGTCTTCATATTAAGAGTTCTTGTTTTCGAGAGCTAGCTTTCTGGACTACCAAGAAGAGTTAAAACTGAAGGACTTTTTGGGAAATGTCACTCTGCTTTAGGAGATTTGCATCTTAGGATTTGCATGCTTGTAGTGATTTGCATTAGGTGCATTTAATCATTTATTCAATTTCATAATTTTGTGAGTGTGAGTTTGCTATTCGAAAAGAAAAAATACAATTTTTTAATCTCATAGAACCTGTATAGAGATTGCTCTTCATCGAAAGACAAAGAACTGCATTTGCATGTAGTTAAGTTTTTATTAATTTCTTTTGCGTCAAAACACCATAAGTTTCATCTCCATATCCTTGTGACTTAATATAACAGCCCATTAAAATAAGCGATTTAATATAAAATCAACTAGCAAGTTTTCTAAGTGTCAATCACCAACTAGCTAGGTTGTAGGGCCTTGGAATAGGTGAGTGGAGAGTTAACTCTCCAAGGCCGCTCAAACAAACATAGAAGTTGATTAATTGAGCGAAATCCAACTCCGTTAGGTGGACCGGGAAAGCTCTCCTCCAGAGAGTCAAGCGCGAGGGGAAGTGAAGGCTGAGAAGAGGGATACCCCTTCTCCGATTGGCTGAATCTGACCTCAAGACCGTTTCGCCCGGCTTCTGATACGGATTGGTGTCCATAGTTTCCACTCCTAGGTTCCACACAGGTGACTGCGAGGGGGAATACCCGTGGTACCTGAGGCAGACGTCGCATCACTTTCAGCAGTACTTCTGGGGGGTGCCCTTGCAAAGCTTGGGTGCTTGAGCCGGCAAAGGCTGTCATTAGGAGGTCGGTGTAACTGTTTATGATACCTTCGCTAGTTGTTCTGGGCCCTAATCATCCCAAACTTCTTTCGGGAGGTCCTATACTTCGCTTTCCTATATTTTGGTGTCCAGTCCTCATCACCCGAAGCGGAAATACTTGGAGGTTGTTTGCTTGACTGTATCTCAGGGATTTTTATTTTAGTGAGTGCTCTTTTCTCCTAGCTTGCCTAGCTTTTCACTTTTTTGACTCTAATTTAAAATCTATAAAAGTGGCTGATCAAGCGCCTCGATGATCGAGGAGAATCCGGGGGTTATCTCCCGAGAGTCCAGAGCCTTCTTCGAGAAGGCGTAGGAGTGATTTAGCAAGTGGTTACCACCCTGTGGCGTCTGATGCAGTGGAGAGAGATCCTCACAAAGGTCTGAAGGTTTCATAGTTGATTCTGGTGTCGGTCCCGAGAGGAGCGTTCCGCTCACCTCGCGAGTTTTGTTTCCTCAGGAAGAAGATTTTCAAATCGAAGACGTACCTGAGCCTCCTGCTACAGGTCCATCTCCTCTTCCTCCTGATTATCCGTTTTTTGTTCAATATATCGGACCTGAGTCGGAGAGACCGGGAGATCTACCGTATCATTCTTATCTTTCGATGGCCACGATTAGGAACGCGGCTTCTATCGTGAGTGCTGCAGGCATTCAGACCCCTGCTTCTGTTGAAGGAGGGGGCACTATTGCTTTATCTTTGATCACTTCTAGTGCTGCTGTGTTTGGCTCTGGTTTCACCCAGGTACATGCTTCTCATTCTGGTCCCTTCTGTTCAGGGATGCCCTCTAGTGGGAATCCCTCTTTTTCCTTTTCCGCTGCTGCAGCTGGATCTACACCCATGTCTAACATGGCTAGTGGATCAGCTTCGTTTCAGGGTTTCCCCTTTGGGACTGGACACATTCCTAGTTCCAATCCTTATTTAGGGTCGTTTCCGTTTACGTCCCAGACCCAGAGTTTCAACCCTTGGTCTGGGGGGAAAAGTTCGACTACTTTTACAGGATGGAACCCTGTATTCACTACAGTGGGGGCAGCGAATCAGTTTTACGCAGGTCATCAAGGGAATGCTTCTTTCCCTTCATCGAGTGCTTATCAGTCCTTTTCTCCTCTGTCTAATGCTTGGAACCCCTATCAGGGGCTTTCCTCTTCATTCAATACTTCAGCGGGGGGAACTGGTCTGGGATTTGGTAACTCGGCGTGGGGAGGAGGTTCTTCTCCGTTTCCTACGAGTCCTTTCTAGCAACCTGGTGCCTTATCAAATCCAGGCTATTCTTTTCAGAATGTTGGGAATCCATCCCACCAAGGATGGAATCCTCAAGCTCCGCCTCGCTTACCTTTTCTGGCAACGTTGAACTTGCCAGATTTGTCGAAGTTGACTAATGATCTGATTCGTTATAGTCCAGGGTGGCCTCCGGTCCCAACCAAACTTCCTTCAGATATTCCAAAATTTGAAGGTAAGAATGGGGAGGATCTGGCTGACCACATCACCACTTTCCACTTATGGTGTTCTTCGAACTCCCTGATCGATGATTCGATTAGGTTGAGATTATTTCAACGCACCCTAACTGGAAACGCCGCCAAATGGTCTATCGAGCTCACTCGGGGCAGTTTTGCCACATTTGGAGAACTGGCTGTCACATTTCTAAACCATTTTCAGTTGCCTGTCAGATATGAGGCTGGGACCGAACTCCTGGCTAATTTTAAGCAGGATGAGGAAACTCACATTTCTGATCACATTCAGGAATGGAGGAGAAGGAAGAGGCTTATCAAAGCTCATATTCCAGGGGAATTCCTTCTCGAATGGTTTCTCAAATCCCTGCAGTCAGATATTTCAAAAGATGTATCCCTATCTGGGGTATTTTCTGAGGAGCGAGCCATTTTTAGGGCCCAGCAGCTGGAACTGATCTATTCTCAGTCTGGGGTCCTTTATAAATATTTGCCCAATGCTCCTCGCTCTAAATTGGATTTATCAAAAACTAAGCCCGGTCCGCATGGTGATGGGCTTGTCGGATCGATCAATAGTGGTGCAGCCAGCCTGCTTTCTCAACTGCAGCAGTTGTCTTTACAATCTGCTCCTTCTAGTCAGGTTGTGCCTGCCGAGTCATCGCCTTCCCAGTCTTTGTCCATAAATGTTGTCCAAGCTTCTGATCCCAAAGGAAATCAACAATCCGATGGGAAGAAGAAGGGACGAAATAAGAAGAAGAAGGGCAAGAACGGGAAGGGCAATGCAAATAAAACCAACGAGCGTGTTGGTGAGGGTCAAAAGGAGAAAAAGAAAGTGAAGTTTCCATGCAAGCTCTGTGCTGGAGACCATCTCACACACCTTTGCCCTAAAATTCAGGATGCTCAGCGCTTGTTAGCTCAGCAGGGTTCTTCTAGTTCCCAAGCTGTGTTAACAAACCCTTTTCCCCAAGGGCAGCAATTAGTTGTTGGCGCGAACCAAAATCCTGGGGCTTCCTCTGGGGGCACCCAGGAAGGGGAAATTCCATCGAACATTTTTATGATGAGTGCTCACACGGATATCGCTACGAGATCCCATGATTATGGCGGAGAAGAGTCTTCGAAAGCTAAGGAAGTTCCTGATGCTACTGAGCCGCTTCACATTATGAAGCCTACTATTGAGTCTATGCCTCGGATGCCCAAAGCATCTTCTAAGCGGTCAACGATTAATCCAAACGCTAGGGCTGCCCAGAACTACTCGATTGTGGAAGATCTGGCGCAAAGTCCTTGTGCTATGTCAGCTTTAGAGGTACTCCAGTCTTGTCTGGCTCAGCGCAGTGCTTTGCTCACTGCCATTGGGGCTATTGATCCAAAAAATTCTCTTCTGATTACTTTTGATATGTCTAATTTTAAGAAGAGACTTCCTCATCACATGGCTTTTCATATTAAATCGTCGTATCGGAAGTGCAATATCTTTCGAACGGTTGTCGATGAGGGTGCTTCCACATGCGTGATGTCTCTCGCATGTTGGAAGACACTTGGATCTCCCAAAGCTGTTCCATCTAGCACTGTTCTTACTGCGTTCGATGGTCATTCTCACAGACCCCATGGTATTGTCCCGGCTTTGCCCATCTGTGTTGGGGGAAAAACTGTCAATATAGAGGTTGAGGTAGTGGATGCAGCCTTGGACTACAACCTTCTATTGGGGAGAAATTGGATTTATGAGATGGATGCCATTGCATCCTCATTATTTCGAATTGTATGTTTCCCCCACGAAGGGAGGATCATTACAGTGGATCAACTGGACTGTCCTCCTGTAGACCTGAATGCGTCTTCTGACTCATCTGTTCCAAAGTTGGATAATACTAAGGCGCCTGTTGAGAATCTAGGAGTTGGAATGTATTCTTCCTTGATGGGTACTTTCGATCTTCCTCCTCCTACGGTGCATATTAATGCTATTTCATCCTCCAAGGCTCCCCTTCGAAGAGAGTTCTTCATAACTCATTATTTTTCGGACCCTTGGACCTTACCTTCCCCTACTGCCACATTAGCGGAAGGTCAAGTGGGTGGAATGGCATTTCCTATTTCTGCAGCTGAGATTGCGTATCAGTCTATTGTTGACTCTGCAGAAACCATCCCAGCTCCTCTTTCACCGGAAGAGTTGGATGGTGATGTGGTTCCGGCTTGGACGCTTAGTTCTTCTTTAGCCTAGGATTGCCTTGATACCACTCTTCCATCTGAAGAGGCCATCCTGGAAGCCATGACAGGTATAGATAGACCGTGGGATGATTTGCATCATCGGTCTTACTTCCTACCTGATTTGAACGAAGTTGAAACAAGTTTTCCGAGTCCTCAGTCTCCTGGTCCTGTTCACCCAGTCTTGAACCCTTTGGCACCAACACAGGTTTATGCTGAAGGGAACATGGCTATGATCTCTCCTACTATCCCGGTGAACATTTCCAGGGATACCAATATTATCGAGAATGTCTTCATTGGAGCTGAATGTTCCCGTGAAGAGGTTCAAATTTATACCGAGCTCTTCAAAGAGTATAGGGATGTATTTGCTTGGTCTTATGAGGAAATGCCTGGCATAGACCCATCTATTGTCCAGCATGAGATCAAGACGTATGAAAACGCTAAGCCGGTCAGGCAAAAACTTCGCCCGATCAATCCTAGGAAGGCAGCAGCTATCAAAGCTGAAGTTGAAAAGCTGCTTAAGGCGGGATTCATTTTCCCAGTTCCTCTGACTGAATGGGTTTCAAACCCCGTTCTCGTAGATAAAAAGCAAGGAACAATTCGAGTGTGCATCGATTTCAGAGACCTAAATAAAGCATGTCCTAAAGACAATTACCCCACACCATTTATCGATCAGATCATTGACGAGTGTGCCGGTAATGAGATTTTCTCCTTAATGGACGGTTTCTCCGGATATAATCAAATTACTATCCGTCCTGAAGATCAACATAAGACTGCATTTATTTGTCCCTGGGGTACGTTTGCATACAAGAAGATGCCTTTTGGTCTGAAAAATGCTGGGGCTACCTTTGGCTGAGGCCTTACTCCTTACGCCTTCCACGACATCAAGAAGATTATTGAGGCATACTTAGATGATCTAACTGCTCATTCTCGAAAGAGGATGGATCATCCTGGTCACCTCCAGAAATTTTTTTAAAGATGTCGTTTTTATAAAATTTGATTGAATCCAAACAAGTGCGTTTTCGCAGTTACATCTAGTCGGCTGTTGGGATTTATTGTGTCTAGGGAAGGGATAAGGGTAGATCCCTTCAAGGTTGAGGCAATAATTCGATTGCCTCCCCCGTCTTCAATCCGTCAGCTTCAAAGTCTCCAAGGGAAGTCTAATTTTCTTCGGAGGTTTATCGTTAACTATGCTGAGATTACAAAGGGATATATGAGGCTGTTGAAGAAAGGATTTCCTTTTCTTTGGGACGACTACGCTCAACGCTCATTCGATGCCTTGAAAAAGGCATTGACCTCTGCTCCTTTGCTGAGTCCACCCGATTATAGCAGAGATTTTCTTTTGTATTTGGCTACAGCAGAATCTACCATTGGTATGGTTCTGGTTCAGGAGGATGATGCTCTTGCTGAGCATGTTATTTACTACCTTAGTCGAGGACTGGTAGGACCTGAACTTCGATACACTCCGATAGAAAAGTTAGCCTTAGCAGCAGTTCATGCTGTGCAGCGACTCCGACATTACATTATTCTTCGCAAAACTTATGTTTTGGCAGCTGCCAATCCATTTCAGTTTGTCCTCAGCAGGCGAGTGATTGGGGGCAAATATAATAGATGGATTGTGATTTTATAGGAATTTGATCTTGAGTTCATGTCTGCCAAATCCAAGAAATCATTAGTTTTTGCGGAATTGATCTCCGAGTTGCCCTGTGGAGAGGAGATGATCTATGATGAGTCCTTTCTGGACGAACACTTGTTTCTTATCTCTCCACAGGATCCTTGGTACGGGGATATCATTGTGTATCTCCAGACTGCGAAGTTTCCCTCTACTTTTTCTAAAGATGAGCGTCGTAAACTGCGTCACTTGGCCAAGAATTATTTGATTATTGGTGATGCTTTGTACCATCGAGGGGTTGATTCAATCCTAAGGCGCTGCTTAACTTTCGAAGAAGCTGAGGCTGTGCTCAATGATTCTCACAGTGGAGCTTGTGGGGGTCATTTATCAGGGCTTGCTACAGCCCAAAAGATTTTGCGTGCTAGCTACTTCTGGCCTTCGATTTTCAAAGATTGTATTGAATCGGTCAAGAAGTGTCATCCTTGTCAAGTGTATACTCGAAAAATGCGCGCTCATCCAGCTCCGCTTTTTCCAGTCGTTACTGTCGAACCCTTTACAAAGTGGGGTATGGATTATACTACTTGTAACCCGCCTTCGGCAAAAGGTCACAAGTACATTATCGTAGCAGTAGACTACTTTACGAAGTGGGTCGAGGCTATGCCTACTTTTGGGAATGATGGTGAGACTGCAGCTTTGTTCCTTTTCAATCAAGTTATCGCTCGTTTTGGTATTCCTAGAGAGATTGTCACTGACCATGGAAGTCATTTTCAGAATAGTATGATGGCTGAGTTGGCTCTCAAATTGGGTTTCCGGCAGGAGCATTCATCTCCATATTATCCTCAGGCCAATGGGCAAGTGGAAGCCGTGAATAAATCCTTGAAGACAATTCTTCAAAGGACAATTGATAAACATAGATCCAACTAGCATATTATGCTATATCCTGCACTTTGGGCATACAGGACGTCAGTGAAAACTGCAACTGGCTTTACTCCATTTCAGTTAGTGCACGGGGTGGAATCCATATTTCCTATTGAATGCGAGATTCCTTCTCTTAAATTAGCTGTTGAACTTCTTCCTGACACTTCTAGTCTGGCAGAACGGCTTCTTCATCTGGAACATCTCGATGAGCAGCGTCGAGATGCCGCCACGATGAATGAAGTGCATAAAAACCGAGTAAAAGTTCAGTACAATAAGGCGGTTAAGCCTAGGGTCTTTTCGGAAGGTGACCTTATTTTGGTCTATGCCCAAGAAAAGGATGCCCTGGGGGCAGGAAAGTTTAAGTCTATGTGGTATGGCCCCTATATCGTTAAAAAAGTCCTTAATAAAGGAGCATATACCTTGGTTGACTTCGAAGGGAACGAGTTGCTGGAGCCCCGAAATGGGCTCTATTTGAAGAAGTATTATACCTAGGCTTCGGCCTGGCATCTTGCTTTTGTATATAGTATTTTTTTTCTTTGTACATATCTGATTGATTTTCGATCTTTGATGAGTTGGTGATGTTTTTGATCTGCTTTGGCAGGTTGTGTTGGATGTCATGAGTCATTTTGGTTTCGCCGATGGTGCTAGTAGACACACCCGGAACTTAGCTTCCACGGCTTGGGTGCTTCATTATCCATCCGGTCAGCTGTTGGTATCAAGAGGGGTCTGCATTGGTCCTGCTTCCAATAATATAGAAAAATACACTGCAGTTATTCATCTACTCTCGGAGGCAATATCTTTGGGTGTTGATTCGTTGGTAGTTTTCTTGGACTCCCAGCTGGTGGTGTCGCAGTTGAACAACACTTATCGGGTACAAGATCCATTTTTATTATGATTGTTCTTGAGGGTACGTTTGTTACAAAGGTCATTTCAATTTTTAACTTTCATTCATATTCCTCGAGCTGAAAATTGGTTTGCTGACTCATTAGCTAATCAAGCATTAGATTAGCACATTAATCATTCCATACAATAAATTTTTAATCATCAAAAACATCATACATTTGATAAATTTATCACATCACATCAAATATCGCTGTATATATATCATCGGAGTGTCAAAAAACTTTACAAAATTTGGATCCATAATCTCGTACAAAACTTGGGCTTATGCCCCATCATGTTCAGTCTCAAAAAAGAATATCCAGTCATCTAATACATAATATATGTCTACTCCTGAGGTCCCTGCCCATAAGTCGTGTTCCTATAGAACGTAACTGCAGTGGCAACTCGGCGGAATAGTCTAACCCAGTCTCGGGGCACTCCTACCACCCATCTCTGGATGGCTTCTGGTAGATCCTCCACAGCAGCCATAGGTATTTGGCGGGTCAGTCCCTCCAAATTCCTCTGCACGGCCTGGAGAGTCCTATCTGAATCCACAGTATCCGCTTCGCCCCTGCGGCGCTTATGGCGCGGTAGGCCCTCAGGATGAACTGGTCCAACATCTGAAACATGATCATTTTTAATTGACAGTCATTATGAATCCAATCAAAAACATGTTTTTCATTTTTTTCATACATATTTGAAAAATTAAAAAAAAATCATATAAGTCAAATTTTTTTGAAAACTTACCGACTGTACCCCATGCTGTGCCTGGTGGCAGAACTAGATCTGGATCTCCACGAAAGTCCATCCCGGCATAGGGATAGTCGTCCACTGCGATGATTTGTTCTCCCCACCAAAGAAAGAACTCATCATCCCATGTGGTCCGGGGTACTTCACTACCCCCCAGTCTCTTCATCATGTCCGCCCAACGGGCAATTCTTGGGTCCCGCGGGCTACTGATGGTAGAGATGACTCTGGGTCTCAACGCTGGAATCTTCTCAAAGAAGAATGTTGTCAAAATTGTACCGTAGCCAAAGTGTTTGGTCTTCACTTGGCAGATTGAGGTCAATTGTTGTTTCATGTTCAGTAATAGGGCTGTGCACCAATCGTACACATGAGTCAAACATTCTACTGCTATGCTCATTTGCGTCCTGGACGCCTGATGTAGATAGGCGGATCCTGCCACTCTACTGATGGTGAAAAGGAGGATTTTCATGTGCAAATCCTTCACATCTTTAATTGCAATCTACGTTCCAACCTTTTTGGAACCCGGTACGCAATACACGTGGACATAGTCTTCCACGGTTAACCCTCCCAGGGGCTTCCCGTGCAAGTCTACTGGTTCTCCCCTCTGGGAGAGTCCAGTAATGAAATATATGTCTTCCACTTCAATGCGTACTGGCATCTGATCAATAATGAAGCAATCCTGATCTGGTTCCCAGTAATTTACGAGCATTTCTAGCAACCGCACATTGCTTTTCATATTTGGCATCTTGAAGAATTTGAACAATCCGCAATTCCGAAGGATATTTTGCGCTGCGCGATCTTGCATGACCTCTTGGTCAATTGTGATATGCTCACGTTCTCTCCATGAGATTGTCATCCTGTAAAATTTCATCAAATTATGCATTAGCCACGCTTTTTTGGATTCGGACCTGCGCATACGCGGTTTTTCCTTTGCACAGTCGCGTGTATACGCGAGTTTCCTTTAACGAACCCGCGTATGCGCAAGTCCGCATTTTTTAGCAAGGGTTTTAAAGCTAAAATTCACTTAATTTTAATTTCCAAATGGAAAAAATGATTTGCAAGGATGATTTAGGAGCCTACCTGAAATTTCGGCGCGATTCAACGGTCGGTTGTTCCTGATTTGACGAAAGAAGTTTTTTGCTCCAGAGCACTTTTTTCCAAATCAGCAATGCAATAATGAACCAAATATGAGGTAATTTGTCTATTTATGCCTAAAAAGTTGAAAATTTTCGCAAAAATTTGCTATGCTCATTTTTTCGATCTATCTTAAGCTGCATAACTCGAATGCTTGGAAGTGCCCAGTTTGGTATGTTTTCAGGTACATTTTGACGATTTTGAGATTTTTCCCGGTTTTTGATCCATGATTACCGACTCGTCACGGCAGGTATATGATCTTCACTGGCATATAGGTTAGGGAAATCACTTTCCGCTGCATCTTGCATACTAGCCTCCATACTGATCACTTTCCATAGGGTCGATCCCATCAGGTCATGACTATTACACCCATTGCAATCGCCGATTATTTAATCATGACTTGATGATAGAGCCTTCCTTTACATGGGATTCCTAGTTAGTTCCTCGCTATCACTTGTTGCCCATGTTATGCTTTATGTAGCTACATTTTTTCTGGCTTTTACCCTAGAGGCTCCCCGGTGTCGTTAAGTTGTATTACTGCATTGCATATTGGCTACTTGTTTATCCTGGCCTTTAGCCGGCTTCATTTGGACTCGATGTTTAAGCCAACTTTTGACCTTGAATTTCTGTACAAGTTAACCATTTCATGCACTTAGCTATCACGACTTGACACCTTTGTACCCATGGATGGAACGTTCCTCTGAGTATCACTGACCAGTTTTCGCCACCTTGCATTGAGCATAGGATTGTTCCAATCCCAGAAACTAGTGCATCTGCTTTCTTGATACTCGTTCTATCCATTGTACCATAGCATTCTTTTATTCTTTTTCAGGCTTATTATATGAAAAAGACAAAAAATCAAATATAACAAAAAGAGTGGGAACGGGATGTATCTTCGTTATTTAAGGGCAAGACCTTAGGGCTTCAGGCCATCGTTGCTGATCATGATCGACATGATTTTGTCATCATTACTCCCGATTGGACTTTCCATTCAAGTGTTCGACTTCAACTCATTCATTCGCACTTGTTAGATTTGCATCGCACCTCGACACTCATTATCATTATCTATGGTTGTTCAAGACATCAAAGATCCATCATCAATCGTAATCTAACGATTTCTCCCATGGTTGACTTCACCATTTATTCCCATTGTGTAGAATTGTGCCATAGTGACAAGAAGACGGCTGGGTTACATCAAGATTCTGTGTGGGCAGAAGAGTTTGAACGCAGCATGGACACCCTGCTGGATGCCGTCCACTTCAACCGTCATAGCTTCAAAGACATCAAATATTTTTTTATATGTTGGTTCCTTAGTGTGGCAAGTGGATTGTACCGTTTTTTCCACCTCTTATGATTCGGTACTTGGAGATTCAGTTACTTATATGATCAGACATCCAGTTGCACCATATTTGATCAGCTTTCTATATGTGATACTTGGACATTGATTCAGACTTACACTTCCGGGCCATGCTCAGATGATTCACTGTGTACTTTCAGTTCAGCTATACTTGTATACATGTTGGATCTATTCACTACTTTCTATATGATGTATTTTTCGACTGAGCATGGGTATGCTCGCCTCAGCATGAGTTGAATCTCTGTTTTCTTTCATTGGTTTTTGGCAGGCTAAAATCTGGTGAAGTCCTCTCTTGTCCTTGCGAAGTTCTTTCTATGTGCATAATACATTTCGGCCATCATGTACCCCTTCTGACCTCATATATTAGGGGGCATTTGTTATAGCATCATTTCTCACCTTCACATGATTCATGATTGCTTTGATGGTTTTGGGCACCCATTCCTACAGACTTGGACAAATTCACTTGAAAACAGTGTAAAAATCCCCATACGCGACTATGCCCGTACTTTTCCGCGTGTATACACGAGTCCAGCTTCACTTTTCCGCGTATGCCATTAAAATTATGAAAAAATATATAATTATTCCCTATTTTCGGGCTGGGTTGATGGTTACTCAGGTAGTTCAACCACCCCAGCACGTGGTCAACTGTTTCCAACTATTGAAACTACTTGGAGGGAGTATAAAAACCCCTCATGTGTATGGCCTAAGGGAGAGAGAGAATTATTGATATTATACTCTGTTGGTATTCCCTATCCAATTCTGATTCCCCGTGCCTCCTGCGCTTTCCCAGTTCATTATAGGAAACCCTTGTTTCCTTGAGATGCTCATCTCCCTATATGTCATCTTGTATGCACCAGTTTGGAAGGAGTCTTAGCGAAGCAAGGGCTGGACGGATCTGGACGACGGTCTGCTCGAAGGTCGTGGGAGGATTCAGGTGATCTCTCCACTTGTTACTTTTGTACATGCTATTTATAATACAGAAGTACCATGTTGTTTCCGAAATATACATGTTAGTTTATGCTTATATGTATGTGAAAATTGTTATTTAAGCATTCATTATGATTTATTTAATGTTTTATATGAATCTCACTAACATTTAGAGTAGATATATGCTATACAACTAGTTCTTCGTGCTTGTTTCTTCCTGTATTTCAGGTTAAGAAGGAAGGACGGTTGCTGGGGGTTTGAACCCTGCGGGATCTTCTTCAACCGTAGGACCTACGGGTAACTTTCTCATTCTACTCTATTTAGTTTTTCTGAACGTGCATGGTTGTGTGAGTCTTTCTTAAGTAGCATGCCCCTACTCTGTCGAGGTTGTAACCCAACGAACCTCTAGGGTGATATTTCCCGAAACAGCTGTATGGGTTGAAACAAGCACCTCGTGCTTGGTACACACGGATAAACAGTTATTTCATCGGACTTGGATTCTCCAAGAGTGAGGCGGATCCGAACCTATACCAAATTGTGGTGGAGGGTAAGTTGCTGATCATTGTACTTGATGTAGATCATTTGATTTTGACAAGTGATGAGCTGTTGATACTCTCATGCAAGGAGGATCTTGCAAAATATTTTGAGATGAAGGACTTGGGCCTCCTTCATTATTTCCTGGGATTGGAAATTTGGCAGCGCAATCATGGACTGTTTGTTTCTCAGGGTAAGTATGCCCGGGAGATACTGGAGAAGTTCAACATGCATGGCTGCAAGCCTGTTGATACTCCTCTTCCTGGTGGTTGGAGGAAGGAGGATGCTACTTCGGCGGAGGTAGTGGATGCCACTATTTATCGACAGTTGGTGGGGTCGCTGATGTATCTGGTCAATACACGACCTGATATATGCTATGTAGTTAACTAGTTTTCACAAGCTATGGTTAAGCCTACCAAGCTCTTCTAGAAGGCGTGCAAGCATGTATTGTGTTATCTCAGAGGCACATCGAGATATGGATTGTGGTACAGACAGTCGGATGAGGTGAAGTTGTGTGGCTTCACGGATGAAGATTGGGTAGTGAGCCCAACAGATAGAAAGAGCACATCTGGAGGGATTTTTAGTATTGGGTCGATATAGTTTGTCCAATGAATTAGAGACTGTGTACTGGCCTAACAGAGGCCAAGTATATGGCAGCGAGTTTGGCTGCATGCAAGGCTATATGGATGAGGAAGATCCTGGTCGGGTTGTTCGGTTCACACTTAGAGCCTACTATGATTTATTGTGATAATCAGAGTTGCATCAAACTCTCGGTTAATCCAGTATTTCATGATATATCTAAACACATTGACATCCGGTATCATCATATCAGAGATTGTGTGCAGTGGAGAATCATGTTACTTTCATACATTCCTACGGAGGATCAGGATGCTGATATCTTGACGAAGGCGCTCACCATGAGAAAATTCGAATACCACAGGGGCAGGTTAGGGGTTGCAGATAATCCTTACCTTATTGAGAGGGAGTGTTGAGATTGTAACAAGATGAGGAGCTTAGTGAAAAGAATTCGCCTTCACTAAGTGGGCCCGTAGGCTATTTTTGGCGCAAAGTCTATTTTTAGACATATGGATCATGTTCTATGAGTTGCAGGATGCTATTTGTGGATGGTTGGTCAAGTCGGGAAAAATAGATGGACTTATATTTTTAGATATAGAGGTTTAACTCATTTTTTTTAGATTTTAAATTAAAAATAGATATGTCGAATATTATTAGCTCTTAATAATATTTGGACTATAAACATTATCTTATCCTCTTGCAGCACTTCAGTTCGAGCTACGGATGTGGCACATGCAGCTGACAGAAGGAATTACGCTATTCCTAGGGTTTAGTGAGCTATTGCATGGTTGACTTCAGTTAGAACTCATGTGGCAGAGTTTGGTGGAGTTGATGAGATAGTTGATGGAGTTGAGTTCGGTTTAACTTAGTTGAACTAGTTGTATTTAGTCTAACTGATAAATACACTAGTGATGAGTGGTGTGAATTAATTCACTAATTATTAACTCATAAATCAACTAAAGAATACATCAGTTAACTGCAGTGCATGGACAGTTCAGTGGAGACCAGTGTTAGAGGTGGGTGAAAGGGTGAGTGTGACTATCAGTTGTGACTATACCTGTGCATGAGATTTGCACACACATCGATGAGAAGCTAATGAGGATTGTACGTGACATATCGGGTTGGATTTGAACCTTAATCTCATGATTATCCATATTGATCACGCAGTAGAGGTCGGCTAATAGGTGGAGCAAAGATTGAGCATGTGGTTTGTGGCAGATCTCGAGCTGTAGTGTGTAACAATTGGAGATTGTACTGAGAGCTTGTGAGGATTTTGTACAATGATTGTTACATGATCTCTATCATTATAATATACATATAGTTGGGGGTTTTTAGCTTTAAGCTTTCCCATAAATACTGTGTTTATATGTGTGATTTTTTATGGTTTTAATGTGCGCATGCGATTGTTTAATTTCCACAAATTGATGATCAATAGTAGAAGAGGTTGTGTATTATGCATGAAGCTCAAATAGTGTGTGATCACGATAATCTCGGTGAATAATTTAACAAGTTATTCAAATTTCTACAAGAACCTCTTTGGTCATGTTTAACCAAGGTATTCCTTTTTTGTAAATAATCTATCTCATTCTCGAAAAGGGTTAAACTTATACTGAGTAGATATCAATTCATTTACTTTTACGAACTCGAAAAGACAAGTGCTCGGCAATATTTTCACATTATCGGAGTCTGAAAAGAGCTGAAAGAAGACTCCAGGGGTTCCTTTTTCACTGTTATCGAACCTAGAAAAAGAGGTAAAAGTGCACTTCAAGTCCTTTTCCATTTTTAATAAAGCTCGAAAAATAAGGAGAAAAAGTATGCTTTGTGGTCAAGTCATTCTTTGAAATAAATCTGCACGACTAATTTGTTCATCAGTTGTAAGACCTGTTGAGAACAACATAAAATGGATTTAAAATATCTGTTTCATGATAAAAAACATAATAAAACCACAGTCATAGCAATAAATTCGTTTTGCAAATAATTAAATGACTATTAAAAATTGATTTACTATTCATTTTTACCATTCCATAGTTACCATTTGCATTTTGGTGCTCTGAACCTGATTTTTCCCCCGAACTTCATCTACTGATTGTGATCATTTCTGTGGACGGATTTTGTCACCTTTTGATCTAGGTTAGTGCCATGAACCTCCTCTTTCCTTTGGTATCCATTTCATCTCCAATTTCTGCAAATTTTTAGGGTTTTAAGGTCCCTAGTGTAAATTCTGCCCAAAAATAGGGCAACACACCCCTGAATGTCAAAACCTACGTAGCATAGCAGGTATAGTGAAGTGTACTTGCATGTGCAATGCACTGTCTCTTGTTAGCGAGTGCTTTGGGTGCAGTCTAAGTTTTTTATTTTCTCATTATGCCCAAAATTGACCTAGTTTTTTGCAATGAATGGAATCTAATGGATCTTATGGTTGTATTTCAGGTTTCCATTGAATTACAATGATGATTATATGGAGGGAAAGAGGACATGAAGAACAAGATATGATTCCCTTAAACGATCTGGGTATAGTAAGAGCCCTGCGAGATTGTGGACTGCTTAAGTACTTCAAGTTGTCGGGAATGAGGCAACAAATAGAACTCTTGGAGTTCTTAGTTCGAGCATGGGATTTGACAATAGAGGCATTTCATATTACGAACCAAGTGGTTCCCATAATAGTTGAGGATGTGTATTTTCTCACAGGATTGTCAAGGAGAGGTTTGCCTATTTCACTCTCAGGGTCTACCGTTGGAGGAGAGACAGTGAGGGATTATATTCTGTAGTATTGCTATCCAAGGGCAGAACCTAGCAAAGATGGAAAAATAAACATCCAAGATGTCATAGATTTTCCTTTGATAACTATCCTTTTCATGATCGCTAAACTTGCTGGCACCGTTACACTACATGTAGAGAATAGATCGTATATGCAATATGTGCTAGAGTGTATGGAGCCAACATTCTTCAACTAGTCTGAAGTTGTTCTATCTCAGATAAAGGAAAAACTTAATAAAGCAAAGGGAGGAAGGAAGAAGAATTTCAGTTATGGTTCAATCCTTATATCCTTCGCTTTAGAATAGATTCCACTGATGCAGCCACAACATGTGACACTAGATATAGCTAGTCCTAGAGATCCTCGGATGCAGAGATGGGTATAAATCATGGGTTGGCATGCAGGCCAATCGACTGTTGTGTTCTCTACTGCATTCTTTGCCTGGTTACTGTGACATATCGTCGCCATCGATGAGTACGCATACGTAGGTGTTGATTTCTAAGGACATCCAGATTTAGCATTACCAGAATGTGCTTAGTGGGGTGTAATGGGTAACAATGTTTTAACCTCTCTTTTTTTCCTAAGGTTTATACAATTTTTTTATATTTTGAAGTTTTCCCAAGACTAAACTAAATGTTTTATGTAATGCAAATGTTGGTCGTGTTCAACCAGTAGTGGAACCGGAGCGTGAAGCAAATGTGCCAGCAGAGAGGGCTGTCGGGAGAGCAGTCCTTCAGGATCTTGATATGGCTGAGACTCTGACTGAGCTTCAACAACACGTATAATTTTTGACCTTTGGGATTCTAGATTGCTAGATCGAAGAGCTTCCTATGTGACTGTAGTGACACACTATTTGGGTTGTTGGCTTGAAGGGTCCTGACCTAGGTTTGGAGGTTAAGGGTTTCCAACAAACCCCTATACTACTAGCCCTTTCAGTAGTGACCTGCTTGCGCAGGTGAAATTCTCACCCGAAGTACTTTGGGAGGGTGCTAGAACCAGGTTTCCGCACCTTGGGAGAGGGCAGGTAAGTCAGGCAGAGCAGCATTCTAATTCACAAATATCAGATCGCATATTACAGAACCCAGATCTATCAGTCCCTTCGCATCCACGTGCGTACTACCATGCAACGAATAACATATATAGGACAACAAGAAACTTATCGCATAAAGTCTAATAAATAGATTCAAATAATTTGTGAATGTAGCATAAGTACTTAGCACAGTTACTTGCGGAGCTCAATATAGATTTATGCATACCATAACAGATCTAGATCGCAGTATAAACAATTAGCACAAGTACTTTTGCAGCTTAAATCAATGGCATAGAGAACACATAATCAGATATCATAGATCCAATACATTCAAATATTTCAACAGCCTTCTGCATTCATTAATCCTTCATATCCTTTTACAATACCCAAAACCCAACCTGCACACAGAGCAGCAGGTTCTGCACACAGCAGGACTGAGGATCTACGCTCACACAACCAACAGGAGTCGTTTCCCCAAAAACCCAAAACAAATCTACTAATTCTCAAATTGCACCAATGTTAGTTCAAGTCTGTCTTACAACTCAAAAAAGGTTTGATTACTTATACTACTTTAGCTTACACATCCAATGGTCCACAAACTGTGGTTTGCGGACTCTTGGTCTACCCTTGACCCACTTGCAATGCATTAGGGGCTTTGACCCACCCCAAAACCCCTGCGTTAGACTAAATATAATAAAAAATATACAAAAATGGACTAGATTCACAGCTCTTGTAGGAGACCCTGTTCCAACAGTCCCCCAACCCAATCTTGTGACTCGTCTCGAGTCACTGTGGTGGTGGGGTCTCCATCTGCGCGCGCAGTGCATTGACAACTGCGACCAATGGGGGCAGCACTTCTTGACTCTGAGCAACAGAACTCTGTGCAATATCTACAAGCTTCTGTGAGGTTGTCCTTCTATTGCAGCCGTGACACTCTCCAGTGTCTGGTTTAGATGCTTCACAGCACCATCAACATCCTGTGAGAGTTGGAGGGTTGTAGCAGCCCAAGGCTTCAAGCGTTCTTCGATAACATGCTTGTTATGGTGGAGTCCCTCGATCTCATCTTGGAGGTTGTTGTTGGTCCAAAATCGCACCAAACATGGTGCAGGGACCAAGGTAGGTAATGTAGCCTCGATCTGCTCGAAAGCTTCCTCCTTTTGTCGCAAGTCCTGATTGATTTTTCGGAGGAATGGATCGCGCTGGATCTTGGTCCAAAGCTGCATGGCATCCTTGAGTAACTAGGCACCCTAAGAAATATATCCTATAATGGTGTTGGTAGCCTCGGTCACTAGTGCAACGCATTGGGCTCGTACCTCCGGGGGTGTTTCGAGCTGCAGTTTGGCTTGTAAGTCAGAGATTTGCTACTCCAACTATGTCTTAATGACCTGCATTTCCATCTTGGAACGCTTCAATGCTGCGACCAATCCTTCCACTTTAGCCCAGGGGGTGGCTGTGGCTAGGATTTCTTCTGTAACCTCTCTGCAAAGTTGGTGGATCATATTTTCGAGCTCTGCTTGCTTGGCAACAGCAAAGAGTACCTCTGCATTCTGTTGTGCGATGATCTATTCTGCCATACCAAGTTGGTGGTGTACTTGCTGGTCTCGATGGTGAATCTCCTAAAACACTATGGTGTGGAGACCCTGTAATGTTGCATGGGGTAGCTTGGAAAGATTCAGCTGCACCCCTACACCTACTTGGAGCTGGATCTCTTGGTCCAACAAACTAATCACAAGGGAGGCGCTAGGTAAGGGACAAAGATGACTTTCTTCTGTGGCTAGCTCTGTACTTCTAGATGCCAAGGGAATTCGTCCCTGAACCATGCTGGTCTATATTGTGTCTATCTTTAGCTGCAAGGTTCGAAGCTCTTCCTGGATGGCATTGATAGTAGCCTTCGGGTGCTCCTCTAAAGCGACCCATTTTTCTTTTGTGGCCAATGTGACGGCATCTGCGATTTGTTTGAGATCTCCATCCATCAACGTAACCGTCTCATCTCGTTCCTTCCGCTGGGCATGCTGCTTCTTTCGGGGTCCCTTGTTAGGCTTACATTTTCTCTTCTTACCTCTAACGTTCACTTCTGCCATGCCTAGCTACGAATCAATGATGCAGGGGCATTAGGCCCAAGACACTTTTTGTACATAAATAAACCTAAAGGGGGGTCTCGTGTTTTGTTTCCCCATGTAAATTTTCATAGTTGAGTTATTTTAGTTAATTTGGAAGGAAAACATTGTAACTACCCGAATGATTGATGGGCACCTAAAGAGATAGTTAGGCTAGCTTTAGGAGTCCAAGAGTCATCAAGGAAGTGAATCGATTGATTTCCAATATGTATAAAAATAAACCTCTGTGATAGAGTCGAGAAGCCTGCACCTGGACCTGCACAGACCTGCACGAGCCTACACCTAGACCTGCCTGTACCTACAGAGAGCTGCATAGGGGAAGACGGCCATCAGATTGAAGATCTGGCGAGCCAATGGTTGTAATTCAATCCATTGTGTAAATAACAAATGTTTCAGTATATTTGTGCCTTGTGGATTTAATTTATGTGTGAATGTATATCTGCTTTTCTTGAATAAGTTTTGTGTGAACATATGCATGCATCCTGATGGAGGATAATCGAAATCTGTGATAATTAAGAACCCTGTGATGGGATTAATGGTGCTCTATATACAGTTAGCGGAATCAATGTAAATACTATCGACATTGTCGACAGGGGAGTGATAGAGCCGTGAGTGTATGCCACAACAGAGACATGGCTTTAATCCACGCATAACGATAGTGGTGTTCATCGGAAGAGTACTGTATAACGAGGAGCGAAGGCGCATTTGAACTACGTTAATTTGAATAGGCGAAACCTAGCGCGAAGAAGGAGCGGAACCTTGTGGATGAACAGTGAACGCGATTTAAGGCTGGAAGCGGTTTTTATTGCACCACCTTTGCAGTGAAAGTGGTATTTGAGAATCGTGAGCGATTCCATAGAACAGTCGACACGTGGCGTCGGGCGAAGTTCCAAAACCTCCATCACTGCGCGCCATCGCACGTTAACGATCGACCAAGGAGGCCGCGCGATATTGTTGAGCGCCGTCGATCTGGAGGGGAGCCATCGAACGGCGATCGTATGAGGAATATGCGTGAAGGTTAACTAAAGTACAGCGTGTGAAATTCATTGGACTGTTGATCATATATGTGGGGCCTGTAGTCAAAGGTTTATTAACTTTGGCTATAATATTATATGACAAGGTTAATCGTATATATTTGGCGGTCAATCCTTACGGATGTCGGGTTAATTGTATGAAAGAATCGCATATAGTATAGACATTGAGATATTACAGTGCGCATGTAAAGAGATGGTATTATTATGGTTTGAACCATAGAATAGAGATGACACCTGCGCTAGCAGAATCATGTGAAGAGGGACTATTGGGTTGTAGTTATGGAGGAATGTGGAATTAATATCTCAATTCTCTGAATTGAGATATTAAAATAAACCAGACTTGTTTGTTTAAAATTGCTAGCGTAGAATAAGGGAATGTTGTGAGATTTCCATGTTGAAAATGGCAACAAGAAACAATGAAGGAAGCCTCCTAAAACATCTTTCCTGATCCTAGTTGGAAAGTGATCACCTAAACTAGGTGGGGGACCACACAGGTGATTTTTGTCGAAAAGTCTATTTTTAGACTATGTCTATTTTTAGACATATGGATCATGGTCTATGAGTTGCAGGATGCTATTTATGGATGATTTTTCAAGTTGGTAAAAATAGATGGACCTCTATTTTTAGACATTGGGCAGTTTCTATTTTTAGACTGCCGGGCTAAAAATAGAACAGTCAAATATTATTAACCCTTAATAATATTTAGACTATAAACATTATCTTATCCTCTTGGAGCACTTCATTTTGATGCTTGGATGTGGCACATGCAGCTGACAGAAGGAATTACGCTATTCCTAGGGGTTAGTTGAGCTATTGCATGGTTGACTTCAGTTAGAACTCATGTGGCAGAGTTTGGTGGAGTTGATGAGACAGTTGGTGGAGTTGTGTTCTGTTTAGACTAGTTGAACTAGTTGTATTTAGTCTAACTGACAAATACACTAGTGATGAGTGGTGTGAATTAATTATTAATTAATTCACTAATTATTAACTCATAAATCAACTGAAGAACACATCAGTTAACTGCAATGCATGGACAGTTCAGTGGAGACCAGTGTTAGAGGTGGGTGAAAGGGTGAGTCTACTATCAGTTGTGACTATTGGTTGTGCATGAGATTTGCACACACATTGATTGAGATTGCCAATGAGGATTGCGCAGTACAAGCCAAGGGGATTCAAACTTGGATCTCATTCATTCTCATCTTGGATTGCGCAGTAGAGGCAGGCAAACAGTGGAGGAGATTTGAACCTGTGACTTGTTCAGATCTGAGCTAGTTTGTGTGTAACTTTTGGAGATAGTACTGAGTACTTGTGAGGAGTATTGTACTATGATTGTTACATGATTCTTTATCATTATAATATATAGATAGTTGGGGGTTTTCAGCTGTAAGCTTTCCCCATTACATACTGTGTTTATGTCTGCTTGACTATCGTGCTTATGTGCGCATGCGACTGTTTCTATTTCCGCATATTGATGATCAATTGTAGAAGAGGTTATGTATTATGCATGAAGCTCAAATAGTGTGTAATCAGGATAATCTCGGTGAATAATTCAGCAAATTATTCAAATTTCTACATGGTATCGGAGCAAGAATTGATCATCGGATCTATTACAGTGATTACAATTATTTTCGGTAGACAGCGTCTGTAACGGGCCAAGTAGCCTCTGGATCCATCCTTTCTTTGAAAGGTGATATATCCAGTAAATTCCCTTACATTCGATCTCTGTGCTAGAAATAATTTGTTCTCACAGGTCCAGAAGTAGCTGAGTTTTTGATCTTGGAATTCGAATTTTCCGCAGAATTTGGAATTCGAATTTGCAGTAGTTTTCTTGGTGCCAAAGTTGAAATGTCTTTCAACGGATTGCGAATGGAATATGCCCTTGAGGGCAGTTCAAATTATGTTGCATGGAAGGACCAGATAGAGGCGGTATTAGATGATAACAGGCTGAAGGAGTTCATAGAAACTGAGATCCCAAAGCCTACTGATGCTGCTCAAGTTGAGGCTTGGCAAAAGAAGATGGCGAAATGTCGAAGGATTCTGTTGGAGGGCGTGAAGGATCACATTGTATCCAGCATGCATGGAAAATATTCTCCATACTTTAAGTGGAAAGCATTGACATATTTATTCCAGAGCAAGAGCGACCAGAGGAAGTTGGCGCTCAAGGATAAACTCAGGAAAATAAAGATGGAGAATAATGACACTATTTCGGTATACCTGACCAAGTTTTTCCACTGCAGGGATGAGCTTGGGAGTGTAGGAGTTAGTGTGGATGATGAGGAGCTGGTGAGCTTGGCTCTCCTTGGGCTTCCGAAAAGTTGGCATGCATATCAGGACAGTGTCAATGGTCGAGAAAATTTTCCAGGATGGGAAAGACTGTGGTTTGATCTTGTGCAAGAGGAGATCCGGCGGAGTACCAGAGATGGATCTTCATCAAAGATATCTGATGAAGAAGACTGCGCTTTGGCTGCCAAAGCAAGGAAGGGGAAGGGAAAGGAGAAGGCTTCTCAATCCTGTGTGGATGGTAAAAAGTGTGACATGTTCAAAGTGAAGTGTTTTCACTGTCACGATCATGGACATTACGCCATGAATTGTCCAAAAAAAGAAGAAGAACAAGCAGGCTGCTGGAGCTGCAGCTAGTGAGGCTCTTGCCTCGCAATTTGAGCTGGACTTCTCATTGATCGCATGCATGGTGTCTAGTGCATTGGGATCGGGGTGGTATTTTGATAGTGGCGCTTCCTTTCACATGACGGGAGATGTGAATCTTTTCAATGACTTGGTGGAGAAAGATCTCCAGTTGCATGTTGAGTTGGGCGACAATGGACAATACAATGTGACCGAAATTGGTACCATAACCTTTCAGAGGGAGTCAGGTAAACTCATTCTTTTACAAGATGTAGTGCATGTTCCAGGTTTAAAGAAGAATTTGATCTCAGTCGCAATGTTAGAGGATAAAGGGTATGAAGTTGTCTTCAGTGAAGGAAAATTTTTCCTTCGGCACAAGGCAACAGGACAAGTCAAGAAGTTTGGGATTCAAGCAAAGAATCTCTACAGACTTGAAGCAGATGGGATGTCTACGGAGCTTCCTACTGTTGGGAAGTGCAAGAAAGACATGCAATTGATGCTTGAGAGGGAGCAAGTTTTGCATGCAGGTGAAAGTGAACCTCGGGGTGTGTAGCAGCCACAAGAGGATCATGGAGTGGGAGAGACCACTCATGCAGAGAAACTTCATGCCAGATGGGTAGAGGGAGTGCATGCGACTATACCACCAGGTAAGAGGTGGGGCGACATGCATGAGTAATCCTAAGAAAAGATTTCTAGGCAAGATTCATTGAGATGGTGTGGATCTCATGAATTGAACTGGCTATGAGGCGCCCACAGAGCAGCAGTAGCATGATCAGTTGGATTGATGCAGTCAGATCAAAGTGACAAAGCCTGACATCGGAGCGAATCGTAGTTGATACAAGTGCAAGAGTGCATGGGTGCAAGAGTTCAACGGCGCAGTGGTTCTTGATGACATGTGCAGTTGGCCAAGCAGAAGTCTAAGACTTTGATGATAGATGCTAGATGCATCAAGACTGATTGAGTTGTTTGGAGCCTATTCAGTTTCAGAGGAGTTGCAGAGCAGATGCATGGAGTTGCATGGCGCTTGTGAAGGTTGCAGGGAGAATGCATGGAGTTGCATGTCACATGCAAAGACAGTCCTTTCTTGTTGAGAGAGAGTGTTGTGAAAATATAATAAAAAACAATGAAGGAGGCCTCCTTCTGAAATATCTTTCCCCGATCCTAGCCAAGTGATCATCTAAACTAGTGGGGACCACATGGTGTGATTTTGCTCTAAAGTCTACTTTTAGACTATGTCTATTTTTAGACACAGTGGATCATATTCAGGCTATAGATGCTATTTATGGATGATTGGTCAAGTTGGTAAAAACAATGACTTATTTTTAGACATTAGGTGTTTCTATTTCAGACCCGAACCAGATAAAAATAACAACAACAAATATTATTAACCTCAATAATATTTAGACTACAAACATTATCTGCATTCCCTCGAGCACTTCATTTCTTGATGCTTGATGTGTAGCCATGCAATTGAGAAGGAAATATGCCTTTTCCTAAGGGTTGAGTTTCATTGCATGGTTTGACTTCATTAGAAATCATGTGCGTAGTTTGTGGAGTTGATATAGATAAACAGGAGTGAATTATTAACTAGTTGAACTAGTTGTATTTAGTCTAACTGATAAATACACTAGTGATGAGTGGTGTGAATTAATTATTAATTAATTCACTAATTATTGACTCATAAATCAACTAAATAACACATCAGTTAACTACAATGCATGGACAGTTCAGTGGAGACCAGTGTTAGAGGTGGGTGAAAGGGTGTGTGTGACTATCAGTTGTGACCATGATTGTGCATGAGACTTGCACACCAATTGATGGAGATTTCCAATGAGGATTGCACAGTTGGAGCTAGTGGGAATCGAACTTGGATCTCATTCATTCTCATCTTGGATTTCGCAGTAGAGGCAGGCAAACAGCGGAGGAGATTTGAACCTGTGACTTGTTCAGATCTGAGCTAGTTTGTGTGTAACTTTTGGAGATAGTACTGAGTACTTGTGAGGAGTATTGTACTATGATTGTTACATGATTCTCTATCATTATAATATACAGATAGTTGGGGGTTTTCAGCTGTAAGCTTTCCCCATTACATACTATGTTTATGTGTGCTTGACTATTGTGTTTATGTGCGCATGCGACTGTTTCTATTTCCGCATATTGATGATCAATTGTAGAAGAGGTTATGTATTATGCATGAAGCTCAAATAGTGTGTAATCAGGATAATCTCGGTGAATAATTCAGCAAATTATTCAAATTTCTACATGCCATACTTGAGGACTCTGGAAAAGAAACTTGGATGCATTTACACACAGATTGAGGCCGGGACCAAGGTGAACCAGGGCCATGGGTGGCCTCGCTGTCAAGTGGTATCAGAGCTAGAATTTAGTTAGCTTGTTGAAAATTTTATTTTGGAAATGCACATGTACTGAACCAGAAAAATAGTTGATGTTTGAATCTGTTTAATAGAGAAAATTGCAGATTTGATTTGACATGTAGTGAAGGTCGATAACTCGGATTTACAGAATCTGGAGTTGAAGACAGAGTGTCTTGAAGATTGCAGCAGGTAGATGCAGTGCAGGTGAAAAGAGAAGGAACAAGATCATTCATGGATATTGAGCGGTAAGATGATGAGCCTTATTTGAACTCTGGTTGGAAGGTATTGTTTGCAGAACACAGAGTGCAAGCAATTGAGGAAGAAATCTCAGCAAGAAGTAGATCACAATATTTGAGAGCAGTGATAGAAGAGTCCAGCAAGGGATTCTGAGTGCAGAAAGAGTGTGGCAGAACCTGAAATAATTCCCAACTGAGGTTGGACGAAAGAAGAAAAGGGGTGTTCTTGAGAAAGTTGCAGAGTGAAGCCTAGAGAGCAGAGAGAGTGCTTAGAAGGTTCCTAAGAGAGGGGACCAGTACTTTCCAAAAGCCGAAGCTCAGGAGAGAAGCTTGGTGAGGTAAGTTGCAGCAAGAGAGCTTGCTGTTGTAGAGGCTTAGTGTAGCTTGTGAGTGAAGAACTCCTAGAGAAGAGAATGGCTACTGAGAGCCATAGCAGGGATTGCAGTGATTGCAGAGCTTCTGAAAGAGGCCACAGCAACAAAGTGTGGGAAGATGCCAAAGAAAATGGCATGAGGAAGAGACTCACAGATGAAGAGTATTGGAAAGAATTTTTTGAGATCAAGGAAGATTTTAATGAACTGATGAGAAGGATAGAAGAAATCTAGAGAGTTGGTTGGCTCATGAAGAAGAAGATAAAGTGGCAAAGGCTACAAAGGAAGAAGGAGCAGATGATGAATGCTCAGAAGAAGAAGAAAGAAATACTCAGAGTGATTGAGTATTTGGAGAAGGACTTGGAGACTGAAGCTTCAAGTGGGACCCAGGGGTCCAAGAGCCTTACATCTGACACATTTTGTATGTTTGCAGGAACAGCAGGTGAGAAAGAACAAACTGTTGATGTTGTCATTGAGGAAGAAAGTGTAGCAGCTACATGTTTTGAGGATGTCCATGCACAGTTGGAGAAAGATTCTGCTTTCCAACATATTGGAAGCAGAATAGCTTTAGTTTGTGATATTGGCCTGAATCTGGAGGTTGAACAGCTTGAGGGCTCTGAAGAAGAGACCATTGAAGAATCTCTGGAAAATATAGAAGACTTGGAACAGCAGAAATATTTGGTGACCAAATCACCAATCGAGACCATGAGGTCTTGTGTTTTTGCATCTGACGAGTTGTGTGTGAATGTAGGTGTTAATGAAGGCAGTTCACATGATGAAAATGTGACAGATGAAGTTGACTGTTGCCAAGTAAAGTATGATGAGTATCTTTCAGATGAAGAACAGATTGAAATACTGTAGCAGAAGGAATTCATTAATTCCTTATTTGGTAGAAGATATTGTTTCAATGGGGTTGATGATGAGTTTTTCATTAATGCTGATAATGACAGGCTACTTTTTTTAAATGGCCATGTGGAGAATGATGGACAGATAGCTGGAATATTTGTAGAGATTGGAAATCAAGATTTTATTCTGATGAAGACTGAGGAGATAGTGACAGCAGAAGATAGAGAATATTGTGGTGAGATGCCAAGATTGTGGCATGAGCAGAGGACAGAACCACAGAGAGAAGGTGTTCATATGGTAAGGACAGAGATGAATGGGAAGAGGAAAGTTCATTTTTATGGACTAGAGCAGAAAGACATCCTTGAAGGGGATGATGCAAAAGAGAGGCTAGCTGGTAGTCTCAAGAAATGTTTGAAGAATTGGAATTAGCATTCTGATGTGCTGATTGAGGAGAAAAGAAATTTGGGACAGCATACTGAGATACTGACAGAAGAAGGGAAGGCTCTGAGGCCTTGTATACTTTGTTTTAACAAATGTTTGATGAATGCAGATCTTGTTGATGATGGAGATAAGTTGACAGCATGGGGCAGTCAATTGAAAGAGAAAGAGAATTCTGTGGAAGATTTTAAACCATGGAATGGAGAAATTGAGCTGCTAGAGATTATGTTGAATCAGCAGGATTCCATACAAGAGAGAAGACCTCAATTTCAGAATTGGGGGTTGCAAAATGTGAAGACACAATGGGATGAAGATAGAAAAGAATTGTTGATTGAATCATCAGTAGGAACCATTGGGTCTTGGGGTTTTGGAACTGATGAAGTGGCTGTGTTGACAGGCAAAGAAGAAGACAATCCATCACTTGGAGTTGCCCTAGAAGAAGAAGAGCTGTTGCAGAATGAGGATGAGCAACTGAATGAAGATGAGACAGCCATGTCTCATATGTAGGAAATCATTGCTACTGATAGCAAGGAAGAATTGGCTTGTTCGAATAGCCCAGAGAAGATTGAAGAAACTGTATGGCAGACTGTTGGAGCTGCTACAGCAGTGAAGAAACAGAGTTTCACTCTGACAGAAGATGAAGATACAGTGGCTAGAGAACTTTATTTTATTGTTGGAGTCAATCAAGAAGAAGGAAGGAAATTGCTAAAGATTGCCAAGGCAGAAGAAGAAGATGCTCAACCTGAGTTGCAGCATAGTGAAGATTTGTTTGGCCAAAGGAGATGGCAAGAATATTTGCTGAAGATATTCAGAAAAGAAGGTGAAATTCTAGAGCAGTAGCTTGGAGTGTTGCTATAGAGAGTGTTGAAGCAACAAGCTGAAGTGTTGCCAGCAGAGGAGCATAAGTTTTATTGTTGCAGAGAGGGCATGGATGATAGGATGGCAGTAAGCATAGGAGCTAGGGCAGCAGTAAGAACTAAAGAAATAAGAATGCAACAAACAAAAGTAAGTGTCCAACAATTAGAGGAAAGATTAGATAGAGAAATTGAATTGATAAGGAAACTGATGCAGAAGATGCCTTAGAGAAGGACAGCAGCAGCAAGAGCAAGACAGTCACAGACAGTAAAGGCATAGCAAGCACGAAGATGCAGACCAAAATATGGAAGCCAGGAGGAATGTGAAAGAAGAATGCTGCAACAAATAACCAGTTGCAGAACAAAGTATGGGATCCAGGCAGATAAAAAAATAAAGCACATGATCAGGAGATCATGAATCATTTGAACCTGGGGAGTCTGATGCAGGGGCATTAGGCCCAAGACACTTTTTGTACATAAATAAACCTAAAGGGGGGTCTCATGTTTTGTTTCCCCATGTAAGTATTCATAGTTGATTTATTTTAGTTAATTTGGAAGGAAAACATTGTAACTTCCCAAATGATTGATGGGCACCTGAAGAGATAGTTAGGCTAGCTTTAGGAGTCTAAGAGTCATAAAGGAAGTGAATCGATTGATTTCCAATATGTATAAAAATAAACCTCTGTGATAGAGTCGAGAAGCCTGCACCTAGACCTGCACAGACCTGCATGAGGCTGCACCTAGACCTGCCTGTACCTGCAGAGAGCTGCATAGGGGAAGAAGGCCATCAGATTGAATATCTGGCTAGCCGGTGGTTGTAATTCAATCCATTGTGTAAATAAGAAATTTTTCAGTATATTTGCGCCTTGTGGATTTAATTTATGTGTGAATGTATATCTGCTTTGCTTGAATAAGTTCTGTGTGAACATATGCATGCATCCTGATGGAGGATAATCAAAATCTGTGATAATTAAGAACCCTATGATGGGAGTAATGGTTCTCTGTATACAATTAGCGGAATCGATGTAAATACTGTCGAAAGGGGAGTGATAGAGCCGTGAGTGTATGCCACAACAGAGGCATGGCTTTAATCCACGCATAACGATAGTGGTGTTCATCGGACGATCACTGTATAACTAGGAGCGAAGGTGCATTTGAACTACATTAATTTGAATAGGTGGAACCTGGCGTGAAGAAGGAGCGGAACCTTGCGGATGAACAGTGAACGTGGTTTAAGGCTGGAAGTGGTTTTTATCACACCACCTTTGCAGCGAAAGTGGTATTTGAGAATCGCGAGCGATTCCATAGAACAGTCGACACATGGCGTTGGGCAAAGTTCCAAAACCGCCATCACTACGCGCCATCGCACGTTAACGATCGACCAAGGAGGCCGCGCGATATTGTTGAGCGCCGTCAATCTGGATGGGAGCCATCGAATGGTGGTCGTATGAGGAAGACGCGCGAAGGTTAACTAAATTACGGTGCGTGAATTTGATTGGACTGTTGATCATATATGTGGGGCCCATAGTCAAAGGTTTATTAAATTTGGCTATAATATTATATGACAAGGTTAATCGTATATATTTGGCGGTCAATCCTTACAGATGTCGGGTTAATTGTATGAACGAATCGCATATAGTATAGACATTGAGATATTACAGTGTGCATGTAAAGAGATGGTATTATTATGGTTTGAACCATAGAATAGAGATGACACCTCCGCCAGCAGAATCATGTGAAGAGGGACTATTGGGCTGTAGTTATGGAAGAATGTGGAATTAATATCTCAATTCTCTGAATTGAGATATTAAAATAAACCAGACTTTTTTGTTTAAAATTGCTAGCGTAGAATAAGGGAATGTTGTGAGATTTCCAGACTTGAGGACTCTAGGAAAGAAACTTGGATGCATTTACACACAGATTGAGGCTAGGACCAAGGTGAACCGGGGCCATGGGTGGCCTCGCTGTCAATCAACCTAGGTCTTAGCCTCGGTGTTCTTCATGGTGGTTTGCGTAGGTTGTGTGTCCTTTTCCGTGGCTGGCTTGAGTATTTCCCTATGCTTCCAGTCTCCTTGGTGATAACAGGTGGGGGTACTTGCATCGTGCTAGTACCAGCAGTGCCCCTGGCACTGGTTTTGAAGCCTATCTTCCAGGCAAGAGGCCATAGCGCAATCACGTTATCAATTTCCTCATATGCTACCATGTAAGGAAGTGACGTCCAGGTTTTATCCTTGTGGCTGTGGATCTGAATGTTGTTCATGGTAACCTGGAATGTTGCGATACCCTTGTACTTTTCATATACTGTGGGGGACAGGCGAGGTCGAGAATTGATGGCTGCAGCCATGCTACTCTGGAAGAGAACCTAGAAGACTTCTTTATCTTCTATGTGTTGCACGTCCTTGGAATCCCACAAATGGGCATACCGGACCCCTTCGCACATATCTGGAGGGAGCTCGGGGAGGACCGACTCCGTAGGGGTTTCCTAGGCAACAAGGGCTATAAGAAATAGTAGCCAAGCATATCAGAAGGCTTTCCCTTGCTCCTGTGATTCGCGGACTTTGGCTAAGAACTCGTCGCATAAGTATTGGGCCTAATTGAGGCAAACCCCCTTCGCACATTGACCGGCTAGCCGAATGACATAGGCATGGATGGTTGCAACTTGGAACTTCCGCATTAGCTTGCAATCTAGTAATATTGTACCCATCTGTGTAGCCAGGTCGCTGATGGATTTTATGACGAAGCCCCGCGTATTCCTTTTCACATGATAGGTCTTATGCACATATTCAGTGGTGTCCCCTTCATATTTCTTTCCCACACGCTCCAGAGGGTGTGACCCATTCATGGGAAGGCCAGTGATTCTATGAACCAATGCAGCATCTATGGGGACCCTATCTCAAATCCACAGGTAGTCATTGTGAATTAGGGCAAGCAGTTGTCGGGCCAGTCGATCCGTGATGTTATAATGGCCAAAGTGGGGCATATGCAGCAGGTTTAAGGGCCTGGATCCGGCCAATCCACTTACCCAGTGCTGAGGAACGACTGTGACCCCATCGTCTGCGTAAATTGTGTCGAAGTACACCGCGGGGGTCAGCTCAGGGAAGGCTTCGTAATTCACCAAGTCGTGATCGTCAAATTTTACATCATGGAGTTTCCCACAGGGGTCACTGAGGAAAGGGATGACCCTCGTGGTTAGCAGCGTCTACAGATAGGTAACCAGGCCATCAAGGTTCTTTGGTGTGTGCATCGAGGACCTGCGCAGGCAGATGAAGGGAGGTAACTAGTTGATCGGATTGGCAGGCAGGGCTTCCTCCTGCGCAGCCTGAGCATGGGGCGTTGCTCGCGGGGACTTGGCATGCCTTGAGGAGGTCCTAGACTTCATTAAAGCCCATTTTGCAGGTTTGGGGGGCTTCCCTGAGCCCGTTCTTGCTCTTTTCTCTTGCTGGTGACCGGCGTTGAGGGCACTTCTTCATCCTCAGACCCGATCTCCATTACTTCCTCAACTTTTGGGGCAGAGGTGTCAAGGGCTTAGTTGGGTTAGTGGCTATCATCCTAGCGTGGAAAATGAATCCTGACTCTAGGTCACTACTATCAGCAAGGGGAGGTTGATCCGACATGAGAGGAACAATGCAGACCCAAAAAATCTTACAGCTTAGGCTTGCGCAATATAAAGAGGATAGGGGAAAGTTATGCAAGTGGACAGAACCCTTGTTTGACCTATACAGCCCTTTTTATAGCATTTGCGAGCATTCAACAGTAGGATAAACTTGACTTGGAACTTACCATCAGGTGATTGGTAAAAAATCCTCAAAATCTACCTCATTAAATTCCAGTGGCCCGCTCCTTTTAACGGTAACTTTTGCTTTTTACCAGAGGTTACTGTGCCAACGACTAGTTTTCGTACTTCCTGTGCACTTGGCATTCCTGCACGCTTGGTTCAAACACCTGCACCTCCTGTGCATCTTCCCCCAACACAGGATTAAGCCCTAAGTACTTCAAACCCAAAGGTATGTTCGTTCGGCTTGTGTCGTCGCAATAGAACCGAGCCGCCTTCGTGAGAAAATATTTCAGCGGTGCTATGATTACAGCATATTTCCAAACAAAATTTCTGTAATAACCCACGTGGCCGAGAAGTGAGCGTAGCTACCCCTTTGTTGTGGGAGCTGGTGGATATATAATATTCACATCCCTAATTTTTTCCACCATGGGGTGCGTCTCAATGCTATCCGTTCGCAGCCTGAGTGGTCCGATAACCATCCGCACCCTGTTCAATTCTGAGCCAGGACCCTCTTGTGGATCATTCTTACCTTCATTTGGATCTAGGCTACAATATTTGATCATGCTTGGTGTCCGCAGCTCCCAATTGGGTATTTCAGGTGCAACACACAGGTGTGATTCACCCCATGCTACAGTGTAAATGTTCTGCAGAGCTGCATCAAGCGCCTCTGTCCCGCCGATTAATCCAAATGTTCCCAAAATTCATCCCTCAAAATCTCCCAGTGACAGGTGCGCCGATGGAGCTTCGCATCTAAGTACCATGCAGTGGGAAGTGGTCCCAGGGCATGAATAAGTAGGTGAACCCACTCCTGGGTAGTTCTATCGCATCATTGTTTTATCCAAGCGAACAAATATTCGCGTGGATCTTCGGGTCCAAGGAAAATTTTGATGCGCACGTCAGTTGCGACCTCCAATCGTAGGATCATCATATTCTGACACTCATCCCAATCCTGGAATGCCTCCTCATGCATTACCCACCATTGCACAGGTGATCCACCCATGGCCAGCTTACAGGCCCATAGTCGTCGTTCTTGGGGAATCTTGGCTTCGAATGCCCACAAAAAGTACCTAACATTATCAAAACCATCGAAATAAGGTAGATATATTACCTTTGAGGAGATGCATCGGAATTTCTTCATAATCCGAAGACATTGTAGCGCAGAGACATCATGTAACCAGTTTTTCCAATTATTTATCTCCCCATCAGAGTTGCAGAAACATTCACTGTCCTTTTCCCAGCAGAGTACCCCCTCCACCGTGGGGTTGAACCAATCTTCATCTCGTGCAGTCAACTTTTAGATATTATCCACATCCTCTTCGTCACGCACTATTTTTGTGTATCGTTCACCTTCCGCCATATCTAATGGTATTATTACCCTTGTACCGTTATTCTCGAATACCATTCTTCGCTTCTTTAGGTTAATGATGCCTCCCATATCGATGGCCCAATCCAAGCCTAGGAGCGCAGGGTAGGGGTCCGCATCTTCAACAATCTGAATTACTTCAAAGTCAGCCCAGACCTTAAACCCTGCGATATCCACCACAATCTTCGATAGTCTTCCCAATGGAATGATATTTTGTTGATTAGCCATACACAGTTGGATAGTGGACCATTCCAACTTAGGTTCCCCCATTCGTTTCCAAGTCTGTTTAGGTAATACATTCGCATCCGACCCTAGGTCCAAAATAACTTGATCCATCTCGCAATCACCGATCTGCGTAGTCAACTGCATCTCCCTACCAGTGCATTTCTTATACCTATAGAGGTTGTGCACGTCCTTGACTTTCGGAGGGAGGATAGGTCGTGTTGCGTAGCTATCTATCAATGCCTGAAGATTTTCCACAGTCCTTGGGTTGCGCAGCAGCTTCATACATGCCTGTACAAAGGGTTTGACCTCCTCATCTACCTTGAAGTCCTCAGGCGGTGGCAAAGTAGATGCCTCTACCTCAGCAAAGTCTTTGTGAGCTGCGATAAATGTTTCTTTCTCCTTTTTTAGCTCCAAACCTTCTGTTTGAAAAATCTTTACTCTTGGATCGAGAGGCTGCGATTCACAGTTTTCTCTAGGCCCCCAGTGGTAGTCACTACATGTTGTAATATTCATGTGCCGGATATTTTGTCTAGTAGTTAGGGCTTAACTGAGATGTGCGTGAGTGTTGGTTGAGAACCGCATCTTCACTATCGAAAGCTGAGCCAGGTCTTCAGTACATCGATCCGACTTCTGTGTCCCCCGTGAGAGGGTTGTCTTATAGGGTTTGAGCCGATCACAAGAAGATTCCCCTGCCTCTCCATAGTTATATGGGCCCAATTTCCCTCATCCTGCGACCTGCGCTCCCACCTCTTTTGCCATTTTGCCCTTGAAGATAAGCCCCTGTGGCTAGAAGGAAGGCCGGGTGAAGATGGATCCATGCCCCTAGGGTCACCGATCGATCATCGATGCGCCATCACGACGATTCATTCATGTTACTGTAACTATCGTTTTCATTGTTTATGCAGGGCAATGCGTATGCTGGTGGGGATAATGTTGCAGGAACCAGAAGCACTGCCAGCCAAAGTTAGTCATCTCACCATAGTGCTGACCCACTTGGTCTTGCATGTATTCTGTTAGTAGCGGGCAATTATCCTTGGTGTGACCATTCGTCCTACATCATATGCACCATCTTTTAGCTCCAAACCTTCCTATTTGCTAACTGTTGTCTGGATCAGAGGCTCAGTTGCAGTTTTCTCCCCAGGCCCCCTGGTGGCCATCCCACTACATGTTATGATATTCATGCTTGGATATTTGTCTCGTAGTTCGGGCTTAACCCTCTGCACATTGTGCGTAGGTGTTGGTTGATTTTCCTGCATCTTCGCTATCAAGACTGGACAGTCTTCAATTGCATGGTCTAGCTTCCTACAATACCGGCAGGACTGTCTTGTAGGGTTTGGACAGTCCCTGGGAAAGTTCCCTACCTCTCCACAGTTATAATAGATGAATTGCCCTCATCCTCGACCTACGCTCCCACCTCTTTTGCCTCCCCTTCCCCTTGTTGGGGAGCCCCCTGTGCTCGAGAGGGATCTGGTTGAGGATGGATCCAACTGCACCCTATAGAGATTCCCTCGATCGATCATCAAATCATACATCCGGCAGTTCTGTTCATCATTTCCTACCGACCTATAGAACCTACACCATTGTTGTTTTACTTCTGGGACGTACGTAGCAAGGTGAGGATAGTGGTTTGTGTCGTGCAGCCCTGCAATGAGGCAATCATCTCACCATAATGCCGACCCACTTGGTCCTACATGTATTCTGTTAGTAGCGGGCAATTATCCTTGGTGTGACCATTCGTCCTACATCATATGCACCATCTTTCTGGGCTAGCCTCTACGCCTCGCTCCTTTCACAGGTTCTGGATCTCCATGTGCATCACCTCCAGTTGTCCTTGGATCTGCTAGACGCCTAGCTGGGTATCATCTCTAGGCGCAGCTTCTAACTTCATAGCGACCTCCGGGGCTTTTTCTGGTGATTCAAAAGTTTGCTGACCCATAGGTACGCACAGGTGAGGCAAAAACATAGAAATGAACCATTCCGTGTGCTGTCTATCATCGTACTGAAATCCTCCTTCCCTGATCACCTTCTTTAATCGTTGATCGGCCTCCCACACAGACTCAGAAGGCCCTTTCTTGAAATCCTTTAGATCGACCACTATTTGAGAATAGGACTTAGGCTTCTTGAACTGTTGTTTCAAGGCATTCTTGATCTCTTCAATGGTTGTGTTTGCATGATGTCCGATGTATCCCATGTACCAATCCAAAGCTCTTCCTTCGAAGGCAAGGGACAGTTTTACTCTCTTCACCGCATCACTAGCAACGTTCTGCGCAGTCCACACCGATTCTGCGACAAACCAGAACTGCTCCATGTCTTCATCTCCCACACCCTTAAAGGAAAGCAACTTCATGTGTGCAGCCATGTCATCTTCTGGTGGTGGAGGTGTAGGTGAATTCTTACCCCTACGCTGGTTTGAAAGTGGTCTGGCTGGAGGAATCTGCACAGCTGCTTCTCTTACCGAGCTGTAGACAGATCTACCTCCTTCTAGGTTGGTCCGATAGTATTTGCCGCTTCGCGTCGTACTCCCGTCCAAATCAGAGGTCATTCATTTGGTGTGGCTACATAGAATACTTTTCTCGCACAGTAATATCTTAATTAGTAATGGTAAATTCTTCATAAACTTACCCCTAAATCCTTTGAATAATATTCTCTCTGCTTCAGAGTAGGAGACGAATTGATCGATGGCAAATTCCGTCACGAATCATCCTAGCACGCTATCCACCCAATGGTCTATGGTGCGAGTGATGGTGTTATCAGTCTTCTCTAACTGCTGGATCAATTCTGGGGTCCATTGTGTGACCTGCTCATCCTTCCAACACTTTTGAAATTCGACCAACCTTGTGAGTCACTCCTGGAGCTCGATCGCAATGGTTACGAAAAATATCTCATAGATCTCTATGAAAATATACCTATTTTTCCACTTTTTGGTGGTCAATCCCTTACTGCGGTTTTCTTTTATTGCGAATTCCTGAACTTTCCGTACGAGCCATTCATCACTTTCTTTTCTTTTAGGTTTCCAGTATGGCCTTGGCATTACCCAATCCCTCTCTCAAAATGCTCCCAGTCCTAGCAACAGAACCATTTTTTGTCTTGAGGGGTCCTGACCCAGGTTCATAGGTTAAGGGTTGCCAAAAACTCCTATACTACTGGCCCTTTCGGCAGTGACCTACTTGCGCAAGTCAAAGTCTCACCCGAAGTAGTATGGGAGGGTGTTAGAACCAGGTTTTCGCACCCTGGGAGAGGGCAGGTAAGTCAGGCAGTGCAGCGTTTGACTTCACAAATATCAGATTTCATATTACAGAACCTAGATCTATCAGTCCCTTCGCATCCACGTGCGTAGTACCATGCAACGAATAATAGATATAGGACAACAAGCAACTTATCGCATAAAGTCTAATAAAAATATTTAGATCATTTGTCAATGTAGCATAAGTACTTAGCACAGTTACTTGCGGAGCTCAATATAGACTTATGCATACCATAACAGATCTAGATCACAGTATAAACGAGTAGCACAAGTACTTCCGCAGCTTAAATCAATGACATAGAGCATACATAATCAGATATCACAAATCTAATATATTCAGATATTTCAACAGTCTTCTGCATTCATTAATCCTTCAGATCCTTTTACAATACCCAAAACCCAACCTGCGCACACAGTTGAAGGGTCTGCACACAGTAGGACTGAGGATCTCCACGCACACAGCCAGCAGGAGTCCTTTCCCCAAAAACCCAAAATAGATCTACTAATTCGCAAATTTCACCAATATTAGTTCAAGTCTATCTTACAACTCAAAAAAGGTTCGATTACTTATACTACTTTAGCCTACGCATCCAATGGTTCGCAAACCATGGTTTACGGACTCTTCATCTACCCTTGACCCACTTACAATGCATTAGGGGCTTTGACCCACCCCAAAACCCCTGTGTTAGACTAAATATAATAAAAAATATACAAAAATGGACCAGATTCGCAGCTCTTGTAGGATACCCTATTCCAACAGGGGTTCCTAACCGTTGGATGTGGTTACTTCATAGGATAGCTAGATATATAGCATGTTACCACGAGCACAACTAGTTTACTTGTGACATTTTGCATACATTTTGAGGTGTGATGACCAATGTGTCTTGGGCACAAATTTTGTAAAAACCTATAACTATCTATCTATATGATTTCAGAGTTTTTCCTATGTTTATTATGCAATCCTATTCAATGATGTGAATGTTTTCTTTATATATGTTGCAAATGTCTATCTAAAACTTGATTAGCTAATGAATCAGTCAATGTGTTCAAATTTCTGGAAATGTGTTGATATTGAATAAAATCAAAATGTCTTTCCAAAATTTGAACTCTTAGGAAAAATCTAAGAAGTGTTGGATTTCTAACAGTATAAATACTAGTGAGTTGTAATACCACAAGTTGTGATTCTAACCTTATGATTATGTGGTTAATACCAAATGAAATGGCATCAGAGAGAAGTTCTATCAACGCGCTATACTCAGCGATATTTTTCATCGATCTACCAATACAAATCCCTTTAAAACTCACTAACTCGTCGTTCGAAGAAAAAATGGCCTAGGCTGCAGAGAATAGATTTTGCATACTACGACTAGCACCATCAGCATATCCAACAAATGGTTTTGAAGATTCAGACATCTGCGATGAAATGTAAAGCAAATTACTAACGTCAAGAAAAATCTAAAAACAAATTAAGATAGTGAATGCAAATCAACAGCATATATACAATATAATACAAAAAAAAAATTACTACGCTCATGATTAAGCATAGTAACGTTTCAGATACAACCCATTTCTAGGTTGTGCCAATGGAATTCCATCGTAATAAACTAACTCATAGGCACGCTTAGCAAGAACTCTTTTGACAATATAGGGGCCATGCCATAATGGCTCAAACTTTCCTGTACCTATTACATCAGCTTCTTGATCGTAAAGAAGGACCAAGTAACCCTCTGAGAAAATGCGAGGCTAGACATTTTTGTCTTATTGCGCCTTTATACATATCTTATGCACTTCGTTGGCCAATTGGGCTTCATGACGCGTTTCATCAAGATGGATGAGGTTAAGGAGACGTGTTTCTTCTTATAAGGTGTTAGGTAACAAGTCTATTGCGAGTTTTAGCAATGATATTTCACATTGGATTGGTAAGATAGCTTCTAGACCATACACCAATTGAAAAGGAGTAGATCCGATTGCGTTTCTCACCGAGGTTCGACACACACACAAGGCAGAGTAGAGGATCAAATTCCAGTTTCTTTTACGAACTCCTATCATTCGTTGAAGCATTCGTTTAAGAATTTTTTTGATAGCCTCAACTTGTCCATTTGATTGTGGATAATAGGGAGTAGAATTATCACGTGACAATCCTAACTTGGCAGTCAATTCAAACATCATGTGGTTGCGAAAATGCTTCCCATGATCTGTAACTATAACCTGTGGGACCCCAAACCATGCAATAACACGATTAAAGAAAAATAATGCAGTTGTCTATCTTGTGTTGTTGAATGTAGGAATCACTTCAGCCCATTTGCTAAAATAGTTGACTGCGACAATAATATAACCATGCCCCCCAGATGAATGAGGGTTACAGGTCATGAAGTCAATACCCCATTTTGTAAATGGTCTCACAGAGACAACATGATGCATTGGTGCTGGCAGTTTGCAGATTTTACAATAAAAAATCTCGCATGCATGACAACTTCTGACCGCGAGGATGCAGTCTTAAAAAATAGTAGGCCAAAAGTAACCCGCGCGGAGTAACTTCTGCGCGGTAGAATATCCAGATAAATTTCCACCACAAGCCCCAGCATGAAAATAATTTAACACTTTTTCGGCCTCCTCATGAGTGAGGCACCTCCTTAAAATGGTATCGACACCACGACGATAAAGTGTATCGCCGACGATCAAATAATCTTTGGCTTGGTATCGAATACGTCATTGTTCAAAGTGAGAGGTATTAGGTTGAAAATTTTGTGTTTGGAGATAAATGATGAAATCCCCATACCAAGGATCAGATGATCCGATCAGAAATAGAGACTCATCTGGAATTGATGGTTCCGACGTAGTTGCAGTACTATCAGAGGGAAGGTCACAGAGAAGCTCAGCCAAAACTAAAGACTTTTTTTACTTGGATTTGATAAATTCCAAATCAAATTCCTGAAAAATGACAATCCATTTTGAATATTTCCCCCCCAGCAATTGACGTGATAAGATATAAGTCATGGGGTTGCAATCTGAAATGATAGTTGTTTTTCAGAGAAGGATATAATGGTGAAATATTTACACAGCTTGAACAGCTGCTAAGGCAAGATTTTCTATGTATAAGTACTTAACTTCCGTATCATTGAGATTATGACTCAAATAATAGATCAGATTTTCAATTCCATCTTCTACTTCGACCAATACCATAGCAATGGACGTTTCGGACGCGGCGATATATAGGAAATAATAATTTTGATCATTAGGAGGATACATTAATGACGCTCGGAAAAGAGTGTCCTTGATAGCATCAAAAGAAGCTTGCGCAACTTGGTCCCAATGGAAGGGAACCCCCTTTTTCAAGGGTCTAGTAAATCATTTAGCCATTTCGGCGTAATTTGGAATGAACCTTCTTAGGAAGTTAGCCTCTCCTTGAATTTTTTGTATCTGAAGTAAGTTGATGGCGCAGGAAAATCAAGAATGGCCTGAACCTTCAAAGGGTCGATTTGAATTCCTTCTTTTGAGATGATGAATCCAAGAAAATGAGCAGAAGCAACACAAAACACACATTTATGTGGATTGAGGCATATTTTGGAGTGTCGACAGTGTAAGAAAATGGCTCTCAAATGCATCGGGTGATCAGTCTTATTTTGTGAATGCACTGGTAAATCATCTAGATACAGTTGAACAATGTGCTTGATTTCATTGAAAGCATAATCCATTGCTCTTTGAAAAGTTTCCCCAACGTTCTTTAAACCAAACGAAATTTTCCTATAAGTGAATGTGCCCCAGGGACAGATGAATGGTGTCTTATGTGTTGTCTTATGTTGATCATCTGGGCGGATATTGATTTGATTGCCAAAAAATCCATCCATGAACGAAAATATTTCGCATCCATCACAATTGTCAATAATCTGGTCGATAAAGGGATTAGGATAGTTGTATTTTGGAAAAGCATGATTAACATCCTGATAATCAATGCACACTCTAATGGTTCCTTTTTTTTCATAACAAGAACGATATTGGAAACCCACTCAGTTAGCAGAATAGGGTATATAAAGCAAACATGCAAAAGTTTTTCAACTTCTGCTTTGATGGAAGCGGCTTTCTTCGTATGAATAGGACGAAGCCGTTGACGCACCAGTTTGACATCAGGATACATATTAATAGTGTGTTCAACTATACTAGTATCTATGCCTGGAATTTCCTCATAAGACCAAGCAAATACATCACGAAATTCATGAAATAGAGAGTGATATGATTCAAGTTCTGATGGAGAACAAGATACACCAACATGAATATTCTCTACAATACCAGGTTTGGTCGAATATCGATAGAAATTGTTTCTTCAATATTTGACAGATTTCACTCGAAATCGACTGCAATAATGGGTAAATAATTCGAAAATAATTTTTTTATGGATGGGTGATATAGTTCACTAAGATTATTTTCTTCATAATCAGGAAGATGGGAATGATGATGATAATCTTCCCATGGTTCTCCTTCTAACATCATGGCTTCCAAAATATTCTCATCTGTCAAGAACACTGAGGAAAATGGATCAGATGGAGTACCAAAATCTAAGGAACGATCAACCCAAACACTCAGCGACACTGATTTAAAATTTTTCACCCAAGCCAGATATATTGATTGCTATGCCATCTCAATAGGGTTGGGCGGCAGAAACTCATCCAACGTAGAAATATCAGAATCACCCATACTCTCCCTTAATCCAGATAGAGTGGAAGAGATCATGTAGCAGGTCTCTATACTTGCAATTTTTTTTTACGTCGCGGATGGTGGTAATGCAAAGGTTCCCATAAGAGTGGAATTCTTTAAGAGTCCTACACCAATGTTCTAAAGTTCTAGTTGGGGTATGTGAACGAACTGAACACGTCCATTTACCTGCGAAGCAGAGGCAAAGAAGGATAGTTGATTAATGACTGTGATTGTACATTTATGTGGAAAGGAAATCATTCTAAAATATGTAGAAACAGTTGCAGTCATTGCATATACCCATGGCCTTCCAAGTAAAATATTATAGTCAAGGGGTTCGTCAACAACCTCAACATCAGTATTCACTATTTTCCCCCCTAGTTCAACATGCAGGTTATTAATAATACCACAAGGTATATATGTACGTCCATCAAATGCCTTCAACGTCATTGATGATTGTGATAAGCATGGCGAGCCAAGTGAATTCCAACAATTTAGAGACATAATGCATGTATATGCTCCCTCATTAATAATAGTGCGATGAACAAGGTGATTGAGAACATTTACCTATATGGAGAATGCCAATTCTGCTGGTAATTGTGGCACATAGCCCTTATGATTAAAGACGACAAGATTAGAATCAATCGAATCAATTCCACCAATAGCCGACAATAAAACCTGTTTTTGGGAGGGAAAATTTTGTAATACCTCAAGAGCAGACATAGTTGAAGGGGATTGAGCCAAATATTCAACTATATTATAATTTTGTGCAACTCTTGCTCGAGGATTATATGTCAATTTATGAATTACTCCCTTTGGTGGCTTGATTTTCAATTCAGGAATAGCAGTAGGCGATACTGATTCCGTAGATGGATTCGTTGTCGAGGTAGTAGGTTGATCAGTGACCTGAATACCATAATATTTATTACGTTTTGACACCAAAATATCTGTTGAAGGTTTTGTGACGGATAACATTAACACTTGGGAACTAGGAGTTGAATCCATAGTAACCAAATTAGTGTCCGGATTTGGGAATGGGTCTGTCAACACAGCTGACGCATGTGAAGTCTTGATGATTTTTGAGACTTCAGCGCAGTGAGGAAAATCCATAACAAAGTTTTCCTCATTATATATTATGCATGGATAACGAGGTTTCTGAGGTCCAGACGATTGATTAGATGATCTTTCCTGCGGGTTAAAAGTTTGCTTTTTCTTAGATTTCTTCTCTTTCTTAATTCCTAGTTGCTTGTCACCTTTTCCTTTGTCAAATGACACGACATTAATTTTGGAAGTAGTAGCAGAATCAGATTTAGTAGTGTGGTGTGTGCTTGCAGTGCCTATCGAGTCGTCTCCAGCATGAGAGTCCTTTAATTGAGGGGGAACATTGAAATTAGATCTCGGTGCGTTAGGAATTTTTTCATAGAGCATGCCAAAATCAGTATAAATCAAGTGTAAATATTTGGCACGAGCGATAAATTTCTCTTCTATGATGACGTTGCCCTTAGCCACATCCTCAGTTATAGATGGTAACAAGGACTTAATGAACCATTCATCAAGGAGCTGATCCAGAACAAAGGTTTTAACCATTCGACGATGATGACACCACTCATGAATATGGTCAAAGATGTGAGTAGCATTAGTCTGTTTGAAATTGGTCAAGAGTTCCATTCCAGTTTCATATCTAATGGGTAACTGGAAATGAGTCAAAAAGACAGTAGCTAGGGCTGTGAAATTATCAAAAGAAGCTCTAGGTAATTCAATGTACCATTTTGTAGCCAGACCTGTGAGTGTACGCTGGAAAAGACATAGTCGAACAGAATCATCATTCAGGGAATTTGATGAACACCATAAATGATAAGTCATAACATGAGTCATTGGATCTTCTCCAGGGTTTCTATTGAACTTAGGAATATCCAAGGGAATTTGTGAGGTATCACCGGCCACCAAGGAGCATAATTAATTAGATCATTAGTTAGCCGACTTAAATCTAGTAACTCTAAAGTTGCAGCAAAGGGCAACTGTCGATTAAGGTCAGGTTGAGCATAGCCAGGGTAAGATGGAATTGCCTGAGCTATATACCTTTGAGCACCAGCATAAGGAATCTGTTGCTAGTAACCCAAATAGGGGTTGTTTTGCATAGCAAACGCTTGAGGATTCTATTGACCAAAACCTGGATATGATACTTGTTGAAAAGAAGTTTGAGGCATTTGCGCCTGAGGTTGCCAAGGGGTCTGTCCACCAATGTTATAACCCAAATTAGGATAACTTGGATTCGGTTGATATGTATAACCAGGTTGCGGTTGTGACATCCCATAAAATGGTAGACCAGCTTGTGAATAAATGATTCCGGATACAGGTTGTTGTAAATTAACCAAAGGATTTGGAGTCTGTGGACCCAACATTTGATGGTATTTAGTTGAAGGACCTGCTTGATAAGGTTGATGTACAACATTTTGATTCTGTAACAAGGGTAAATATGTATTAACAAGTGGTAATGAAGTGGGTGTAACAGGTTGAACCGGTTGATATGGGTGTACAACCATTTGTGGTTGGATAGGTAGATTGGGCTGCCATTGACAAACATTCTTTTCAACATTAGATTGACCAAAAAGTGACGGAGTACTGTCATATTGGGTGACCAAAGGTTGCCCCCCAGCATGAGGAGCATAATAAGACAGAAAATATTGTTCTCTGAATGCTGGGAATCCAGTTGATATGGTACTTGAAATAATAGACCCAGAAGGACCGGCTTGATATTTCCTTGAAGATGTGTATAATGAATCAAGTCGTTCAGTACTTACTATAGAATTACCAGTTAAAATACCAGATGATGACATTGGTAAAGTCCATGGATTTGAAAATGCACCAAAGAAAATTCCAGATAATGATTTTCAACCTGATGGGACCAAAGGGCCTCCATGAAAAAAATTAATCTGGTGAATTTGTAAACATCGACGGGGTAGCTAGGGCGGGAGCTGATGTAATTGGAACAGATGGCCCAAGCGAAGATATTGGTTCATTCATGGTTACTTGACCAAAATTATACCCTTTTGAATCGACGGGAGTTTGAAAAGGAACATGATCAACAAAAGCAGATGGTGTCTATTGAGAAAAAGACTCCTACAGGTAAAGGTCCTCCCCAAAATGGGTTGGAGTTAAAGGTGTATCGTCTTGTGGGATTTCTTCAATCGCAATTAAACCAGGTGGAAGTATTTCACCGTCAGGCCCAAAGTATATTTCAGGCGGTTGACTGTGTGATATAGGAGTTTCAATGGCTACAAAAGTTTGTGGGATGACCAAGGTAGGAACAACCTCTGGTTGTTCGACTTCAGGATTCAGATGTTCTGGCAAAGAAGAGACAAGATCTAGATCAATTTTTGGTTGAACAACGTCAAGTCTAGGAGGTATGGTCTCACTGGTTGGATGGATCGTGACCACGGGTAGTTGTGAAGACTCCGTTTCGACAACAGTGGACGAACCGGGATGTGTAGAAACAATTTGAGCTAACTCTGGTTTATTGGAAAATGATGTTTCACCAGAGGTATGAATTGTACTTGATTCAGCAGATCGTGATCGCCTTTGCCTTCCAGAAGTAACTTCTAGTGGTAAAGGTGGTTTTCACGCTAGTCTACGCAAACAACGGGGGAAAGGATTTTTTTCTTCCACGATTACTGATTTATTTTAACCAAAAACAAATAAACAAAATAAAAGGGTAATGCTAGGCAAAAGGGTTTACCAAGAAACTGTGAACTACAAAATACCTCCTGGTGAACCAAGAAGTACAGGTAGGAAATCTCCCCGAATGTTTTGTTCGGTGTATCACAATGTACAAGGCGGCTGACTCGGTTCACTATGGATGGATAGCACCTAAAATTTGTCCTCCCAAATATACCCAAAGGTACGTGGAGGCCCAAGTCCGTATTAGCGCTGTCTGATGCAAAACCGCACTGTGAGAGCACCCCTTTATACTTATCGTACTGTAACACCACCTGATATACCCAAAAGTACGTGGACGAGCTACGATATACTTATGTACGTGGAGTAAGGTATCACACTCGGAATGTATCGCAGACAATTTAATGACAACTACTATTTTTTACGATGCCAGAACATGTCTCTAGCCTAGACCTTCTAAATGTTATCGTTATGGTTCCAATACTTTGTTAGGTAAATTGAGATAAATTTTATGTTGATCTTGCTTAACAATTTTCCTTTCAAAGGTTCACCGCGATGATGTATAGGAAAATCCTAAAATGCAAACTAAGAATGATAAAAAATCTTTCACTTTTAGTTTCTTCAATGAAAACCTAGGTACTAAGGGGAAAGAGCAAACAATTTTTGAGAAAACAAATCAATGAACACAAACTAAATGTAGATTTCCTAATTGTTCCTTTTGCAAAACACATAAAATCCTACATGCAAATGAATTTTTTTCTTTTTCAGTTCCTTTAATGTTATGAATGCGAAAAAGAAACTAAGTGCACTAAACCAACAAATCAAATGCTTTTTACTTTCGAGAAATGAGGAATACAAACAACAATTTCTCTTTTGAAGGAAAAATGAGGAATTTAACAACAATTTCTCCTATCAAGAAATGAAGAATTTACGACAATTTCCTATTTCGAAAGTAGATGAGCTTAATGCGACAGTAAAAATACTTTGAAATAAATATTTCAATGATAAAGAAAAACATTTTAAACAAACATTGAACAATTTTTCTTTTAAAGGAGGAAGAAATATATAGATTCACTGGTCAATATGAGGTTCAAACTTTTCAAAACACAACAGAAAACAAACTGAATCAATTTTCAAAGACAAATTCAAGGGAATCTGGATGGTTTTAGGAGGAAACGCAGTCTCTAAGGGGAGACAATGCTCTGCAACATGGGCCTGAAAGGGAGACAATGCTTTGCAAAGCACTGTGTCCTGTCCAGGAGTGCGTTGGGCGCAATGAATAAGGAAAAACACCATTGTTTAACACACTTCTTTTACAAATTAATATTTCAAAAATTTTGATCTTTGTGAATAACAACTACTAGGTGGATAAATAGAGCAAATCAGAGGCTAAAACACCTAGAACTAAGAGAAATTCTCCCCAACAGAGTCACCAATTTGTTGGATAGAATTGTGAATTACGGATAAAACACGCTTCCCTAGACAGGTGATAATCTAGAACAACAAATTAAATACTATACGACTTCTTCTCCTAACTAAGAACAGACACACATAATATATTAGAAGCTTACCTGGAATCCAAGCACTTCCAAATGGTGCCTTCTGTCACTTTCATTGTAGCTTCAAAATCCAACGGTTTGTGCAAAATGCTTCCTGCAAGAAGGAACACTAAACAACAGAAGATAGCAATAATACAGATGTCTATTCAAGTTAGTTTTCTAAATCAGTAAAGTATAAACCATATACATCAACTAAGATCTTACAATATGGAAAATCAAAGCCAATACAGATGCATATAGGGAAAATTAAGTTGTATTCTTTATTGATGATAGAAGGAGAGGTTACAACCTAGTGACTAATTTGAAGTGACCATTCCAGCAACATTCCTAGCCTCATCACAGTATAAATCTCTCCAGTAGTTGTTACACAAATCTAACTCTTAATTGAAAATCCACCAGCATTTCTCTACTCAAATTCTTCCTTCTCAAACACTAAGATCTGTGTTCAATTTATAGAGAAGCTGAGGTAGTTTTACAATCAATGACTTTCCAATAATAGGCAATAAATGTTCCCAATCTTGTAGATGTCAAATGGACACTTGGATTTGAAGCTTGACACATGTGAACTCTTCTAGAAGGCACTGGCCAAGTGCAGATTTCGGAACAATGAGAATTTCGCTCCCAATGTGACCAACGCACCTGTGAATGTTGGGAAGTTCTTTGCAGAGCAACCTTGCATGGGGCTACCTGCATATGCAATGCCCTTAGTCCCTTTAGAGGCAGCGTTGATGAGCTCTCATATGATATATTATAAACTTCAAACTTTGGAAACCTTTGCTTGATGAAAATCATGCTTGATTTGTCTTGTTCTTGTCTTAGGGCATATAGCAACTTGAAATGATAGGGGATGATAGACCCTCAGTCATTGGTCCTGAAGATGATGCCCAGTTAACCAGTTCATTGGGAATGATGCCCAAATTGACCTATAACAATTAGTATTGTATTTTTTCAAGATATCATGGACATGTTGGCATCTGTACTGAATTCATTCAATAAACTTGGTAGCTTTTTCAACTTTAGGTTTAACATGTGCAAATTCTTCTTATGTTGTTGCAACGGGTAGTGTGACATCAATGGGACCCAATGGTTGAAATCTGAGGCCCACCTAAGAGGTTCTATGGCTATTTGAGCTATAGAGATCTTAGTTGTATTTGTGTTAAACATAGGGGAGATTCACATCACATGTGCATGGATGCTTGGAGTTGTCTATGCACAAAATGTGCACAATCATAATGTTGACGACCTTTGTCTGGACATTAGTCTGGGGTGGAAGGAAGTTGATTTGGTGAGCTTAATGTCCAACAATGACTAGAGGCTTAACCAGAATGCACTTAGGAACCTACTATCCTGATATGGTATGATGGTCTGTGGGATCCAAAAATGTACCCAAACTCATTGAAAGAATATCTTCGCAGTGCATTTTGATGTTATACTCTTCTTGCAGGTAACTAGAATGACCATCTTAGAAAATCTATCAAAAAACACAAAAACATAGTCATTACCATGCTTGGTGCAAGGAAGGCCAAACATATAGTCCATCAATATGGATTCTGTTACACCATTCATTCTACAACTTGGTTTGAATTCAAAAACTTTTCTTCAAAGTTTGGGTTTGAAAATTTTTTTTGGAAGACATTTTTTGGAGGCGGCGTGATTTTTCTTGGAGGTTCAAAGTTTGAGTTTAAAGAACTTTTTGGGAAGACATTTTTTTGGAGGCGACTTGATTTTTCTTGGAGGTATGTAAGTGTTTTGTGTTGAAATAAATATTTTGAGCTTCTTTGTTCAAAATTTTTTCTTCACATTTTAGAGGCGGTGTGATTTTTCTTAGAGGTATGTACGTGTTTTGGATCAAGGATTACGTATTTTTTAGAAAAGATTTTTTAAAATTAAATCTTTTGTGATATTGTTTGTAATTGAGTTATTGTCTAATTTTTTAAAGGAATTTTTTTGAACCTCATACCCTATTATCATGGGAAATCGAAGAACTTGTGTGAGAAAATATGATCGAAAAAGAAAGCCTGAGGAACGTAGAGAAGAGACGAGACAATATCGCAAAACAAAGTTAGAAGCTCTCTCAAATATTGAAGAGGAAAATCAACCTCAAGCAGAAATTGAAGCAGGTATGTAAATGTAAATATTACATGATCTATTGATATATATTTAAAATTTTCCTAATGTAAAATATGAAGCTTAATTTTTATTTGATAAACTAGTTTGAAAAATATTTTGTTTGATGTAAACAGACAGAGATATTCCTCAAAATATTGAAGAAGAAAATCAACCTCAAGCAGAAATTGAAGCGGGTATGTAAATGTAAATATTATGATCTATTGATATATTTTTAAAGTTTTCCCAATGTAGAATGTGAAGCTTAATTTTTATTTGATGAACTAGTTTGAAAAATATTTTGTTTAATGTAAACAGACAGAGATACTCCTCAAAATATTGAAGAAGAAAATCAACCTCAGGCAGAAATTGAAGCGGGTATGTAAATGTAAATATTATGATCTATTGATATATTTAAAAATTTCCTAATATTTATTGACATATTTATTAATTTAGTTATTTATTGAATATGTACTATTTTTTCGAATATGTACAGATGAAATCACTATCGATAATGAGATGTTAGAAAATGTCGACACTCACACACATGGAGATAAAAAACCTGACTATATTATACGATATCGTGTCGATAAAATTTTGGAAATGTTTTTCAAACCTGAGCAAGTGACAGTTCAAGCTCAAATATTGAAAGGTCTCCTATCATCAAAGAAATTAAAAGAAGCGACGACACTATTGGGTATTCGAAAATCAACCAAAGATAAAAAAAATGAAAGAAGAGGTGATAAAAAATATGAGTAGTGCTATAGAGTCAATTAAGAGATCTAGAGATAAAGAGGTTTCAAATATACGTAGAGGAATACAAATGGAAATGGTTTCACCAAGTACTCAAGAGAATCGTTTGAATCTAACATCTATGGCACGAGCACTAGGAACCTCGCGAAAAACTCTGCACAAACATCGAAAATTTCGACTGCAAATAGACGTAAATGATGAAATCGCTTGTTGGAGAGCTATTTGTAGGCAACCATACAAAGATAGACTTGGAGAAGATGTTAAAAAAATAATATATGAATATTGGAAGAACAATTCGCGTGTTTCACCCATTGCAAGAGATGTGATGCGAAGAAGAATAGCATGAAATCAATACGAAGAACATGAAAAACATCTCTTGGAAACCACTCAAATAGAGTTATTCAACAAGTTCAAAGAAGAGAATCGTCAAATTCAAGTTTCACTCGGTGCTTTTGTTCAACAAAAACCATGGTATGTAAAACCTATCACCGTACGCGACACTTGTTGTTGCCGTTATCATGTGGAATTTGAGTTATATTATGACACATTCCTTGATTTCGGTAGAACATTATGGAAGGATTCACCTCCTCCTTCCACTATCCGTGATTTCATATCTCAAATTCTATGTGAAAGAAAAAGCGATGAACTATTTTACAAAAAGAAATGTGTTGGTGGTAAAAAATGCAATGATTGTGGAAATTTGACTAAATTTCAAAACAAATATCGTATTGATATAAATGATCAATCATTGTCCAACATGAAAGTGAAATGGAAGAGATATGAATATACCAGTACATCGATTCAAGGTGCGGATAGTGTTAAAAGAATCGAATTACGAGAAGACGAAATTTTTCTAATAGACTTTTTGAGAAAGTTTGAAGCAGAAATTTACAAATACACCATGCATTCCCATAGAGCTCGATGGCAAGACTTGCAATTCAAAAAATCTCGTGATTTTTTTCCACCAGGAACCATTTTGTCAGTGATTGATTTTGCAGAAAACTACACATTTGCTCCACAAAAAGAAATTCAGAGTGAATACTATCACTCTGACCAAGTCTCCATGCTCGTTCATATTCTATATAGACATGCTGAACAAAATGTCGATCATATAGAAAGCACGAGTGAAAATCGACATATCATTAAATAATATCATTTTTATATCAGTGACGATCGTACGCATGATACATGTTTTGTACAACATTGTTTTGGAAAAATTTATGATTCATTGAAAAATCGTGGAATAACATTCAATGAACATTGGATATGGTCAGACGGATGCGTAGGTCAATTCAAATCTGCACGATCATTTTTTTGGTTGTGTCGTCTTCATAAGAAAACTTGCATTAAACATTGTTGGAATTTCTTTGAGACTGGCCATGGAAAAGGAGAACATGACGATGCAGGAGCATGCATAAAATGAGTACTTCGAAGATATCAAATGAACCACTTTGCACGCCGACTTGTGAACGCTGAAGAAGTTGTTCAATGGTGCAAAACTGCTCTAAGCCATGAGATTAACCCATCAAGAGAAGTGCAAAGGTACATTCAATTTAATTTATATTGGAAATCTAATTTTAAACATTGTACATTTATCATGCAATGATTATTTTTAATTGTATTTTGATATCATATTTACAAATTCTTTTTCTAATTTTCCATATAAAGGTTTTTTTGGCATATTGGAATCGGAGACGTAAATAGATCAATTGGAAATGAGGTTGGAACAATAAAAGGGACTCGAAAATTGCATTCAATTCAAACAAAATTGTCCACAAATGTGTTTGCATTGGATAAAAGAAAATATTCTTTTTTTTGTGATGTTTGCATAGACAACACAAAATCCAATGACGTCTGTGAAAACAAAATGTATGTGAACGATTGGAAACATACAAAGCTAAATACAAAGGGAAAAATGTCTGTTGCAATGTTTGAAGAAATGGAATCAGATGAAACTAAAATATCATCCGATGGTGATCGAGTTTCTGATCTTGTTAGAGAAGGTAACATTTGAATTACTTTTTAATGATTTAAAGATTTACAAATAAATTTAAATATGCATAATTAAATGTTAAATTTATTTTATTGTGAAGGAGATGTTTTTGCTGTAATTGCACCTATTGACAACGATGAAAATGTAAAGTATTATTTGATGCGTTGCACTGAACAAAAAATGAATTTATTACAAGACTATAATGATCACGGATTTCAGTATGACAAAGGGTCTATTATACTGAAAGGTTATTTTTTCAAACAAACTCGTCAAAGTGGAGACTTTGTTTACTTCGAAGACTATGAACCTGATTCCATAAGTTGTCAATATAGTCACTTGGTGTGTGCAGCACGCATAAAGTTGATAGAAGTTCAATCAAAGAAAAAAATCAAAAATTAAGAAATGGAAAATGTCAAAATCCGATCATGAACGGATTATTGAGGATGGAATTCCATTAGAATTTTTTTGAGTGAAGTGTCCAACAATTTATTATCATTTAGACCTTTCAGTACTCAACTAAAAATTGAACTGCTTATGTTATTTATGGTTTGCAGATGTTACAAATTGTTTGGGTACAAGCACGTGCTCTAGTATCCACTGAAAGTAGTTTTTCTATACATGTGCATTGATTAAAAATGTTAAATATGTATTTGATATATATATTCTAGAATGAAATTAATTGTTCTTGTATATTAATTGTTCTTGTATATGTTCTCCGACCATATGGTACAAATTATTTCACTTTATTTTGTAAAGTCAGATTCGGTCCCCATATGGCGTAGCCTCCAAGGGACGAGATAACAAGTGGTTGTCCCCACTTGCCCGAATCTCGGCTTTTAAGTACAATTTTATTGTTTATGTCAAGCATCTTACATGATGTCCTAGCCAAAGATAGATTCTCTTTGTTTCAAGTTTCCAATAAAATTTGTCACTGAATGACCTGCTCGAACTCTTGTAGTAAACACCATACCTCATCTCTCTTGCTCTCCAATATTATTAGGTTTAATTATTATAACACAAAAATCGTTCTACGTTGTCAATAATTTTTTGCGCTTAGACTAAAATCAATGAACACTATTAATCCAATGTCTTTACAAGTAATGTACCATCATACATGCAATTATATCAAATTAGAAATCAACATATACAATGAAATCAATGGGGATTGTCTTGTTGCAAGTAACATAATTTCAATTTACCATATGTGAAAATGTAGGTTGAAACCATCCAAAACTTTAAGTTGTAAATTGAAACCATCCAAAACTTTAAGTTGTAAATTGAAACCATCCAAAACTTTAAGTCTTAAAACCCTTTCGATTATATATTGTGCATCATTAAAACATTTAACATTTAAAGTTCATTAAATATCACATGCAAAATGTAGATTGAAACCATCCAAAACCGGAGTTTTAAAAACTTCACATGCCATGCCAATTATAATTCAACAATCCAACAAAAACATTTAACAAACTAAATATCACACGCCACTAAGACGACCACACTAAGAGGATTGGTGCACTTCGTTTGGAAGGAGTCAATATATGTCGTATTGGAGCGATTAGACAGAATTCGAAAAGGAAAGAGCTTGAACCAATTCAAGCAGACCCGGGATCGAATTGTTCTATGGAGCTTCATGAGAAGAGATATGTGAAAAGCACTGTTAAGCCATGCCAATTATAATTCAACAATGCAACAAAAACATTTAACAAATTAAATATCACACGCCAAAGTCGTTTCAAGTTTTTGGTAAAAGTTGTCGCCGAATGACCTACTAGAATATTATAAATACTCACTTTGTAAGATCATTTGGCATTCGAAAAATTCGAAAGTCTTAGACTGTCAATCAATTTAAAGTATCATTCACCATAGGGAGTGTAAAATATTCAATGTAGGTTGGTGACGATGCTCACTCCTAGCTTGAAGCAGCGCAAATGACCAATTCTTTAATGAATTCCAATGCACTAGACCAACGTTGGTTCAACCTACTTGGTTTTTCACGCAAGAAATTCCAAGGATGGACTTTCTAGAAAAACTGCTGAAATTGAAAAGCTTGACATGGAGATACGACAAGGTGAACAAAGACTTCAGGAACTCTTTATGGAAAGGGCTCACTTGAAGGAAATAAGCACCACGTTGCGGGGTAAAGTCAAGAACATGGAAGATAAGATCAAGAGGGACTTTCTTGATCCGAAACCTATTGGTTTGAAGAAAGAAAATGCATGTGTTGGCACACTTGGAAAAGAAGACGACCACACTAAGAGGATTGGTGCACTTTGTTTGGAAGGAGTCAATATATGTCGTATTGGATCAATTAGACAGAATTCGAAAAAGAAAGAGCTTGAACCAATTCAAGCAAGCCCAGGATCAAATTGTTATATGGAGCTTCATGAGAAGAGATATGTGAAAAGCATTGTTAAGCCAAGGGCTAGTTCTAAAAACATATTGGAAGAGGAAATGTTGAAGAAGATTGCGAAAGTAAGGCACAAGACAAGGAGGAATGATGATGAAAGTTCCTTGGACTTGAGATTCATGTCTACAACCGTACATGGGAAAAAGTTCTGCTTTGTGTTAGCCTTCTATATCAATAGGTTTCATCTTTCATGATTGTCTTGATGGAAGTATGGAATATGTTCAAACCTTCTTACTTGAGCAAAGGTGTTCCATATTCTTGAAAACCAAAAAAATCAAAAAATTTAAAAAATGTAAAGAGGGTATACCCTAAAAGAAAGATCAAAGGGTAAAAAGAATAAAAATGGTCAAAAAAGAAAAAGAAATGAACCCCAAGCAAAAAATAGACCAAGGAAAGTGTGCAAATCCAAATGCCACTAATTTTTACTCTGTTGTAATAAATCAATTGTGTGCAGCTTGTGAAACTTTTGCCACAATTCATGAATAAGTCAAACTGTTTAAACTTGGCTTAGTCATACTTCAATTTCATGTTATAGATTAGAGAATAAATATCTAGCCAAACAGTTTAATCTTGGCAGATAAGTAGCTAGGTAGAGTGAATAAAAGGTGCTCAACAGTTTAATCTGAGCCCTTGGATGTAATAAGGGTAGAAATAGATAGATTCATCATGTAAAAAGAAAAGATTGATCGGGGTTTGCAAGTCTAAATGCACCCTAATAAAGAAGACAAAATGGTAGTGTTAAGTAGATAGGGTAGGTAGATGGTGCTGCAAAGTGTTATCTGATGAATGGTGCTGCTACATGTTAGTTAATCATTTACTTTCATCAAAAGTACTGAAGCAGAAAATACACTGAAAAATCACAGCAAGCAAAGTCAAAATTCATTAACCTCCCCCATCATTTTTCCCCCTCAAGAGTTTTACTAATTTCCCCAAAAGTACTAAGGTAATTGGAGATCAAAGGGGCTCAAGGCATTTCCTTGACTTCTGGAGGGACCAGACCCTCGGCCTAATGATCAAAAGACCTAAGCACTTGAAATAATCCATCATTGATTACCTTCCATCTTTAACTTTCTCCTAAGTAAAATCCTATTTTACTTAGGAGATTGATGCAATATTCCATAAAATTCCTCAAAACAACTTGTTATTCTAAGTTTAAGTGTTGAAGATAAAATGTTGCAATTTACTTCATAAGTTATCACTTTCTTAGATGTACAAATATGTTTTGATTTTCCTTGTCCTTTTTCATATTAACATTTGATTTTACTATATTAAATCCCTAGTATAATCCCTTTTCCTATGTATATAACTCCCTTTTCTAATAAATATCCCCAAAACCCATTATTATAATGTTTTACCAAAGTATATATTCCCGCACATGGAAACTAAACACCCCGCTTTATAAGCCCTTTGGTTAAAACTATAGCCTTATATATAAATTCCGCCCCTATGATGAATTAATTATATTAATTCATTCATCGTATAATAAAAATATATACAAAAAACTTTAGACATACGACAAGTATGTTTAATACCAAAACATATCAATAAACTTTGCGAAAGTCTATGCCACCGTCAGCATTCCACGTGGCATTCCACCTGGCCAAACTCCGCCGCAATCCATTTCATAATTTCACGGGGTTAATTAATCATTTGGACTAATTAACAACCATTTCCGCCTATTAACGTGTCCCCGGGGTGATTAGATTTCACATTAAAACCTTTTTAAACCTTGACGGGCCCACCTTTGAAATCGCACAAGTCCCCATCCCTTTCAGCCGTTGGATCATCCGTTCGTTGATCAACGGTGATCATCAATCCCGCTGCCCATCCCTTGCCAGCATGTTAACCAGCGGGGGATGGGCGGGTTTTGAAAAGTCAGCATTCCACGTGGCGTTAAAACTATGGAATCGCTCCCCCCGCGTCCTTTACCGCCTTCGTCCATAAGCGGTGCGGGCTCACCGCTTACCGCTTACCGCATACCGCCGGCCCCACTTTCCTACGTCACCCCGTACGTCAATGACGTCATCACCTCGAAAAAGACAAAAACCCTTTTTGACTTGTAAATAAGCCATTTTCGTGTTTTTTCAGTTATTTTTAGTTTCCGAAAGAGACAGAGCTCCCGCTGCAATTTCAAATTCCACTGCAAATACACCAATTTACTCCGAAATTCAGTTGCGCCCGTGTTGAAGAACGTCCCCGCCATTGTTCATTACCTGTTAAAGAACCAGTTCCATCTAAAAACAGGTATTTATCATTTCGCGCCCCGACTGCAAGTCAAGCTTAGTTTCCTTTGTTTTTTCTCTGAAAAAGTGGTTAAAAATCCTATCTGAGTCCTCATTGAAGATTTAGAACCTGTGAATTTGCTTCCCAAACCTGCGAATTGTTCCAATTTCCTCTTTTGTCAGATATCCCGCCCGGTCTGCAAGAAAAAACGAAAACCTCCATTTTGAATCCACAAGAACCAAAATGGAGGTCCCGACAGCTTTAAATATCACTCCATTGAATGCTCCTCACCGGGAATTAGACTATTTACCTCTAATAGATGAAGATTTCCAAATTAAAGACCTACATTTTGATGAAAGTCCCCGTTTGAGTTTCTGTCGCTGCAGAGACGAACACTTAAAGGGGCAAGATCTTATAGGGTTGTGGGAATCCAATCTCCCAAGGTATTTTATTCCTACAGTCCACGTTTTCCCTGAAATCATTCATTATTGTCATGCAAATTATGATCCTGCACAAAGAGCTGTATTAGCTCCTGATCAAAGTGTTATGTTCCCCATCACACCTCAGGCTATCAATGCTATGTTATACTTTGAGCCAGAACAAGAATTAGCACCTTTATCCATGGAAGGGTTGATTGAGAAAACCAGGCAGTTAACCCCAGAGAAATTAAAAGCAATGTGTCAGTATTTCATGTTACCTGAGCATCAGCCAAAAGAGACTCCCCCCTATGGTTTTTACTTTTTCAATAAATTGGGAAGGCTTATTGTGAATGTAATATCCTTTGTCTTAGGATTCAATACCAGTGAGTATGTAGATGAGATAACTCTGGCTTTGCTATCTATCTTTACCCCTGGGCAGCCTCCTGAGATTAAGTATGATTATGCTTCCTTCATTGCCAACCAAATCCATGATCAATTTTTAAGGCTAGATGATGAAAAGGTTTTCAAGTACTCCTCAGTTATCTATCATCTCATAATTTTCTATCACTCAGACAAATTCCCTTTCCCTGTTCAGAAACTTGATGCTAAAGGTAATCCCGGGTCTGTTATTTTTTGGTCCCCCATCATTCATTTGTCCTCTGATTCTCCCTACTCTTATTCAGAATTCATTGATCAGTTTGTACATCCTGCTACAACCTTGTTAACCGGAGTTTCTCCCCCCAGGCTTAGTACTGAGATAAGAAAGACCCTGCAATTGTCAAAGAGTTACAAAGTTGGGGATTGGTACTTGTACCAAAACCATACGGTCATCAGGATTTATGGATGTGAATTACATCCATTCAAGTTACCCAGATATGTACCAATGAGAATTTTTGCTTTGGAATAATTTAGACAGATGAATAACTCAGATGTAATGCATTTCTGCAATGTAAAGAAGAAAGCACAGTTAAGGATCAAAAGCTAGTTAGGTCCTTTCATTTGCAATTCTAGAGAAGCTGAGAGAGAAGCATAACTTATATTAGAGAGAAAATTCCAGACATCTTTCCGTTGGGTCCCATATGACCCCTTTGGTTTCATTTGTGAAAGAAGGTTAAAAAATAAGTCATCTCCTTATGTACATCACAGAATTCCTGACATAGAACAGTATGCAAATCACGAGGAATGGGTTAAAGGAACACTTGTTGAAGAGGGAAGTGGAGCTGCCAAATTGAATAAACTTATGAAAGATGTTGAGAAGAAATTTGACCTAGAAACATATGATCAAATGCAGGTACCCTACATTGGCACATCATCAGCAGCCACTCTACAACAAGCTCTACAGGAAGATAGTCCATCAGTAGCAGCAGAGCCCAAGGGTAAAGGAAAAGAACCTATAGTTCAGGTCATTGAAACCCTGGTCATGGCAGAAAAATCACAGAGTTCCAAAGCATCAGAACCATCTCAGACTTCTCACACACCGGCAAAGCAAATCCAAGTTCCAGAGATGCAAACTCCACTGAATGTGGAAATAGGGAAAAAGAGGCTAGCTCCAGATACCACACCTTCAAAAGGAGCCCCACAAGTTTATCAAGCTAAAAAACACAAGTCTGATCCACCTCCAGATGTAGAAATTATAGATGAAGTATTTGATGATGGTAGAGAAGATAGTCAGCAAACAGGTACAGCAAGTGAAACAAACATAAGCCAGAAAGGGATACAAAAGCAATTAAGCACTGAAGTATCTTCTTTCGGACCGCCAAAGACAGATACTGGAGACATTAAGAAAACCTTCATTAATATCAAAACAAAGAATGAACCATTGAAAATGAAGGTATACGATCAGTTTATGAAGATGGCTCCTCACAATCAGCAAAGGTTGATGTCAGCATTTGATCTTTCACAAGGTAAAATGCAAATGAGCCACTTCAAAGCAAAGGTGCCAAAGCCAACTTCAGCAACAGATTACATCAGAACAAATTTTGAAGTTTTAGCAAAAGATATCCATCCCTTGGATCAGATAGAGCTTCATAGACAAACGGGGGAAATGGTTTATTCTACTCTCACCAACAAAGCCATGGCAGCTTTAACACTGCAAGATTCCTTGAATAATACTACTGCACAATTAAAGATTGAGAGGGCCTCCTCCCAGGCCAAGGACAATAGAATAAAATCTCTAGAAGAGATCATCATTGGTTTGGGTCACAATCCCAAAGACATTAAAGGTATTGAGGCATTGGTAAAAAAGAAAGAGGATGATATAGCTGCACTCAGAAAACAGCTGCAACTACCAGCCTCGAGGCACCCTCAGACACAGGAAGTTATAAAAGGAAATTCACAGGAAGAAATGATGGAGTTGCTCTTGAATTTGACAGAGCGACTAAATGAAACAGAAAAGGAGTTGGAAAAATCATTGCAGGAACAGGAAAATATCAAGCAGACTTCAACAACGGGTACTACAACTACAGGACAGCAGGAACAACCATCTCAGGTGAACATTTCTAATTTGCATTCTGAGGATTTAATTAAGCAGATGGAGAGTTTGCAGCTAAAGGTCACAGAACTCCAAGAAACAAAATTACAATTAACAAAATTGGAGGGAAAATATGACACATCCAAAAAGACAGCTGCTGACAACCTCAGGGAAATAAAAAGATTGGAGAAATTGGTTGAGGCTTTGAAAAAAGATCTTTCACTGGAAAAGCCTCTGAACGAAATAAATGATATTCTTTGGAGCAACATCATTGAATTAATAAGAGATATTTGGCCTTCCATTCAAGCTATTTTTGAGCAAAATGAGTTAGTCAAGATAGCACAAGAGGAAATAAATAAAACTAGACATGAATTAAGGGGCAAGCCGGAGCAGGCCCAGCAGATCATTCAATTTTTGAATTCCAGAACAAAACAACAGCTTGCATTGTTAGGAATTGATGACAGAACAGGTGTAGTTTTGGAAGCAAAGAGATTTTTCACCAAGAGGACTTTCATGCAAAATCTAGAAAGAAAGTGTACTGACATTTTGGTCGATATCAACGTTTTCAGAGAGAAGTTTCAAGCTTTGCTGGACAGTGAATTGCCAAGTCCCATGCTCACGGAGGATCAAATAGTAGACTTGGAAACATATGAGAAAAGAATAAAAGCTCATGCTAAAAATACAGCTATAGGTTCTACTAGCTCATCAGAACCTGCATTACCAACCGGGAAAAGTATTTATGAAAAAGTGAGGAATCTATTTCATCTGGAGCATGAACTAAAGTATCTATTTCCGAACGAGCCCACGTTTTATAAACTTACTGAAGCGGATGAAACTTTAAGGAAACTCAGAAGAACAATGATGCCAGATGATCAGTGGTGGAAGGAAATGCTGGAAGTTTTGTAAAAAATGTTTTCAGGATGAAAGTTTATCTTTACTATTGAGTAAATGGTAAAAAACAGAAAAGCAGATGAAAGAGTATCAGATGAAAGGTTAAAGAGTATCCGTAAGAAGAAAGAGTATTCAACAAGTCAAAGGAATACACAAAGGACAGCACAGAGCCCTATTTTAAGCACTTATCCTTAGCACGTCCATGAAGAAAGGAACAACACATCAGCCGTTACTCATTATTCTATTTACGAGACCATGTGTCTCTTGTTTGTTTGTAAATATGCTTTAAGTAAGCCTGGATTATTGGCTAGGATAGAGTAAGATTGTTAGGATTATTTTTTGTATAAATAAACCCTCAAAGAGAGAGTTGAGGGTGGATTCTATTACTCTGCTGTAACATTGAGGTTTTCGGAATAAAGAGCTTTTGGACAAATTTACTTGTGGCTTACTGGATGACGTTTTGAAGCACTGGACTTGTTGCAGGATTCATGTGTTGGACTTCAGTTCAATAAGTTTTCCAACCCTTGTGTTTAAATTTTATATTAGTTTATGCTATCATCATATCCGTTCTGAATAGTTTACATATAAGATTGAAACAGAATTTGCTTAATTGTACTCTGTTTTCAAATGTGATTATTCTTGATGTTTTCTTCTGGATTAGTTATAAGCATGAATTCTTAATTGCTCATGTTTTGCTGATTTAAACATTGTTGATTACTGTAACAAAAAATCCTTCATTGCTCTTTGCTTGTAGTCATTTCTCTTCTTTCTCTTGAAAATGGTGAAAGATTCTTAGCTGCCTTTCATCCCTTCAAGACCATCCATCCACTTTAAATTTTAAGGATTGTTCTCTGTCTAGCTATCTTGCCCTGTAATACCATCTTGTGTTTAAAAAGAAATCCAGTAAAGCCATCCTTAGACTCCATAGCCCAATGGACTGAAAGCCCTCAACCTTGCCCTTAGTTTGTGGATTCCACCATTTTCCCAAAACAAATTTTGAATCTATAACTAGCCTAAAACCTTCCAAGAACAAAGATAAATCATAAAGAGAGAGCCCTCTCTGGATGCAGATTGGCTAGATTCTGCATCTAAAAGATTGGTTTGTGGTTACCTCGGGTATACTTTCCTCTTACACAACTTCTAGGAAAACCTGAGTGATAACATAGTGGCGACCATACTGGGGAACTGAATCATTTTATTGATACTAGTGTTTGATTTATAAGCTATAGACAGAGTCTGAAGATCAGCCAGGTAGCCTTTGAAATTGCTTTTGCTATGCAAATGCAAAAGTAAATAAATGATGTTTCAGTCTATCTCTGATTTAGCTTATAAGTTGAATCTTAGTTTCAAATTTTTTCAATCAGATTCTCTAGTTTAAACAGATCTTTGAGGAAATCTTAATCACATATCATTATTTCTTAAAGAATTTGTAGAAGTTGTATTTATTTTTCAATTAAAACCCAAAATCCAAAAACACATATTCTAAGAAAACTGGCTTCAGAAAGGATTCGACATACTAGGTCAAACCCTGACCCCAATCCACCACCAATATTTGAAAATCAAAATCTGATCCCTAGGATTCTTAGAAGACAAGGAAGTCAAGAAAGTTCTGAAAGAGGAAGTCAGGAAAGTACAGGTAGTTCTAGACCACTCTCTAGATCTGCATCTTGTCCTGTGAAAATTATTTATATTGATGACATTCCTTTTGATGCACGATTTGAAATATCTTTGTTTGTAAATTTCTCTGAGACTGAATTATCTAGATTAATTCCAGATCCTTTTTTCTTTGAAGATTTGCAATACAGATTTGTTTCACATCATCTTGACAGAGAATTGCATAACTCCATTCAATCTGAGCAAGCCTTTGAAGAAAGCTCAAACATTTCTGTGATAACTGAAGCATCTCCGAGCTCAGCCACTTTTCAAACACCTGTTAGACCTCCCTCTCCTCCTGTTAGACCTCCATCTCCTCCCGTAAGACCACCTTCTCCTCCTACTAGACCGGCTACTCCTGTTACTCCACTTTATCTTCCAATGGCTAATCGATATGCCCCTTTACAGTTACCAGCCAACCCTCCAGCTTTACCAGCAGACTACCAAAGTAAGATCACACCTTTTGACGGATCAGGTACCTACACAGCTCAACAACACACCAAAAGGATGACAGATTACTTTGAGTTTTATGAGATTGATACTGATGATATCCATATGAGAATTTTCGTACAAAGTCTTACCGGAGAAGTTAGAACTTGGTTTAGGGCTCTCGCCCCGAACAGTATTGCTGACCTAGAAGCTTTGTATAGGGAATTTTTGAACAGATGGGAGAAAAAGAAAGATCCTCTCCAGATCCTATCAGAATTTGAAAAATTAAGAAGAAGACCAAATGAAACCGTACAAGATTACATCATAAGATTCAATGAATCATATCATGCAGTTCCTCTGAACCTAAGACCCCCACCTAATAACGTGTTGGTCAAATTTCCAGATGGTTTTGACTCTGATATAGCTTATTCTCTTAGGGAAAGAGCTCCACAAACATTAGAGGAAATGCAAAGCATAGTGGTGAGTGTAGAAGCAAATCTGATAGAAAAACGAGCCAGAGCTAGGGCAGTGAGAAGAATGCCTATGAATGAAGAACCTTCAGCTTTTGAAAAGAAGCTGGATGTAATCATTAAAGGTATGGAAAGATTAGGTGATAGAGTGGAAACCATTGAAAGAAAGTCTGCTACTGATAACGAGAATGTTGCAAGAAACCCAAACTTTAGGAGGAATCTGAACCAAAATATTGGAAAGAATGTCCCTGATCAAAACATTAGACCACCTTTCCAAGAAAACTTTGTTGAAGGTTCAACCTCAGAAGAACCTACAGAAGATGTAGAAATAAACAATGTCAATGAGGACAAAGATGAACCAGAAGTCTTCCTATCTCAAGATGATCAAGAGAATCATATCCTTGAAACATTCCACACTCATTCAGGTGAGACTTTTGATTTCAAAGAAGGCTATGACACAGCAATCTACGAGGTTCATAAGCAGTACAACTTGAGAAGTAGACGGATAGATGTACCAGAGAAAAATAAACAGAAAACCACAAAACAAAATGTCAAAGGAAAACAAAACATTCCCCCTGTACAAAATACTTCCCCTCTACAAAACATTCCCCAAATACAAATTTTGCCTAGGATAACTCCTAGTTTTTCAAATCCAATAATTGAAGATGTCTCTGACAACCAACCAATCGACAAACAGCAATCCAATACATCTCCTCATGTAGGAACTGTAGAAGAAACAGCAGAAGTTAGTCCTGAAACATCTTCAAAGCAAAACTTCATTCATGAAAAAGAGAAAAACATTGAAGATCCAGTAAACAGAGAAAATCCAACTGGGCAAAACACTAAAGCTCAAACAGAAAAACCCTTTAATCTAGAAGCTGAAATAGGCAAACTCAAGATAGTTGTTCCTTTATCAGAATTGGCTAAACATGATGTCTATAGGAATCAGATTTCCAAGTCTTTAAACATTAACATTACTGGATTGGATGATTCAGTAAATATTCTTGATGATCAACCCAAACTTCTTTTTGGCCCTGAGGTTAATGGCAAACCATAAAGTGGAGGGACTCCTCCATTTTATGTAAGCCTGAATGTTCACGACAAGATACTCCATAATGCAATGCTTGATTCTGGAGCATCTCACAATTTGATGCCAAAAGCGGTAATGGAAAGATTGAATCTAGACATTACCAGACCGTACAAAGATTTGTTTTCATTTGATTCCAGTCAGGTAAAATGTTTAGGTTTAATTAAAGATCTGTGTGTCACTTTGGTCCAATACCCTGCTAAGTCTGTTTTAATGGACATAGTAGTTGCTGATATTCCACCTAAATATGGTATGTTATTGTCTAGGTCTTGGGGTGCTAAACTTGGAGGATCTATTCAATTAGACATGTCTTATGCAACTATTTCGGTATTTGGTCAGCCTAAAAGATTATATAGAGAAACTTTGATGAAGTACTTAGTGAGTAGCCAAGAGAAGCCTGAAAACTTCCCTGTTTATTCTGTACATTCTGACATGGATTCTTTTATTCTATACAATGCTGAGTCAGATCTTCCTACTGAAATAGAAGCTCCTGAAATGGAAGTCATAAACAAAACCACGGTTAAAATTGAAGAAATCTCTGAAAACAAAGAAACACCACATGACCGAGAAATACCTAAAAAAACTAAACAACTAGCTCCTGTCAGAAAATACGTTAAAACAATTGATAAAGATTATGAACATGAAATTCTATGGCATTTAGAGTTTGATGGCTCAGTAAACAGACTAGGGGAAGGAGCTGGGATTTGGTTACACAATGTAGAGAACAATCATGCAGAGGGTCATGCTTATAGGTTAAATTTCAAATGCACTAACAACATGGCAGAGTATGAAGCTCTTTTATTGGGGCTTAAACATGTCAAGAAGTTAGGAGGCATTAGGGTATCAATCATAGGTGACTCTGAATTAATCATCCAACAGATTAAAGGAGAATGTGCAACAAAGGACATGAGACTGAAACAATACCGAGAGACAGTTGTAGAGATTCTCAACACATTTATACAAGCCCAACTTGCCAAAATTCCCAGGAAACAAAACTTGCATGCTCACAGTTTAGCAATGTTTGCTAGTACATGCAAATTGCCTTTTGATCCCAATCATCAGTTTTCAGCCGAGATAAGGCACAGGCCTGCAATACCAGACAATCTTTTGAATTGGCAAGTATTTGTGAATAACAATCAAATCAATAATTTTTTGACACTTCAGAATGAGTTTTCCAACTGTAATATAGATGAAGACATAACTATTGATAAATTTGATCAAGAAAAATAACAAAAAATAGAAATTTCAATAGAAAATGCAATTCATATGCTGCATCCAACCACGTTCACTGAAAAAGACATACAAAATTTGAAACAAATGGAATTTGATGAGATCATAGATGAAACAGAAATCATCAATTTAAAGGATAATCAATTACCCAAAGGATTAACACCTTTGGAAGATCTATTCGACTCAAATGATATTCCATTCAGACCTAAAATGGAACCTGTTAAAGCCGATATGGAGGAATGCAACTTAGGAACACCAGAACATCCAAAAATTGTTAAGTTGTCC